>CAIGQZ010032594.1:17977121-18000842 GCA_903798205.1 Danio tinwini | reverse complement strand
ACACACACACACACACACACACACACACACACACACACACACACTTATACACTATGGCTAATTTAGTTTGTCCTATTCACCTTTGCATGTCTTTGGACTGTGGGAGAAACCAGAGCACCTGGAGGAAACCTATCGCGAACACGGTGAGAACATGCAAACTTCACACAGAAACGCCTACTGGCCCAGTCAGGACTTGAACAAGGGACCTTCTTGCTGTGACTCGACAGTGCTAACCACTGAGCCACCGTGCCACCCTGTATGATTGGACGAGGGAGGAAAAAAAGAATAAAAACTAAAATAAGACTCGTCAAAGCATGCATACTTGTATAAGCTGCAACTCTCTGATGATTTGAAGTGCTTTCACTTGTAAGTTGCTTTGGATAAAAACATCTGCTTACTGAGTAAATGTAGTAGCAAATGTATAAGTGAAGATTACACAGATATTCAATTACTAGTGTTTTAAAATTTAAACACAGGGGAAACAAATCCAGTATCAACTAATAACGCCATATATTGTGCCTGTCTACTGTATATGGTGCCAGCAGATGCCTTTCAGACGCTATTGTCCGAGCCAATGAGGCTGTGCAAATTTGAACCCCAAGCACCAAGGCACTTGAACAGTTGAGAGTCCATTATCACACTCATTTGCCAGGGTTGCACACTTGGGTGACGTTCCCTCTCACACAATTCAGAGCTGTTACAGTTTCAGGGGCCTGCCCTTGGCCTCGTTTCGCTTTTATGGCTTGCTGAATGCAAACTCTGGGGATTAGCCAGGTCCTTCAAAGGCCATTAGAGCCAGTGACAGGTATTCCATTACTCCCCTCACAGAGAAACGGCCCAGGTGAGAGGCACAGAGGCCAAGAAGGAGAGCAGGGGTCAGACAGGGACAAAGTGAGATTTAGCCAAGGCCCCCAAGTCCTTTTTCTGTCAATTTGTATGCCTTGTCTTAATTTACAGACGGCTCTTTCTGTCATTGACTTGTGGAGAAGGGTTTTGTGTGTGAAGTTGAATGGTTCATTGGATTCAAATGACTGTCCCGGGCAAACTCATTAAGTAAAATTTTTACATTGCTACATGCATGTATTCTAGAAATGTATCTCTGATATGGAGATGTGTGATAAGACCTCGCTTTGAGACTGATTGAAGAGATTCTCCAAAGGCGGAGGAAGTCTTTCATTGCTCAATTACTGTCCCAGATAAAGAGGCCACTTCTAGAGTCAATGGATGTAGGGTCAGAGGCCACATGACATCAACTCCTAAAGCAAGATGGACAACAGGATGTTCTATGTGCTGTATGTATGGCCCACATAGGGTAGACCGGAGAACTTCAAATACAGCAGTTTATATCCTCAATAAAAACGTCTTTTTATTTAAAATGTTTTGACTTAACATTCAGACTTAACATATATAAAAGTCCTTAAAACGTAATACATTTATTTTATAGTGTTTTTTCTGTTATTTATTATTTTCCCCATGTCGTTTCCATTCGTACATCTTCTGAACACAAACAAATAAGAAATTTTAGATTACTCACTCATCATCTATAGACAGCAATGGCCCGAGATGTTTTATATCTAGAAAATTGAACCAAAAACATTGTCAAAACATCATATGATTTCAATGGTTCAACTGTAATCATATAAGCTCCAAAAACACTTTTGTGAGTGTTTAGATTTGTCAGTCGCTTTTTTGAAAAAAAAGGGGGTCTGAAAAGTCACTAAATTGGCAACACTGCCCTTGTTTGCATGGGTGCCCTGCAGTTAAGTGGTTTGAAAAAAACTAAATTGTCCATAGTGTGTGTGTGTGTGTGTGTGTGTGTGTGTGTGGGGGTGTTTCCCAATACTGGGTTGCAGCTGGAAGGGCAATCGCTGCGTAAAACATATGCTAGAATAGTTGGTGGTTCATTCCTTAGTCTTTATCTGAAATAGAGACTAAGCTGAACGAAAATTTATGAATGAATTTTGCCAAGGCGATAACAAGAAATTAAATAGCATTAAAGATGCATTCTTTTTTAAAATCTTCAAGTAAAATAAAGTTGTATTACTGTCAGTTTGCACTGCTCTGGTGATTGCAAAACAGTGGGCAGACCTTCAAAAAGGTAAATTCCTAGTACATGTCTCTCAGAACCCTGAGCATGGTTCCCTTGCTAGCCTTTTTCCTTAGAAAAATCTAGCAGACAATCACACATCCACAAACAATTTATGCATGCCGAAGGGCAAGCGGTGGCTCTGTCGTGAGGACTGTGAAGAGGTAAATGAAGACATGGTCTGATGTGTCTGGTCTTATGAGGCACATAAAGGCGTGAGGTAGCAAGGAAAAAAAGCAGACCCCACAAATGGGCTTTTCTTTAATCAAGGAGAGGGTGTGCAGCAGTGCCTCCAAATCATGCATCACTTCCTCTGCCAGAAAGTGGGTAGACATCAATAGCTGGTACGGATGGTTACAAGCAGATTCAAGCGGTACTTTGTGACTCAAGGCTTCTGTTGTTTTCTGCACCCAGCGCTATCAAAAGGCACAGGATTAAGGCTGAGGTCATCGTTGAAATGTGGCTAATTGCACCAAATTGCAGGAGAGGAGAAACGTCTGCCTGCCAAAATGCAGATGCAGTCGTCCTGACTGAAAACAGGCTTGAAGACAAGAGCTCTATACTGTACTTCATCTTGAAAATACATGTAGAGTTCATTTAAACAAAGCTGTGGTTGAATTTAAACTCCAGAACCTGCGTACTGTAAGTCCAGAGGCGTACTTTTTGTTATCATAGAACAATAATCTAGAACCCAATTCAATTGCATTATCAGTTCTTATTAGACAAAGTAACCTAAAAACAGAAGTGGAGTTACAAAGGTTGTAGCAACAGAAGAGATGGTTTTACTTGAAGCAGGGCAGACTGAGCGTAGACAAGGAGTTCCACTTGGTCAGTCTGAAGCCGGATGTTTTCCATGGCTGGAGCTCACTGTGTGTTTCAAAGCACTGAAATGAGACGGACTGAACAGGAAGCTGACAGGCAGCACAAAGGGGCCATCAGCTTCTTGTCAGATCTGTCAAATCACTCAGCTAGTGAGAGAGGCCTTGACCTTAACACTATCCTCCATGGGGGATTTCTGGCCCTTGTCCACTCAACCTTGGTCTGGAACTTTCTGATCAGAGCTCACCTGAAACTTCACAACTGAATTGAGCGGCGATGACATCTTTCCATCTTTCCAGGTTTCAAAGAGCTCTAACATCAGATCTGTTAGTGCCCATTACGATCTGTTTGTGACAAAAGTGACATTATTTCTTGCAAATAAATATAGAACAAGCACTATTTCCAATCAAAACATTTAGACACTTTCTGGTCTTTTTGAAACATTCCAACAGGGTGTTGCAAAATAACATAAAAAAATGCCTAAAACAGTTTGAAGTCAATTCACTACCTTCATGCCAAAACAACATCAAATTGACATCACGTCGATGTCAATAACATTGGTGTCAAACAATGGTCCTGTAATTAATTTTGATGTGCGTTTTGACATTTGGATTTACGACCATTTGGATGTGCGTTTTGACATTTAGATTTACGACCATTCAAGGTCGTTTATAGGGATACAAAAGTGTAATTTTGAAATTCGGCATAGAAGCTTATAGATGAATAAAACTTTTTTTTAATATTATAATACTTGTTGTGTCGTTATTTTTGTGGTCATCAAAGGGGCATAAATGTATGGATGTCAAAAAGAAGTTAAAGTTTTGACATTAACTTGATTTGCATTTTTGATGTGTTTTTGTAATGTCATTTTAACATCAAGACGCCAACTGGGATTTTAATTGTTAATACAATAAACTGCTAAGACAACTGTGGGATCTTGAAACAAATGACTGAATACATTCCTGAAAAATTATCTCAAGACCAGTTGGTTAAAAAAGGTCTCATTTTATCTTTGCAAAATGCACTTGATTTAATATTCAGCTTACTGAAAGAAAAACTAACATTTGAAGTAATTAATTACTTTTACATACAAATTGAATAATAAGATTTTATAAAAAGATCTGACAAGAACATTAAGACCCCATCAGTTAATTGTACATCTACATAAGAGAGGCATCAATATGGAGGTTTTGGCTGATACCTATAATTACTCAGCAGACACACAATGTTATGAGACGTTAATATTAGGTTAGATTTAGGTTGTGACGTCAAGGTGACCAAAATTTAATGTCTAGCTAGCGTCTAAGGACAATGTTATTTTGACATCCAATAATGACGTAAAATGACGTAGATATTTGGTTGATTTTAGGTTGTGTTGGAAAGTGACCAAAATGATGTTGAGCCAACATCTTAAACCAAAGTCCCATTGATGTCAAATACTGACATTTATTTATCAGGTATGGCAACCAAAATCCAACGTCTGATAGACGTCATAGTGGTGACGTCGTCCACACAATGTCAAGCTGTAACATCATTAGACATTGATATTTGGTTGATTTTATATTGGGGGTTGGACATTGAAGTCAGCCTGACTTTGGGTTCTGACGTCAACTAGATTTTTATTTCCAAATAAAATGCAACGTCCCCACAACGTTGGGGTACAACATCAATCTGACATTATGTTGATGTCCTGTGCCTGCTAGGTACCCATTACTGATATATCAGCAGATTAAATTTGAATGCAGTTTATTGAGCCTGGTTAGAAAAAAATATGCAAACAAAAACATATATTTTAAAACTGAATTAAACAATTTAACTGCAAGGATGCATCTAGATCATGGGTCTCAAACTCAATTCCTGGATGGCCACAGCTCTGCACAGTTTTGCTCCAACCCTTATCAAACACAGTTGATCCAACTAATCAAGGTACTCAAGACTACTATAGACTATTAAGCAGGTGTGAGTTGGAGGTGGTTGGAGGTAAAATCTGCAGAGCTGTGGCCCTCCAGGAATTGAGTTTGAGACCACTGATCTAGATCTTTCTGTTCCCAAAATCATTTACAAATTGCAACCCTGAAATGAACTGATGGAAATAATCCATTAGGTATTGTCAATAATTTACTTTCCTATCTAGAAGTTTAAAATCACACGTGAAACAAAAATGTGGTTTTGGAACGTTTGAAAATTGATCATGAAATGTGTATTGTTTTTTCTGTAAGGGTGCTGTATTAAAATTTGAAAACACTAATAATGAGAATTTGCAATTCAGTTAGACAATCAAACACGGAGTCTGGTAACTGCTCTGATAACCTCTTTAGTGAATCAATAACATACAAAGAACCAGTTCTTAAGAAATCAGCAAAGCATTATTTTTACAGAGCCCATTTATAAAATCTGGCCTGGTCTTAATCAGACAGAAAAGAAGAATAAAAACATAAATATACAGTGTGCTCTGCTGTGTGTAGACCTGCAGATGAAGGATAGCAAAACTGACAGACAGCACACATCCTGAGCATGTTGATTCAGCTAATTAGCCACACAGGAAACTAAACAGATCTTGAGGAGTGTGTGGGAAAATATGCAGTTTTTGTAAAGTGTTTCTAAATCCCAATTGTGGTAATGGGGCAAGACAAAAAGAAAAGTTTGTCGGGAAATTGAGATAATGAATACGTTTTGACAGCTTTAATGTTGGTAGTAGCATAGTGGCTACAGATGTAATTTGGTTGCCAAAAAATAATAAAAATGTTGGTGGAAGGTACAATGAAACAGAAAAAGCCAACTCTGAGGTGCAGTAAATCAGTATTATCACTTTAATGTGTGCTAAAAAAAAACTGATTCAAGACCAATCAAATCATAACCGCTATATAACTTATCAGTTTCAACAATCAACAAGTACCTAAGTGAGCAATCACACAACCATTATGTTTACACCATGGGGGCAATTCCTATGTGTGCTTATGACTCACTGTGCTGATAGACTCAATGACAATGCCCTTATATGTCATTTCAGGACAGCACATTTCACCACATCATAATTACTTTACATCTTTAGGTGGCAAGATAAAGCTGTTGAAATGCTCACGCTGCATGTTGTTGGCTTTTACAAGCTATGTTTCCATCCACTAATTTTATGCACATTTTGGATTATTGCATAAAAAATAACTACAAGATTTGCATACATTTTAAAAATGTGAATAAAAATGTATGCGCACAACTGGTTAGGATAAACGTTTTATTCTATGAGAAAAAATGCACATAAGCTAAGGTGGAAGCACCTTTACTGAATATATTCCAGTATGCACAAAAAAAAAAGTCATGCGATTTGTTTTAAGACATCATGTGATGATAAATCATGTGATGATGTTACGATGGACAAATAAGATAATTTCTTGAATTAGGTACTGAAAGAGTTTCAAAATCTCACCCAAAGATATTATAGTTTTGCATATTTTAAGTTAGATTTTATTTTGATACTATTTTTAAATACACCCAAAGCGCTTCACAATCATGAGGGGAGTCTTCCCTCTTCACCACCAGTGTGCAGAATCCACTTGGATGATGAGACGGCAGCCACAGGACGCCAGTGAGCACACCAGCTATAAGGGGAGTGGAGAGACAGTGATAGAGTTAATTCAGTGAATAGGGATGATTGGGAGGCCATGATGGGTAAGGGCCAATGAAGGGAATTTGGCCAGGACACCGGGGTTACACCCCTACTCTTTACAAGAAGTGCTAAGGGATTTTTAATGACCAGAGAGAGTCAGGACCTCGGTTAAATGTGTCATCCGAAAGATGGCACCCACTGATACTAGTTTCCCGATTCACTATACTGGGGCATTAGGACTCACACGGATCACAGGTTGAGAGTCCCATGCTGGCCTCACTAACACCACTTCCAACAGCAACCTAGTTTTCCCATGTGGTTTCCTATCTATGTAATGACCAGGCTCAGCCCTGCTTAGCTTCAAAGAGTAACAAGTCTTGGGCTGCAGGGTGGCTGTGGTAACACAAAGAATTCAGTTTAAGGTTAAGTAATTCTAGGTAAACAGTTAACAGAACACATAGTGTCAACCAAAGCAAAGTTTACATTAACTCCTATTCAAACCTCTTAGTAATAAAAGTAAAATAATATTTTGAACAGACACTGGACTAAGAAGAAACCACTTCAGTAACACTTTATAATAACTACACACTATGAGCCATTTATTAAGCATTAGCAAATAGTGAATTCATTATCTGTTAAGCATTAACTCTACATTAATAAGCGTTAGTTAGCAGTTTATAACTGCAGCTACAAATGCTGTATTCATTGATTTATAACCACATTTATAATGTCCTTAATAATTGTACTTTCATACTTCATGATTTATGTTCATGATTTATTCTTCATTACTAAATTAACTATTGCATTATAAACAAACCATTTGTATTTAAGAGTAGTTGGTGGTTTTTAAGATAATTCAGAATGAATTAGTAAATGATTATTAAACTATTGAAATCAACGTTTATATATTGTATTATTCAGGCATAAAGTAATGGTTACTATGTATGTTAATAATCAATCCCAGCTACTACGTTTTTCATTTGTGCGTTAGGGTTGTCAGGATACTGGAATTCGGTACCAATCAATACTGAAATAAAAAAAACGCCCATTACCCGCCAACAATTGAGCACTGTTGCATGTTATTAAACAGCCCTGATTTGCCATTATGTTCATGTGCTCAACAGAAATGGCTGTGATTGGCTGTGAAGGTCATCAGTTCACTGAACTCACTGCTGTTTAACTCAGATACAGGGACACTGGAGCGTTTTAAAGCCACAATTCATCAGCAAATTGCTCGTATGTCAGCTTAAAGACAAACCAGCTGATCGACGTGACTTTGAAATGCTCCAGTGTCCCTGTATCTGTGTTTACACAGCGGTGCATACCTTCCCATTGCTGAATAATTTCATTGGCTAAAGCTGCTATGACGATCGCGTCAGCCCCAACTTCAGACACGCCCGCTGTCAAGTGTTGATGCTGAAGCCACATGTGAATTGGGGGCTGTTACAGATTGTACCAATCACTTGAGGACCGGAGGAAGGACAAACCGGGAGGTGGGTCTGAAATACGGGAGACTCCCGGGAAAAACGGGAGTGTTGGCAGGTATGCAGCGGTGAGTTTGGTGAACTGATGACCTTCAAGGCCAATCACAGTGATTTCTGTTGAGTATGTGAACACAATGGCAAAAAAGTGGTGTTTAACAATGTGCTCAACAGCGCACAAATGTTAGCAGGAAATGGACGTTTTTAAAATTTCTGTATCGACTGGTCTCTAATTCCAATATCATGACAAAAATTTATTTTCAAATAATTCTTTTTAAGTCTTTAGTGTCAAATAGTTATTCAAAAGTCATTTTAATATGCTTTCATTCCAAAAAACATTTCTCATTATTGTTAAAGTTGATCATTTTAGGTCAGACAAAAGTGAGTAATAATTCCGGTAGCAATATACCATGCTACCATGGTGATATGAATGTTTGCTTAATGCTGTTTTATATTGTTGTTTGTTGTCATGTTGTTTTATATACGCAAATCGTTTTATAACTGCAGTATGATTATGCCAACAGCTAATTGTGCAACACACTTCTAAATATAAGAACAACACTGTCATTCACAAATCATAAGACTTTTATAAATCAAAATCTGCAGAATCCATTGCCCATTATAGCACTTAATCATTTAAAATATCTAATTTAGAAAGACGTTTAAAGTTTTTCTTTCGTAGCCATAGGAATCCTCACAGAGATGAAGGATATGCCTGTTTTTAGTGACTCAGATCCATTTTATTGCTGTTTTTTACAACTCAATCAGCTGTATAAGAGTGTAAAGAGGTGCACTGGGTGCGTCACATTTTTATTATGACATTTTATAAGGTGTTTCCTTAGATTTCTGCTCTGATTAGAAAGGCACTATTCGATTCACACTGAATCGATGTATCATAATAATAATAATAATAATAATAATACATTTTATTTAAAGACTCCTTTCTGGCAACTCAAGAACACCGAACAGTAAAACAAGAGCAAAAAAACAAGCTAAATAATGTAAAAAAAATAAACACAACAATAGTGCAGATACAAATTAAGTATTAAAAGCCATCTTAAATAGGTGGGTTTTGAGTTTTGATTTGAATAATGTGAGGGAGTCAATGTTTCTGATGGCAGGTGGTAGTAAGTTCCAAAGCCGGGGAGCAGAGCGGCTAAATGCTCTATTGCCCATAGACAATAGACAAGCAGAGGGAACAGACAAGTGGAGGGAGGAAGAACATCTCAGGGTGCGAAAGGGAGCAGCAATGTGGATGAGGGCAGACAAATATGGAGGGGCGAGATTGTGGATGGCTTTGAATGTTTACATCAAAATCAATTTGAAATTGAACAGAGAACCAGTGAAGCTGCTGCAGGACAGGGGTGATGTGATGAGAAGAAGGGGTTCTGGTGATGATACAGGCAGCTAAATTCTGGACCAACTGAAGCTTACGAAGGGATTTATGAGTGAGACCAAAGAGAAGGGAGTTGCAGTAATCTATACGAGATGTGAAAAGGCTATGGACAAAAACAGCAGTGGCATGAGGGGTAAGAGAAGGACGGAGACGGTTAATGTTGCGTAGGTGGAAGTAAGCAGACCGGGTGATGTTATTGATGTGAGAATCAAAAGATAGGGTGCTATCGAGAATGACACCCAGACTCTTGACCTGTTTAGAGGGATAAATGGAACAGTCGTCAATAGAAAGAGAAAAGCTGTCCGTTTTGTAGAGTGTTGATTTGGTACCAACAAGCAAAACCTCAGTTTTTGAACTATTTAATTTGAGAAAGTTAAGAGAGAGCCAAGATTTAATTTCTGCTAAGCAGACTGTAAGGGATGAAGGTGGAAAACAAGAAGAGGGTTTGCCAGAGAGGTAGAGCTGGGTGTCATCCACATAGCAGTGGAACTGTATGTTATATTTACGGGAATATTACCAAGTGGAAGGAGATAGATGACAAAAAGCAGGGGCCCCAGGACTGAGCCCTGGGGTACACCCGAAGACACTGTAAAATGCTGAGAAGTGAATGATTTGAGTTGAATGAACTGAGTGCGGCCAGAGAGATAAGATTTGAACCAGTCAAGTGGGATATTGGTGATGCCAAGAGAAGAAAGTCTATTGATGAGGGTGCTGTGACAAGTAGTTTCAAAGGCCGCACTTAGGTCGAGGAGAATGAGAACAGATATTAGTCCAGAATCAGCTGCCATAAGAAGGTCATTAGTAATTTTAATAAAGGCTGTTTCCGTGCTGTGAAGTGGGCGAAAACTGGACTGGAACTGTTCATACAGGTTGTTCTGAGATAAGTGGGTTTGGAGTTGTGTTGCTACAACTTTTTCAAGAATTTTAGAAATATATGGTAAATTAGAAATGGGTCGTAAGTTATTAAAATTAGATGGGTCTGAACCAGGTTTTTTGAGTTTTGGAGTAATTGCTGCGGTTTTGAAGGAAGCGGGAACAGTTCCAGTGGAAAAAGAAGAGTGAATAATGGCTGAAATGAGAGGAATGAGAGAAGCGACACAGGCTTTGACTAGAACAGTGGGGAGAGCATCTAAGTGAGAGAAAGATAACTTAGATTTAGAAATAAAATTAGATATTTCTGAGGTTGTAGAGAGTTGAAAGGAGGAGAATAAATTTACGGGTTGTGAAAGCTCTGATGGAATGCTCGGAAAGGATTGTGAACCAAGATGCTGGTGAATATTTAAGATTTTATCATAAAATAAGGAATGGATAAGGAGGAGTATCAAATAGGTCATGAAAGCATAAAGCACAGCATTAATACAGTGAACTTTCAATGAAACCCTAGTGCAAGACTTACAGCAGAAGCCAGTACCCCAGACTAAGAGAAATCTGTTTAATAAGCCTGTGTTTCGACTGATATTTATCCCTAAATGACAGTTTTATACCACAATATAATGTGACAGGCGAAAGATGTGTAAATCTTAAAATGTCATAAATGCATGTAGGGGAATCCCACAGTAGTCGCTCACAGTCTCCAAGATACACGGTCTGGGTTAACCTACGCTTGAAGGTGAATGGCTTTAATCAAAAGGTCAATTCAGAGCGACTTCAGTCTCAAGAGGGTGCTCCAGTTCGTTGCTGCCTAGTACTTGAACCCAGTCACAATGAAGCCGAGTCTGTCTGTCTGTTTAATTTCACCTCGGAGCCAAGAGAGGTGGACTGTGTTGGCTTTGGCAGATGCTAGTCAGCATATGGTACAGCATGATTTAGCCAAGCTGTGGGTTCCCAACTGATCTAATTAATACTTGTTTTACATCCCTCACAAAAAGTTATAATAATAATAACAGTGCTAATGACTTCTCATTCAGGAAGAAATAGCCTCGGGTCAATTTTTTACAAACATTACCGTTTGGCTAGCGAAGATGAGAGAAGCGGAGCAATGCCTTCTGAACTGTGAGACTGCCTGTCAGTAATAGCACCACTGGGTATATAGAGTGTCCAACCTTTGAATGTAAATATATATTGCATTAGTTAAGTCATCACAAGACTAGGCAGCGTTTTATGATGTTATGGTTGATTGTTTTGGCGATCTCTTCAGGGATCACTTGATTCAAACTGACACACTGACTTCGTAAAAAAGTTTAAGTTTGATCTTAGTCAGGTAAAAGAAATAATTTGTCACTTTAAAATGTCACATGAGTATTTTAAATCATCCCAGCTGCACTGATGTGAAGTAAGACTAATATACCTAAATAATGTGATTATAGCTTGGCTTTGTTCAGCATGTGTAAATGTTAATTAAAGCTGCAAAAATCACCACACGAAGACATGCCTCTTGAACGCAAAAAGGACACTACATCACTACAACATCACTACAATACAACACAAAGCATTCACCAGACTTCATAGTACAGTTTGTAAATACAATAAGAAACTTTAAAAAGTTAGGTTGTTAAAATATTTGCCTGCCATGCTCTGTCTGAAAGCATCACGGTGGCACAGTGGGTAGCACAATTGCCTCACAGCAAGAAGGTCGCAGGTTCGAGCCTCAGCTGAGGCAGTTGGCATTTCTGTGTGGAGTTTGCATGTTCTCCCCTTGTTTGTGTGGGTTTCCATCTGGGTGCTCTGGTTTCCCCCACAAGTCCAAAGACATGTGGTAAAGGTGAATTGGCTAAGCTAAATTGTTCGTAGTGTATGTGTGTGAACGAGAGTGTATAGATGTTTCCCAGTGACGGAAGGGCATCCGCTGCGTAAAACATAAGTGGATAAGAGGTTCAATCCACTGTGGCAACCCCAAATTAATAAAGCGACGAAGCTGATAAGAAAATGAATGCTCTGTCTGAACTGCATGTGTAAACGGACTGATGATGTAATCCTTTGTGCGCAAACAAAGTGCACAGAGGTATGCAATTACAAAATTTGATAGGGAAGTAGGAGAGCCTTTGTAATGTTCTGAGAGAACGTTTTGATTAGATAAACTTTTCTTGGACCTACACCTTGCACAGAATATTAATATATGTATAAATACATTTGCACAACTTAATTTAATAATTATTATCAGGATGAGTAGAGACTTCCTAGCACCATAACAAAAAAAAATCTGTAACACTTTATTTTGATGGTCCATTTGAGTATTAGTAGACTGCTTAATATCTGTTGATACTGCTCCTTCAACAGACATTTAACTGACTATAAGAAAGTTTGCAAGTACATGTCAATTTACACTAACCCTAACCCCAACCTAACAGTCTACTTATAATCTAATGAGAATTAGATGGCATGTAGATGCAATGTAACCTAAATTCAACAAACGAACCGTCAAAATAAAGTGTGAACAAAAAAATCTGTTCAGTTCTGTTTCTGAAAACAATAACCTATTGTGCTTTTATAGCTTTCGGGTTTAGTGCATGTGAAATAAAGGTAATATGCAATAAGCATTCAGTATTATAGTAAATAGATATACCTAGTGAAATATTCAGGCATTAAAGTATAGTATGCATCAACAACAGTTTCCAGACAAATCATCTTTGAAAACAAGAAGCTTTCTGACAGACAATTAAGCAAATTCAACTAACCTGATCTCAATGTACAAGGTAATCTTAAGTTATTACATTTATATTTAATGACTAGCTATAACATAAATTATTTGACAAGCAGGACTACCTATTTGGCTATAAGATACGTGCTTTTAGCCATTGTAAGTTACCATTTGCACTTTCCGATAGTACAATGCTGATTCAGCATTGTACTATTTAGTATGTTTTAAACAGCTTCATTTCATCCATTCATGACATCAAAACAAAATTTTTCAAAAAAAGGTTTTAAAAGTTAAGCCATTTTAGAGCTCTGGCAGTGATTCCTTTTCTCTCCAGACCAAAAAACACCTGGCAAGACCTGGATTTAAAGCATTTTCTCACTACAGTATACGCTGAACCACTGTCCATCGGAAGGATTAAAAAGGCAGGATTTGTAGGATTTTCTTTTTTTTTCCTGGCACCAAAATCTCCAAGAGGCCCCCACAGGTTAAATGTAAGCAACATTCCCGGACTTTTTCCAGAAGAGTCTGGAATCAACTAGCACCCATGTGCCCTTAGCACTTAAACTGTCACAGACCAGGAGCTTCACTTCTACACTTATGAAAGGTACTTAGTAGAGTACATGCCTTGATGTACTCTCAAATACATGTGTATAAGGCTGCTAAGTACTTATGTTTCCATCCACCTACTTATCGGATAAAAAACATTTAATGGAAACACCAAGATCCACATAAAATGTGAAAATTTACATTAAAAACGGAGTAGGATAAACTTTATCCGATTAAACGTTATCCGATTAAAAAAAATTGCATAAACTACAATGGAAACACATTCACCAAATAAATTATAGAATGCACATTAATAAAGTCATGTGACTTAGTTTTAATAGGAACAATTTATAAAATTGCAAAGGCAAACTGCTTGCATGTTTGAACTGCGTCCAATGGGGCAGCATTAATGGACAAACCAGCAGGCTGACCACATTTTAAAATATCTGATATCTGTTTTGATCATTCTAAAATTCCAAAAAATCATTGCACATTCACTGCACCTTCATTGGGCGCAAGTACTTTTTTTCAGAAAAAAGTGGCTGCTCTTACCACAGCAAATTAATTTTTTTTTTTTGTTAATTGCCACCAGTTTATCAGGAAGTGACGATTTTGTTCTCTTTGACTCTTGGGAAAGTTTAATTTACATCTTTGGAAGGAAACATAGCTACTGTCTCACCTCATTTTGATACTGTTAAAGGACTGTCAAATGCTTTCCTGAATTCAGAAATCGAATGAAATTTGTAATTCTTCAGATATGACATTGGAAATTTATTTTCACTTCCAATGATTCTACATTCACATGATGGAACATTCAGTTGCGCACAATCTCTCCTCTATGGCTTTCAAGCGTCCATGAACTGACAGTCTCTCTTTTTGAAATATGTTTTAAATAATTCCACAATATATTCAGAACGGGTGGATGATTTTCTTCCCGTGACTTGGGTCCAAGCTCAACACACCTATGAAATCACGGCAAGGGAAACGGTAACATCTAAAGCAAGATGCAGAAAAGCGAGGGGAAACTTGGTAAACATGACACAACTCTTGTAAATACAGCTGAAATGGAAGAAGAAGGGCAAAAGAAAAAGGGAGAAGGAGGGAAAGACCTGGCAAACTGCAAAGTGGCCATATTTTAGCAAAAGTGACTTTTCTGATTATGCCTGTCGCATGACTTTATTTCCTTAAACGCAGTTTTGTTGCCTGGCCTCAAGTCAAGCATTTGATGTCCTCAACCACATACGCCCTAGACTTCAACAGTGTTATTTTTAAAGCCAAATGTTAAAGGGGAAAAAAGAGCTAAGCTGGTTTTGTCAGCCAGCAATATTTAAGAAGTACCTGCAACACGAAAAGTGTAAAAGAAAACAACCTTGGCTAAATCCTTCAAAGGAATGGACAGAAAACATTAAGTTATATATCCGGTTTTACACTCACCAACCCACCTTAGTTATCAAGTAGTGTTTGTTGGTTGTCAGGGTCTTTTCCAGCTCAAAATATCTTACTAGTAGTTAAACTTATAATCTACAATACTGTATTTGTTTCTTGCCAGAAAACACATGTTAGGAAATTACTTTGTTATTTTTTCTGACAGATTCCATAAACAAAATAAATTAGATGCGCAACTAAAGGCCATTATTCGATTAGCATCTGAATCTCACACTAGTGGAAGAGGTTCTTTAGGTTTGACCAGTTTACTTGTAGGCCCCACATGCATAGATGCTGAAAGTACACCATTATGTGTGCAAAATGCATTAAATTATAATGAGAGATGCAAGCAACAAATAAACTGTAAATATTTTATACAGTGAATGATTTCTCACTATTGCAATTTAGAGCGCTTGTAAAATCATGAAATTGACTTTAATACGATTTTTTTTCTTGCTGCCTTTAATATACTTCAGTATATGCATAACTAGAAAATGTACTGGAATTGTGTGTGTTTATTTATTTATTATTAGTTTGTGCAGTGCCAACAGCTAATAAGAATTGTCAAGGTATCAGGCATTTCTTCCACACTTCTTTTTTCACTTACCCCCATCTGCGAAAGTATAGTTAAATAAGCTTGTCTAGTTTGCATTAGGTGGCTACAAATGATCTGAATCTTGCAGAAGCTGATTGACTTCAATGTACTTTCCTGAAACTTCAAAGTGATGTGCTATATTCAGCACCTGGACAAAAACAAGTTTCAGGAAATGGAGTCAAAGAAAGGCTAGCTTTTGTGTTAAGCACTGAAATCATACGCACAATTATAAAAGCCATTTCCTACATGTCTGAGTGCTAAGTGTCCAAACTCGGTACTATTCAAATTTAACACATTAAGCTTGGTTTTCCAAGACTGCTACTTTAGCCAATTTGGCTTCCAAAAAGAAAAAAAAACATTCTCACCAGCATAATCTGTGAATTAAATGTAATTAAAAGTCTTAAAAGTGCACATACTACAGCATGCACATATTAAGAGAATAATATCCCATCCATCCTTTTACATCTCAGTCTTCAGTCTGAGTTCACTGGGATTGATACAATATTTTCCTACCTCAATTAGCCAAGGGCTCGTTGACTAATTCCAACTGTTTTTGCACCTGAGAGTTTGGGAGCGGGAGTTGGAAAAAGTGAGAGGGGGAGTCAGTGCAAGGCTGTTTGGGCAACACGGCAGTGTTGACGGACGCTGAGGGCTATGCAGAGGACAAGGTGGACAGCGGCAAAGAAACATCAACAATGCTAAATTCAGTTCTTATTCTGAACAAGCTAGAATTTAATCATATTATGATGTTATGAATCCAATTTTTGTAAAAATAAAGACTTTCTCTGAAAGTAAAGACATCTTTTAGAAATTCTGTAAAGGTAGTAAGGATACCTTTCTGAGAAGGGGACCCTCTTTACTAAAAGGAGCTCAATTCAAGCACAGGAAATGAGAGGATGGTAAGTAGATGTTCAAGCAAATTGCTTCAGAGGGCTGTACAATTTCACCCAGCTGTACGGTGCACAAGCATCTAAGCTGATCTGAGAAAGCTGTGGAGAACAGAACTTGTAAACAAATGACATGCAACAGTTAAGGTCTGCACAGTGGCAGAGCAGTTAAAGCATCCTGCCTGGGAAGAAGTCTGACTCACTCACTTTTGCAACTACACATGCCTACACCACAGCCAGGGTCAACCCACCATGATCTTCATGACCCACACCACTTAAATCTCAAACTCAAATGAATGAACCGCCACTTCTGAACCGTGACAAAGGATGACAGAGTAAAACTCCAGCTGGAAAAGTGTAACGATAATGGAACTAGGAGGTAGGGTAGAGATGATTTGTTAGGAGCTTGGGATAACTTTGATGACAGGCACATCTGGTACATTTATCTTAGGTTTTCTAGAGACCAGCTGCACCTGTTATTTCATAATAAATTAGCACACAATTTGTTTTTGTGTCCCATTGTACATAATTTAAGACTCTTATTAATACATGTTGAACTTGCATGTGAATTTGACAGTGCACTTAACTTCAAACTATGGTAATGATGCAGTTGCGATTAAGTGTTACATTAATCCTCTCCTGTGCAACTAATTTCTGATTCTGTTTTCACCTCTGAGTAAAAAACAGGTAACTGATACACAGAACTGGTCACATTGTAGGATATATGGTCACAATAATGAGAAGTCCTAAGTACCACAAACAAGTCATATGGTTAGATAATAAACTGCAATTTTAAGACATTTGCAAATAAGAGATTTGAAGTTTCAATTCTGAGATTTTGTGGGCAAATATATAACAGTAAAGTGCCGTAACCTTCCAAATACTTTTTACTTTTTTCAAATCCTACCTAGCAACACCTTTGTACATACTTGTAATACAAAGTCTGACCGTACAAGCAGGGAACTAAAAGTGCCATAAAACACAAATGATAAGAAAGTCAATGAAAGATGATAAAGACCAAATGAGCCCCACTCCCTTTCTGCAGTAAAACATGAATGGAGACAAACACTGTGTATCTACTCACTGTCAGCGTAATTTTTCCGACGTGTGCCATCCACCTTGCCCGTCTTGTCGATGCAGAGAAAGAACTTGTTGGCAGAATAGAGGCGTCGCAGGCGGACGTCACCCTCAAGGTGGTTATAACTGCGTGTGTGCCGCTCCAGAGTCCACGAGCAGTTTGTCCCTTGTGCCAGCGCATGAAGGGGGTCATGCCCCAGTGCAGGTGGGCAACCTCCAAGAGCAGAGCAAGCCAGATAGAGCAAAGACAGGCATACCAGGGTGGAAGGATAAGAAGGGGGAGCTGAGCCAGCGAAGTGGAGACCAGCGGTAGTAGGTGTCCATTTGCACATGATGGGTCAGACTCCCAAGGTGCACCTTGCACAAGCAGTCGGCATGATGCTGGTGTTCGCAGGGCTCTCTGCCTCACGCAGATCTCGTTAGCAGAAGCATTGGAATATACGGTTAAAAATCCTTAAAAAAAAAAAAAACAAAGTGACCAACTTCAAAATTAAGTGTTTCTCTTTGGTGTTGTAACCAGCTGTCTGTTAGTCTTGCTCTTCAGAATGATGAATGGAAATGATGCACTTCCATCCTGAAGGAACTTCTTGATCTTGTTAGATTGTCCTGGAGTGTCCAGGTCCCTCAGTCCAACCTGAATGAGTTAAGAGAGCCTGTGTCCTGTGTGATGGCAGTACCTTGCAGGGATCTCTCTCTTCTAAGCAAGGGGCAGAGCAAGGTGAAATGTGAGGCTGTCTGACCCGTGCCCGTGAATGAGCTGAGCTGAATGAGTGTATTTGAATAAGTGTGTGTATGTGTGTGAGAGAAAGGTTTAAAGAGACTACAGAGAGAAAGAGAGGGAGAGGATAAGATAGAGGTGGCAGTGAGAGTCTGACGGACTGAACAAGGCAGTTAAGCTGTAAATGGGTGTCTTTCTCTCTCTCACTCTCTGTGCCTTGCTGTCTGCCTGCTCTTTGGTGGGGTGGCTCAGTCCTTTCCAGCATTTTATTCAGGGCAGGGCTTGCATCTGGGGGACTGAGAGGAGATGGGTGGGGTCTGTATTATTCATAATCACTTTAAGTGAATGTCACTCTCAATAGTGTTTACCTTTTACCACACTGTCATTCATGTCCCTTCAGGGAACTGATCATTCTCAGATGTGCCATATCATTTTACCTTCCATTCTGAACCGAACTGTTGCCATTACATGTGAATTCTTGCTATGTCTGTGGAGGTTAATTATCAGGTAAACAATAAGTGCTACATATATTTTAAGTAAAGAACTGAAGTTATGTTTTTTCTAAGAAAAACAAGATTAATAAGTTTGTGCAGCAATGATGAGGTCTCCTTTACATGTAACTTCACTTGTACGTTGAGAGTACCGATGAATATTTGCGTCAGCTTATGACTTTGTGAATATGACTTCGAAATTGTATTTATGAACAGCTGGGAGCCCCAAGGTGTTATATTTCCAAGTATTTACAACATCTTTTGTCTGTTCTCAAGATGTGAGTATTTGTGAGCACATTTGTCTAAGTGTACCTCTGCTCTGAAAGACTAACATCCTTTTCAAAGACTTCTGGTTTCAATGAACTGTGCAGCCCACGGGCAGAGGGTGAAAATTATCTTAAAGAGTCTGTTTTACTGGGAAGGGTCAGTCACTTCACACTTTGTTGCTAGTTAACTAACAAATCACTGAAGCTTTAGGACTTATGCTCAGCCTATAAATGCATAAGGAGACAGTAGTCTGCAGTCTTTTTCAGCTCCCCGCAGTCATTCCAGTCTGCTTGGGCATATCAGCATTTTGGTTTTATGCTACTGTACTTCAAAGCTTAGTCTTTTTTTCCTCATAGCTACATCTTAGTCCTTCACCCCCCATTAAACCTAACTCAAGTAGACCCCTACCTTTATTTTCTCTCCTCCCTGTCAACTTTATGCTTCTCACAAAAACGGATGGTACAGAAAAGTACTCATCACTGTCATGCTGTGTGCCTCTACAGCTGGATACAGTCTGAGAAAAAGCTGTAAAAGTGGATGCAGTTCTAATTAACAGTGCTTTTTAAGGCAAGAATAGCTGTTGTTCATACTAGTTTAGGGATTTAAAACAGGTAACTGTAAGTAGTTATTATAATTTAAAGAGTTCATCCTGTTCTGTTAATGATACAGGTGTAAATAATGGCCAAAAATGATGAGTTATTTATCAAAGAAGTGCTACTATTTTCCTGGCCAACACGTTGAAGTGTCTTTCCGAACGTAAGTGCTCAAAACTGGCCACTTCAAAAGGCCTTTCGGAAATGAAGGATTTTGAAGTGTAAATGTGATGTGATGAAACTTCACTTCCATCAAATTTTGCACATGTTTAATTTGCGATGAAGATGATGCAATATGGCACATAAGTAAAGAAAATGTTTGTTGTTGTTTTTTTTTGTTTGTCATCCCTTTGAAGTTCTCACTCTAGAGTTATAACAAGCATAAGGACAAACCCTTTAGAATAGATCACATCCAAAAAGATAGGCAGTTTGACTTTAACCACCTTTAAAATACCCAAAACACCCTGGCAACCACAAATTAACACCCTAAATACTAATTTATCACACATTAAAAAAACAGCTAGGAATGGCCTTTTAACAAGTTCCAGCAGCCTAGTGTTTTGGCAAAAGGTTGTGAAAAGCAGAGTAGGAAAGTAGTAATAACTTCAATGCTCATGTATTCTTCCCTTTTTGATTCGCTTGATGTCTAATTTATAGATGTAGTCTTCCATGAAGATACAGCATCAGCATTCTTATTTGCCTCACGCACATACAAAGACCCCGGAAGTCCATAATATCACCCCCACTTACTTGGAAAAGGATGTCAATTACATATTTTAGGAAGCATGTCAGATTGTTCTTTAAGAAGTTCAAGAACAAACGTCTTTCCCCATACTAATGTCAGATGATAAACTTGCTTAGTCTAATTTGCGGATGATAATACCACTTATAAACACATGTCAGGAGCACAGCTCTTTTATTAAAGAGACAATTGCACAACTGTGCAAGGCCGCCAGTGTGTCTGATGTATTTGCCTGAAGACCAAAATTTGTCAGTTTCAGAAAAACTGATTATTTAATGTACTGCAAAACAATCGAACTAAATGGAAACAAAAACAGATGAAACTTAACCTTGATTGACATGACCTCACAGAAAAGGCAACAATCTCTAATTCCACACATCGTTGGCCATCAATAGGCCTCTGCTTAGCTCCCATGATGCCATGCAATGCCGGTTGCGCCCTGAGCTGAGAAAATCTGTGCGGCCATGTGGGATGTTCACCGGCGAAAGGAACCTAATCTTTCCCAGCAGGGCTCCCATCAACTCTGGAAGTGTATGAATGGAGATAATATCTCAGTAATGAGGCCTGTTTTGTACCATCAAAGTCCTCCAAAAGGGCCTGAAACCCGACCTCCCTCTTTGCGCCGACGATCTCCCCCTAATAGCACCCATTATTAATTGTTTTCTCTCTCCTGCTAACAAACGGACTCTCTTCCATTCCCCCTCCATTACCCATCTCCACCCCCCAGTGTGACATCATTTTCCCTGTTTCACTTCAAACTATTTAAGCTGAAATTAAACAGATGATAATGGGATCAGCATGGAAATTTATTCACTACTTATTACACTGTAAGATAAATTATCACTTATCCATATTTTGTAAGTCATGGTTGTTTACATTTATTTATGTTTTTGATTTGCATAATGGGACCTTGATATTTCCTTCAACTATGATGTTGTAAAGTTTAAAAAAGTTAGGGTATTGTTGCTTACAGTACAAATCGTTTTAACAGTATTTTTCTGTTGTCTTAGGGACTATACAAATTACTGTTTCAAACTGGAATTTTTTTGATCGACAAGAGTAGATCGACAAGAGTAGATATCAATGTCCCATAGTGCAATTAATAACTGTTAATAATGGATTTTTTTTGTGCAACACACAGTATATGATGCGTATAAACAATGCATGATGTGCATTCATTTTACAAATTAAGCATATAAACAGGTCTGTACCGAAAGTTGAGGTTGGTAGCATGGTGTATTAAATAAAACAAATAATGATGATAAAAGAAAAAAGAAAAGAAAAAATTCAAAGAGAGAGAGACAAGGGAAAATATATTAAACTGAATAGGTTGGGAGGTGGCACGTTCTTCAAACTTGTGGTTTTGTGTCAATAACGAGTTGTATGCTTGTGCTATATCTGCACTAGCACTCATCTGGAAGGTACAGACTAAAAGTACAAGATGGGCAACAATTCATTCTACAGTAACTGCTTCAAGTTTCAGAGATTTAACATGCTCCAAAAACAGCAACAAAATGTTTAAAATTCTGATTACTGAATCACAAAGACTATATTTAATTTTTTTCTAATTAAACAAAAATAAGCAACTTTAATTCATTGAGTATGGGATGAGGGTTGAGGAGACTCCACTGCAACAAAATACACCGCCTAGCTGATAATAACAGAAAAGCTATTAATTCAGAAAAATAAAATGGTAACTTACAGTCAGGGGGTAGAACTCCAAACAGGGTAATTAACGGAGATGGATAAATTTTAATAGATGTACTTGCTGAAAATGAATGAAAAATAGACTCTCAAATAGGAAACAAAGCAGGACAGGTCCAAAACATGTGAACTATGTTTGCAGGTTCAGCATGATATTTGTCACAGTTTGGATCAATAACAGGTAACAGTTTACAGTTAGACCAGTGAACGCTGTGTACTACTTTGCACTGTAGAATCCCATGACGAGCACATACTGTACATAACGGATTGTTTTACAGATTTTTTTTTCATATATGTTGGACTGGTCATGCATATTTAATTTTGTCATTCACTTTATTTGCTTACTTTGTAATAATGATATTGTGACGAACCATGCTGTCAGTTATGCAATAAACTGTCTCATGTCAACCACAGATTTCCTGCTAGATTCCTCCGACGCAGGTGGTCAAGATAACCAGAGTGCCATACTGTGCGGCCGCCTGCATAAACATCCGTTTCTAATTCAGGATCTGTCCTCTGTCGCCACAACTGAAGATCAATCTACAACAAGCCTATTTGCATTTCCTGCTTCGTGACCATTGTCCATTGTAGCTGAAATCAGTGATAAGTAAGTAGACTATCTGATCAACAGCTCCTGAGAGCCCTCGTCCTCTTGGCATAGTGGACAGAGATCTAAAAAATGATAGCATGGACTGTTACTTTTTTAAGAAAAAAAAGATTGTGGATAGGATTGGTGGACATTGATAGTTTAGTGATAATCAAAGAGATACGCAACTCACAAATGTGAATACTTGAGCAAATATGCCTTCAAATGCCTAAAGGGTATTATTTGAAATTTTTCTATTCATATTGACTCTGGATTCTATTAGCATCGACAGGTGTGGAGAGATTTTCCTAAAAGTGTTGCATGACGGTATGCTAACCCCCTCAATGTGGTTGTAAAATACACCAAGCATTGGTATGTGTAGAGGCCTAAAAATAGATCAAATTCTTAAGTGTTTTTTTTTTTCTGTATGTATATCATTGGTCAATCAAGTGAACATATTGAAAGCAGCTCTATTTTCAAGAACCACATCTCTATAAATGTACGCAAAGGAGTCTGAATATCAGTGTCCCAAAGAATGGCAGGTTTGTCCTGGTTGGAGTTATTATCAGGTTCTTGAATGACTCTCTTTTCTCCTTTTGTTGACAGCCAGTCCCCCAATAATGACTGTCACACCAGAGCTTGAAACATCAAATGGACCCATCAGAAAGGTAATCCTGTGAATCGTAGTGACAAACAATGTCTGATCTCCACCTACTAGGTTTGCACAACTTGCTTGAAAGACACCCATCTTATGTGTGTTTTAAAATAGACTTATTACAGAACTTAGGAAGATTACATTTTATTTATATAAACATTACTGTCAGTATTAATGTTCATATGTGACATGATGGTTCAGTGGTTAGCACTGTCACCTCACATCAAGATGGTCACTGGTTTGAATTCCAGCTGGGCCAGTTGGCATTTCTGTGTGGAGTTTGCATGTTCTCCCTGTGTTTGTGTGGGTTTCCTCTGGGTGCTCCAGTTTCCCTCACAGTCCAAAGACATGTGCTATAGGTGAATTGCATAAACTAAATTGTCCGTAGTATGTGTGTGTTTGTGTTTGTGTGTGTTTGTGTGTGTGTGTTTGTGTGTGTGTGTGTGTGTGTGTGTGTGTGTGTGTGTGTGTT
>CAIGQZ010032594.1:17940635-17977021 GCA_903798205.1 Danio tinwini | reverse complement strand
GTGTGTGTGTGTGTGTGTGTGTGTGTGTGTGTGTGTGTGTGAATGAGAGTATATGGATGTTTCCCAGTATTTGGTTGCAACTGGAAGGGCATCCGCTGTGTAAAACATATGCTGGATAAGTTGGTGGTTCATTCCGTTGTGGCCACCCCTGATAAATAAGGGGACTAAGCAAATGAATGAAAGATGTTCATTTTTAAAATTTAATCAATTAAATTTAGTTATTAATATTAATAATATATTATTATTCATTGTTTAATTCAAAACGTAATCTACTGAATACATAATTTATGGAAAAAAGTATTACTTTTTTATTTGAGCCCAAACTTTTATGTAATGTGCTAACTCATCACCTATTTTCAATTTTAATCTCACAATTGTGAAAGTTTAATTTTAAACATATAGTTCATAACACTACTGACAACCAGATAAATAAAAGGACATTTTCATATTTTAAATGTTTAGCTATGGTTTAACTACATTTTGAGCCAAAAAAACATGGTTATAAACCAAAGGTAACCTCAAATGTACAATAATTTTGCTGCACTTATAGTTTAACCACGTAATTTGTAGCAAAACTTTGCATATGTACAAATGCTAAGCAATGTGCAAAAACATGTTTACTACACTATAATAATATATAACTATATATAATATAATATAACTAATTTTTTTTAGATACAAATTCTGAATCACTAATCACACATGAAATATCATACTTCCAATGAACGTCAACTTTAAAGTGTAAAAGTCTATAGTAAAACGTCTAATGAAGTAAAATAAACCTCACCTCACAAAAGGTGATGTTTATGTTGTGTGGTTTGCACGGCAAACACGTGATCGGTTAATATTGCTTGGCAAAGTTCGCCATCTACTGTTTAGTTTCTAACAAACACAAGCATTTAAATACAATGCAGCCATTTTACATGAAAAACACGATCTTAAAACTTAAATATACTCTCCAATTTATTTATTTTACATAATTTATTAATAAAAAAGTCCAAAAATGGGATTCCCTATAGTTAAGAAATACTCGTTAGATGTATTATCCTAAATAAATATAATGGTCTAATTTGAAGAATACTATTTAACAAGTGACTGATTAACAAGTGAGTTATAGAGTTTATATTTAATAAATATATTTAATAATATTTGAGACGGTATTTCATTTCTCAACGCGTTAAAACGTGAGTATATATATATATATATATCGCTGAATTTCAACTTACATGAGATACAGTAGCAGCAGGTGTGTTTAGGTGTTTATCCAAATGGTTTATCCTCAATATGAAGGTTCGATCTACTCGTCGTTCTTGAAGGTATTCTGAGCCATTGAGGTCTGAGCTCGTTGTATCGTCTATGGACTAGTCAGGTCTAAACAAAATGGCGGCCTTCAGCACAGGATAACGCGGTGTTTCAAAACTATGATGACAACATGTCACTCTTGAGATTGTGTGCCTATTCAGTGGCTTTAACGCGCAGTTTTGCAACTGATGGGAGTCTACGTAGTTTTCTAAAAGGCGATTGTTGTCGCATGTGTCTCAGAATACGGACTAACGGAGAGAGACAAATACAAGGTAACATTAATGAGAAAACATCTTATTATCATGCTGTCATCAGTTTCGTCCTTCAAATCCACTTTACCTCAACATCTATTTTATTTTATTGTCATTTATTTTATATCGAGTATATTTTACATACGTTACGTTTTCAAACTTTGACTGTTTAAGTTAACGTTAGTTAAGTTACGTTTCAATGTCAACAAGGCTTTTACATGCAAGAAAGTATGTCATGTTAGCCGTTTTATGAGTTTTATTCACATGTTCTGATCCTTCTTTAATGTTCATCTATTCTAGACATAACAGATCTGTAGATTCTTTGTTGTTTTAAATGTTATGTCCCCTTATGTCAAAACAACCACTCAAGTTGATTAACTTTTATCGTTCTGCGTTTTATATGACAATTTTTTACAGACAAAACATGGGCTACGATTCACCGAAGGCACTATTCAGTCATTCCTAAGAAGGATGATGGGAAGAAGAGAGTTTGGGAACAGTCTCAGCTGTTGGATGGTATGGGGTTTTTCTCCTTATGGTTATATTTCGGTTTATCGTGTGTTTGCTAACTCAGATATTTTCTTAATAAAATAAATCACTTATGTTGTAATATATTAATTTGTTTTGAAGTTTACACTTTGCAGTAATGTAAACCGTCACTTAGTAGAGATTTACTAGCCTATATAGTATTGCTTTGCATCAGTTTACTGTTTATTCGGGTAAGATTAAGTGTACTTAATAAACCTTAAAACACCTTATATTATACCTTATATGTACTTTATATAAACCTTATATGTTGTAATTTAATTATATTTCTCAGTAATAATCAAGCTATGACTAGATTATTACTAATAATCTAGTTCATATTTTGCAGTGATTAAAATAGTCATACATCTGAGTTTGCTTCAAGTTGGCTGTACGATTTAATCATGCATTTTTTTAAAATCCTCATTAGCATAGCCATAAAAGAGAGCCTTGGTATTTTTCAAAAAAAGCTTACATAAGTTATTAATAACATCATTATAATATAGATAACTGTCTTTAACCGTTAAAAATAGCCCTACAGAATATTTTCTGGTGTTTTATTTAGCATGAGCAAATAGCAGACTAAATTACATATTTTAAAAAAAATGATCATTTACCTGCAGCACATATGAGTTTGATCCACGGCATATCCACTCACTTGCACTCTATATTTTTCATTTATAACACTGTAAACATCACAGGTCGATCATCTTAAAACCAAAAGCCAATAAAATAAATAGACATAGACTACTGTGTGGCTGTGCATTGTCCAACTAAACATTTTATATTTCTCTAATCATTTGAACCCTAACTGAAAAACTATTGTGTCAAAATGACTGGAAGTTGCTGTCACTACTAAAATTAATTTACAAATTTATGATCACCATGAACTTAATGAACTTACCAGATGGGTTGCTCCAGATCTGGTTAGAAACACCGTTAAGTAGACAACAATCAGGAAAAAAATGAATTAAGACTTGGATCAAGATTTTAATTGTTTTAATTAAATTATTCTGTATAGGTTATGCCACTGATGTAGATTTAAAATTTTCAGTCATACATGTTTTAAAGAAAATATGTTGCTTTTTTGTGTCTACATTATTAAAGAAGTAATTATAGCTGTGTGTAAATCACTAGTATAGTCTAAAAGTAGGAACTGACTAGTCATTTACCAAAAAAAAAAATCTTAAATCAAAAAGCACTTTCTAGACAAGGGGGAAAAAAATATGTATGTATGTATGTATGTATGTATGTATGTATGTATGTATGTATGTATGTATGTATGTATGTATGTATGTATGTAAGTATGTGTGTATGTGTGTGTGTGTGTTTTCAAAAACAATTAGTCAAATTGAAGTGACTTTTCCCTAAAACAAGCAACATAATCTGCCAATGGGCTAAGGAAAATAATATTGTTTTCACTTTAAATTAACTATACAGTTGAAGTCAAAATTATTCGCCCACCTGTGAATTAATTTTTTTACTATTTTAAACATTTCCCAAATGATGTTTAACAGAGCAATGTTTTTTTCATAGTATTTCATTTAATATTTTTTTTGCTTCAGCAGAAAGTCTTATTTGTTTAATTTCAGTTAGAATAAAAGCAGTTTTTAATAAAATAAAATAAAAAAATTTAAGGTCTATTCAGTCTTCGCTGAGGTCCAGCTTTCGGCGCCTAGACTGCAGCTCTGCACAAGACGTTTGGCCTGGTTTCTCTCGAGGTTTTTTTTAAATCTTCACTTTCGCCAATTGGTGAAGTTTTTTCCTCGCCGATGTCGCCACTGACTTGCATGGTTCGGTATCCGTAGAGCTGCGCATCGATGGAATTGCTCCACAGTGTTTGGACTCTCAGTAGTGATTATTAACCACACTACACTGAGCTAAACTGAACTGAACTTTAACTCTGAAAACTGAACTGATACTGTTTCAATTTACTATAATCTTCTATGTGAAGCTGCTTTGACACAGTCTACATTAAGCGCTATACAAATAAAGGTGAATTGAATTGGCGACCCCTGATTAATAAAGAGATTAAGCCAAAAAGAAAATGAATGAATGAATATTATTTACTGTCATCATGGCAAAGATAACATAAATCAGTTAACTAATGAGTTATTAAAACTATTATGTTTAGAAATGTGTTGAAATAAAATCTTCTTTCCATTAAACAGAAATTGGGGAAAGATATTCAGGGGGGGGCTAATAATTCAGGAGGGCTAATAATTCTGACTTCAACTGTATGTTTATACTATGTATAGTGACTATTATTTATTAGAATGTAAAAATTTAATTAAACTTCATGCAAAAATCTCAATTCCAGTATGTTTTTATAGACATGTAATGCCATCATGTGCGCTTCAGTTTTTCTTTCTTTCTTTTTTTACAGTTCTGGAGGCCAGAATCCAACAGCTGCAATCTGACGCCGTTGTAGACGTCAAACATTCAAAGGTGCAAATCATCAAAGCGCAGAAGAGAGGAAAGAAAACACCTCCTGGGAAAAGTCAGAAGAACCTGCCAGGAGAAAAAGCAGAAATGCTTAAAAGCGATCCGTCTGCTCAAAAAAAGAGCATAACTGAAGCTGTCACACCTTCCAATATTCACGCAAGTCGCTGGATGGCGAAACTCAATCGAGAAATGTGGATCAATCCCAAAACCAAAACTTCTAAAAAGATTATCAAGACGGGCCAAAGCAGTAAGACGAAAACTAAAGCAGAAGACTCTAAAACCACATCGTCTGCTGCAAGCACTGTGCAAAATAAAGGAAAAAATTTCAGAGTTTCTGAAAGACTACTGGCCAAGTTTCCAGATCTCCAAAAAATACACAATGGTGAAGTTAGCTTGGTTTCAGCCATTTCAAATAAAGCACTGGTTAATGAGGGAGAGCTCGATGTAAGTTTGCCCGCTCCTGAAAAGCTACTTGTGGATAAGGAAGGAAACCACTATGAAGATTCACATCTCCGGGTTCGGTGCTATTTGGAGGCCTGTGTGTTTCTTGACGATGTGTCTCGAGCTCAGAACTGCCTGCTGTCTCATCATCGTCAGCTTTCCAAACGCTCACAGCTGTCTATCAGCGCTTACAACATAGTCATGCGGATGTGGGCCAAAAAAGTATGTATGCACATTTGTATCTTTTTTCCACAATATATAAAATAAAGTTGTAAAATAGTAATGATGTGGAAAATTTTTTTTTTTGTTTTGGTATCTTGGTATTGTTTTTGGTATTTTAACAAGTATTTATTCCTGTGGTCAGTGTGGTTTAATCTTCGGTCTGATCTTTCAAAAATCATTTTAACATTGCGGATACAATGCCCAGGAAATATTTCTGATTATTCGTAATGCTAAAAACCGTTGTGCTTTCAATGATGAATAGAGATTTTTTTTTTATATATATATATATATATATATATATATATATATTAACGCTATTTATTAAGAAAAAAAAGAAAATTTTGATAGAAATCACTTTATCTTTGTGGTAAAAAAATAAATAAATACATTTTAATAAGCTCAATTTTCATATCTAATGTTTTTAATGTACTTTTTTTGAATTGAATTATGAAGTTGTTATTATTATGTAATATGTTTTATCTTCTATATTAATCCTCCCATGAAACAAACCAACAAAACCTCAATTTTCCATGAGATATTTTTTTATTATGCAAAAACTTATTTTTTAAAGTGTTATTTGTTAATGTTACATTTTAGATTTAATTATTGTCGTTACAGAATGAGTTGATTTATAAAAAAATTTAAATTCTCAAAAAGAATGAGGCCAGATCAATGGTTGTTTTGACACTTTTTTTTTCCCTCACTGGTTCATTGTTTACATCATCACATATATTGGATTATAATTTATTTTAAATAGGGGTGTTCATTTAATCTGCAGAATTGGCATTATTTATTTATTTTATATAAATTTATTTTTTCATTTATTTTTTTTTATTTATGTTTATTTGTGAAATAAAGTTTATAGTCTCCAGTAAGGGCCATTTAACAGACAAAAAATCCTAAGTCTACTTTTTTATTTCCACAATGAACTAAATATGAAAAAGCTTTTCATTTGCATCATTAAAATATTTAGCAATCAGTTGACAGCATGCTCAGGATGATTTTCAGTTCACATGCACTGTAATAAATGCTGGGTTCCAAGCAATTACTAGATGTTGTTAACTTAAGTTAACTTAATTGTTTTTTTTACGTTTAAGTGGATTGAACATAAAACTATTAAGTTGTCCGAAAAAAAAATACAAATTGTGTTTCATTTTAAATAAGTAGTTTTAAAAGCAGCAAAAGTCATCTTTTTCTATGTGGTCCACCTTTAAAACTGCTAAAAGCTATATTATTCATGCCAGGCCAGTAGATGGCATTGTCCCTTTGTAAAGAATCCACCATTTAAAAATGAATAAACTTTTAAACTGTATTTTAAAATATTACACACCATCACAAAATGTAAATTATTTAGAATTTATTCTTGTTCGTTCTGCTTTTAGTCTATATTTTTAGTTTTTTACATTTTTGACTAATGTCTAGTATTTTAAGTTTGTTATTTTTCCTATGATCTCACATTTATAAGATTTTCAGATAAAAAAAAAACATTCTGTGTTGTTCTTTAAGATTTTTTTATGCTTTGCAGGGTTCCATAAATAACATTCGTCGCCTGTTTTCTCTGATTGAAGAAGCTGGTATGAAACCAAACGTCACTTCTTACTGTGCTGCTCTAGAGTGCATGGGCCGCATGCAAAAGTGTGAAACAGCCGTCATTGCCAGGTAAAAACCTACCAAAAAGTGACCCTCAATTTAACTATATTTATAGATGGATCTAACGAATGATGTATTAACATTTTTGCAATGCATCTTGGCCTGAAAGATGTTTTTTTAAGCTTATACAGGTGCTATCATGATGAAATAATATACTCCTATTTTAGTCCACAATTAATTCATCATTTTGAGAATTAAATATGACATGGTAAGACTTTAGTACAGTTGTAAATGTTCTATGTTGACACATGAATATTATTTTAGAGCTTAAATTTTTTCAGAAATGAGATCATCAACATGTTAAATTGATTGACACTTCCAGATTGTGTCTCTAGATGTCAGTATTGCAGTTTGCTATAATTCATGTATAACAAAGGCTTCTACCCTATAAATGTTTTCCTCAGAGTTCATTTAAGAATTTGAATTAATTTTATAAGATTGCAACTTCATAATGGTGCTCATATATATGCTTTTTTTATGAATACATCATCCATGAGCTGATCCATTTATCCACTACTGTAGGATCATTCTGAGGCAGACTTGACCGTGGCCAAAAATAGAAATTCAAATTGTGGTCATTCATCTAAAGAGCATTAACTCAGTGGACCGCCATTTTCTCTCTGGTCATCTATTTGTTTTGTGTGCAGCTTGTCTCTGGGTAGAGGAATTTAGCAGATGAACACCTTCTCTCGTGCATTTATATGCAGAGCTCCTTGACAGAATGAGGCCAGATCAAAAATCTGTTGTTTTGACGTTTTTTTTTTTTTCTCACTTGTTCATTTTTTTACAACATCACATAGATTAAATTATATGTTTTAAAAAATTAGGACTATTATTTTAATCTGCAAAATTAGCATAATGTATCCTATTATTTATTTATTTTTTTTTTTGTGCATGCAAGTCTAAAGTTCATAGTCTCCAAAAATAGCTATTTATTCTGTCTAACAGAAAATAAGACCTATCTACATTATCTCGATGTACTAAACATGAAAAAGGTTAAAACATTTAGCGATCAGTTGACAACATGCTCAAGTGGATTCCATCCACGTGGATCTATAAAAAAAAAAACTGCAATTCTGTATTGTTCATGCCAGGCCAGTAGATGGCAATGTCACTTTGTTAAGAAACGCTGGGTTTGGTTTTATAGTCCACCATTGTTTTGTTGTCTAGTACTTGCACATTCCCTATTGACATTATTCTTCAGTGCAGAAGTACACACGTTTTTATGCTTGTTTTAGAACTTCTGATTCAGCTATGGGAGAAATGACTAGAAAATATTAAACCGCAGAAAACTGTCAAACTACTTGCTCTACAAACAAGTGTTTGCATGATTATACAAATAAAGCAGAATCGTATAATAAGAAAATGTCAGTTTGCAACAACATCATCAGTATAACAAGCTGTTTTTAACGTCTAAAAGTGAATGGAAGTGAATGAGACCGGAAGTCTCAAGCCAAAAAGATTTAAATGGCTGCGCCTGCTCGTACGCGAAAAATAAGGGCAATAGACTGAATACTTAATACATAATATGCATGTGATGTCACCGTTTTCACAAACGTACGTTTTGGAAGTTTATACAAAGAAAACAATGTTATCCTTTTCAAAAATCTGAAAAAAAAACAAACATTTTCAAACATTTGTGCTTTTCAGGTCCCTGAAGTGAGCTTTCAGTTTTATAGAAAATACTTTGAAAGCTTTTTTTTAAAACTCCGCGTCCGGTGACGTCATCGACTTCCCCTTTAATTTTTAAAGGCCGCAGGTTGCGCAACACCCCGGAAGTGGCTCCGTTTGAGAGTACAGAAGCTATATTTTATGCACATATGCATCACTTCGGTTTTTATTTTACTGTACAAAAGCTATTTACACTTAAATACACAGTATACTGGAAACCTGAGCTGGGTATTGAACATTGGTTTATTTTCATATCTTATAGTCATTGACTAATTTTAATATAATGTTATGATGCCTAAAATGGAAATGAGATAAAATAAGTAATGTAAACTCATGTTCCTATAGTTATTATCATGTAAAACTAAGCAGAAGCAAATATGTACTATTTAATATGAATGATCAAAAAGTTATTTTCCCAGTATTCAGTTGAATTGCAATAGCTTGGTCAGAAAACATAATAGAGATAAAATTCTTTTTCCTAGTGTTCGCTGCTCTCTGCTGGTTTCAAGCTGAACTGTCTGGAGAAGCTAAATTCTTTAAATAGATAATCTACAACCTTTCAAAAAAGCATTTTAGAAAAAAAAAAAGTGCCCAATGTTGAAGTGGTTCATCATAAAACAGAAAACATATCAAAATATTATTTTTTACTTTCAGCAGTTTCTTATGTAAATTCAAAGGGGTTTCTATTCAATTACACTGGATTTTTTCATTTATAGCAATGCATTTGGATATGGAAGGTTTTCAAAATTTGGTAGGCGGAAAATACATAAAAAAATGGTATAGCACCTCTCATCAGTTGGAATACAATAACTTTTGCATAGATTATGGTAGAGACATTTTTCTTTTTTCCTCTGATTACACACATGTGCAGGAACCACCACAATTATTTACAGCAACATAGACCACACAGAACCTAAAAGTTATACTTTCAAATTTGAGTTTATAAAAAAAAAATACAAAAAGCGCCTCTTTTTTAGGTGTTTATTATAACACAGACAACATATACAGTTATTTTAAATACTTTCAATAGTGTTTTATAAAATGTCAAAGGGTTTTCTTTAAAATGATACCAAATTTTTGCATTTACACCTCTGCATGTGGATTTGGGAAGCTTTTAAATTTGGGTAGGCAAAATCCAGGCGGAAATCCCAAAATAGCACTAGACTTTAAAAGGTTAAAAGATCTTAGACAGAATGCATTACTTCTAGAAATTCTCTGTTGATTCAGAGATTTTCGTAATGCACTTGTATTCTCTCTTAAATCATTTTCGAGCTTAATATTTAACAGTAGAGGGCGCTCTTTGGTAGTTTTCTTTAACAACAGATGGCTAGTTTTTGACTGGACACTCGTATGCTCATGAGGAAAAGCGGTTGTGTGTTTGATTAAAGCTGTGTTTAAATTAGTTTGAGAAAATTGTGTTGGTTGGCCTTGCATAAAGGGGCAGGAAAAAACATGATGATGTGACTGATAAAATATTTAGTTCCTCCATATTTAAAATTTCTGTCACGTTTGATCATTTGTTGGTCTCACGCAATATGACATAAAATCGCAGGTCAGAGTTTTCAAAGTTTAAATTTTGGAATGCAGCGACATGCAAAACTTGTTGCACATGCTTGCATTTCCTATCTGTAACATTGGCATGTGTATGAATAGAAGTCAGTGGGGCGAAAATTTCAGTGTAATCAGTGCTTAAGTCTTTTTCCATCTATTTTTATGTGCTTGTTGTAGAAATGCTTAATGGAAACTCCAAGACTTAAAAAAAAATGTGTATTTACAATCAAGTAGGATAAACATCTGATAAGAAAAAAGTTGCATAAACTATGATGGAATGGCATTTACAGAATAAATTCAAGAATGCTCATTTTGTTTTAACTGGTGCGCAATATTAAGTAATAAACCACAATGGCAATCCACTTTTTTGTCGGAACTGGGGTGCAATGGGGTGGCATTAATAGACAGACAACATTGTATAACATCTAAAATGGTGTTTTAATATTTGGTACAAAAAAAAATAACCAAAATCAAAGGTTTGGTATTGTTAACTTCCAGAACTTGAGTGGCTTCGCTTCCAAATAGCGGTCTCAGACACAAGTCATTTATAATATTAGAAAAAGCCCCACAGTGGTTTCTTCTAGCGCAGAAAATTATATGTTTTTGATATTTGGCGCCGTTTTATCAAAAAGTGTCGATTTTGTTCTCTTTGACTCATTGGATGGAAAACAGTACTTTATCTGCAAATGTTTTATGCAATGAATTATGCATATCTTTGGATGTAAACATGGCTACTGTATCCATTACAAGTGATCCAGCTGATTGTATTAAACTTCTGTGCATCTGCGTTTATCTCTACATTTAATCAGTGTTAAAGAGAAATAGGCTGTTGTTGCCCAATAACAGAACCAAAGTACAGGCGCAGGGGTGGCTTGTGGCAGCTGTTTGGGCAATCGATCACTGTGAACTGATGGCAAACACACTGCCGTCCAGTGGAAATCCTCTTTCTACAAACACCACAGGAGCCTATTTTTTACCCATCTGTCTCTCTTTGTTCTCCTTGCCACACATTCAATTTGTCTTTCAGCTCTCATGCGGCACGGTTGTTGCATCCTTCAGTGCAATCCTAACTTGCCGTCCTCTATCCACATGAAGGAGATTTGGTTTTCATGTCACAATCTTTAGGACAAACAGTTCACACATTCATTTTGCTTGTGGTGACAGTCGATGTAGTCAATATCTGCTGTAAATATCAGAGATGCCAAGAACTGTTGGTGTGCAAAGATAAGATGGAAACCTGGAAATTTGGACACATCACAAATACTAATCCAACAGTTCACATTGCAGTTGTACAAAGCTTTTTAATCTGAATTCACATCACCTTTGGATTTGGTTTGTAAATATTCAACTTTATGTAATAGGAAGCATTTATTTTATGTGATTGGTGATAAACAAAGAAATAATGCTCAAAAGCACGCACATCAATCTAAATGGGCGCTTAGCCAAACAGACTGATGAAGAGCCGGTGTGCTCGAAATATTGCATGCTTTGTGATAGCCTTTATAATTGATTAAATTGTTATTTTTTGGAGCTTTGGTGTTGCTGCCTTTTTGATTAAATTAGTGATAAACAATAAATGGTCAAATGATTTAACATTTTGTCAAAAATCAAAGTAGAAATTGAAGAGATTTATTTTAAAATTCGATTATTATCTCATCACGGTATAATATTCTTGCTTTGGGATTGTAAACTGAAACAGAACTATTAATCAAATTAATTCATTTAAGTTAAACAGAAATAACGTTTAAATATATATAAATATACATTTTTGCTTGGCAGGCACCTGAAATACAAATGAATTTAAAAGTCATATTGAAACAGAAATTAGTGAAGTACAAAAAAAATGAAAATGGCAAAACCATATAAAATCACTATAAACCACTATAAAAACAATAGGACCAATCAAACTGTTTACAAAGCACTTACTAGTTGATAGAACTAACATTTCTGAGAGACACACATTTACCAGCCACTTTATTAGGTACACCTTACTAGTACAGTTGGACCCCCTTTTGCCTTCTGAACTGCCTTAATCCTTTGTGGCATAAATTCAGCAAGGTACTGGAAATATTCCTTGGAGATTTTGCTCCATATTGACATGATAGCATCAAGCAGTTGCTGTAGATTTGTCGGCTGCACATCCATGATGCGAATCTCCCATTCCACCACATCCCAAAGGTGCTCTGTTACATTGCAATCTGGAGACTGTGGAGGCCATTTGAGTACAGTGAACTCATTGTCATGTTCAACCAACCTGAGATGAGATGATTTGTGTTTTATGACATGGTGCACTATCCTGCTGAAAGTAGCCATCAGAAGATGGGTACACTGTGGTTATAAAGGAATGGACATGGTCAGAAACAATACTCAGGTAGGCTGTGGCGTTGGTGCTCAATTGGTACTAATGAGCCCAAAGAGTGCCTATAAAATATCCCCAAACCATTACACCACCACCAACAGTCTGAACCATTGATGCAAGGTGGAATTGATCCATGCTTTCATGTTGTCGATGCCAAATTCTGACCCTACCATCCTGTTTTATTAATAAAAAGGTTTTTTTTTATGGTCTCCCACCAGCTTGTTATAAGTCCAAAGACATGCACTATAGGTGAATTGGGTAAGCTAAATTGTCCGTAGAGTATTTATGTGAATAAGTGTGTATGGATGTTTCCCAGTGATGGGTTGCAGCTGGAAGGACATATGCTGGATAAGTTGGCAGTTCATTCCGCTGTGGCGACCCCAGATTAATAAAGGGACTAAGCCAAAAAGAAAATGAATGAATGAATGTTTAAGAGATCAGGCTTATTTCCTCAAGGCCTCATGCCACCCTCGATGGCTTAATTTACTGACTGTAAGTCCACTAGAGGGCACTGAGGACTTATCTTTTTCTGGCTATTTTTCATTCCCAAGGGAGCCTGTTGCTTTGGAAACCATTGAGGAATTTCTGCATCCTCAGACAAGCTTTAGGAATAACCCAGTCTGCCCTGGAGATGTGTGGAAGTGTAAAATGGCACATCTGGTTGCAGACATTCATGAGTAAATGTATTTAAACAACTAGTTCTATAACTAAAATCTTCAAAAAAAATGTACAAGTAAATGGACTTAACTATTATGCGCTAACATTAAATACGTCAAAGACTGGATTTGCTGTTCAACAACTGTTGCAAATTTCTCACATTTACTACATTAAATTGTATGTTAGATAATCAGAAAGACTTTAAAGTAATCAACAAAATTGTTCACACCAAAAATAATTTTGCTTTAGATTTAGTCATGCCATTAAAGATATCAGTGGCTTTTTTTTGTCTTTTTTAAGAACATTAAGCCAAGTCAACTTTCAGAATCAAAAAACGACAAGAGTAAACAGGTCATGACCGTTTCCCCAACATTTGATATACATAATAATGTTGAGTCATTGTATATTGCATTGCATAATTGTATTAAATTACTGTATTTTTCTGGAATTTATGCAAAAAAAACAAAACAATTTTGTCTTGTTTCTAGTCCAATATTAGGATATCGAAGAGAAAACAAGATTATTTTACTTGCCCTCCTAACAGATAGTTGTGTTTGGTAAGTTATTGTGTTTCAATGAAGAACTTGAAAGGAAAAGTTGAAAACAAAACAATATTTTTACTTGATCTAAGAATTTTTAGATATTTGGACTAGACAAAGCAAAGTAAGAAAAGCAATTGCTATACTTAAATACTGTTAGACTCCACAGAAAACCATCAAACAGTGCTATTTAAATTCCCTAATTGGAATACTGTTAGATACACCACTGCTTACCAGAGCTGCTTTTGTTTGATTAAAATACTTTTAGACAAGTTATATCATATCAAATATTTCTGTTTTTGTTCATGTAAGAAAAATCTAAATGGCCCTAAATTATTGTTTGATCGGTTAATCAATCAAGCAATCAAGTGTAGGGAAGTAGTGAAGTTTTTGCTCATTTTATTATATTGCTGTGACCATGAAATATTTTTTTGCTTTTTTGTTTTGTTTTTAACCAATGCCACATTTTTTAGACTAATATTAAACTGATGGCTATAATATTCCAAATAAATAGTGTATAAAAACAATAATTCATTTGTAAATCATTTATGTGCATCACGACTGCATAACATTGCATTAATTGTATTTTCAATAATAATTTGCTAGTCTGTCGTCAGCTGTTCCTCCACTAATCTCCCTGGCACAGACTCTCATTTGCTCTTCCAGCGCTCTATAATTTGTATTCTGTTCACGACAGGAACACAGCTTTACATCAACAGCCAGCAGTCCAGATGCGTGGGGCTCTGACTTTATTCACACTTTTTCTGTCTGAATAAACACGGCCTTGTAATTTTTGGACATACAGCAGCAACCTATCTGACACCCACGACCAAAGAGAGCAGAACGTTCTCCTTGTCAGTGGAAATATTTTATATTCTCTTCCAAAAAGCCCACAGTCTGCAGCGCTATGAGAACAGATGCTATGGTTGGGGATGTTTTCCCATTGTGAGACTTGGAGAAGGCAAAAGTATATTTAATTTGAATGTGTGTTGAGTTTCTGTGTATGTTTAAACTATCAAAAAAAGCATATTTTGGAAGTACACTGTAAAAATATTATATGATCAGCAGGTCATCACAGATTAAATACATAAAGCTTATTGGTAAAATTAACCATATTCCAACTTTTTAAAGTCATATATGAGCTGTAACGTGGCATCTCATGCATGGGGTCTTAAAGGGCCATAAAACCAAGTCAAGTCTATCTCAGAAATTCTTCAAAAAATGCTTGATAATGGGCGTGGAGCTCTGCGAGCAGAGGGAAGAGTGGGCGTGGCCAGCAGAGCAGGGCAAAAAAGAGGAGCAAACTGTTGTCAGTTGGCTCACAAAATGAGACGCAAACCGTGAGGAGATGCATGATTTTATAGTTTACAAAGTAAAATGCAAAGAAATAAACATATGGCAAACACAGCAGCACGGATATAGGCCATGTGTCTGAATGGAAACGAACTCGACTGATAAATGACAAAGTCCGCCATTCTTCAATTCTCGTACAGCTCTCTCTACAAAAAAGCTTGCTGCAAACCAACAGATTTGCTGTATCGGGCCTGACAGAATTGTGGGGAAACACATGCAATAAACCCCGTGAATCATGGAAACAAACAAACCTTTATGAACGGCTAAATACTGCTTGTCGTACACGGACGCGGTCTTACCTAGTCATTGGGTCTCACTGTAGCTTGGCAGGTCTGCCTTGTCTTTGTGCTTGCACGAGCTCTCATGAATAGTTAAGAAGCAGGGTCTTCTCATTGGATAAGAAATCTCTGCTATGAATAATAATGAGAAACCGACACGTATTGCAGAGTTGTGCTGCGTCACCGTTTTTGATCCCAAACCAAATATTATTTTAAACCCAGAAGATTAATTTAGCTGACAAAAGCTCAAAATTATCTAGTTTCCCCACTATTAAAGCAAAACAGGAAACAGGAACTAACGATGTCTTAACTGATGATCAACAAACACAAATATTAAAAATAAAAAATAAAAAAGTACTCAAGGGTGTACTTGAACCTTTAAAATGTCTGAAATCTCAAAAGCTAATTTTTGGGCCTTAATTTAGGTCTTAAATCTTTTTTAACAGACCTTATTTTTTCTTTGTTCATGTTTAGCTACCCAATCTGGCCATTAACACCCGTACAATTACCGACAATCTATCTTAAAAAAAAAAAAACTTTTTTAACTTTTTATAAAAGAAAAAAAAAAGCATTTAAATACTTTCCTTTCAATAACATTTGCTTAAAAGTTCTCCCTATATTTACTGCTGATGTTACTGACCTATATTTTTTATTAAATTATTATTATTGTATTATTAAATGTATTAAATTAAAATACATTTTTGATAGGGCAAGTAATAATCTTTTCCTACTGAGATATGCGAAAAAATCCTTAGCATTTAGCCTGGTAAAAGTCTTAAATTTTTATTCATAATGCTCTTAAAAATTTCTTAAAGTCTTAAATTTCACTTGATGAAATCTGCAAAAACCCTTAGTAAGTAGGTTTAATGTAATGTAAGTTAAATTATCTTAATTTATAATTTAAGATTAATTTGATTGAGGCTTTTTGCAGTGTACATCAGCCTCAAGATGTAATTAATGTAAATTTGACAATAAAACCCATAGAAAATGTCATGATATACATTTCGACATCCTTTTTTTGTATTATTACTATTTAAAAATAATTTCTCTTCTGGTCCATGCAGGTGTCTACAGCAGATGGGGGCAGAAGGCCTGTCTGTGGATGATGTGCTGAGTCAGTGTGTGTTCAAGATGGATGAGAGAGAAATGGTCCTGAGGGCCGTCCAATTGGTAAAACCTCACTTCCAACCCTGTGTAGCCAAAACCCAGCCTGTCTGTTCTCTGCCGTTGGTAAAACAATTCTATGCTGAGGTACTATTTTATTTTACATTTTTATATTATATTTGTTATATTATATTATATTATATTATATTATATTATATTATATTATATTATATTATATTATATTATATTATATTATATTATATTATATTTCACTTTTTAGCTCTTTGATGATTCAAATTATACTTTAAAAAAATTATCTTAACAATTGAACACTTATTAAAAAGGCATTTTTTTATACTTTTTGTCTCCAAACCATTGAATGGTGATGTATAAATGATAAAAAATATTATGTGATTTCTATTTCTTTAGACTTTACAAATTATTTTATGTATAAGATCAAGTTCTAGTCATTTTCTAAAATATTTTTGTAAATTCTGTTCTATCAGTTGTTTCTTTTTTCTTTTTCTTTTTTACTGATGTAGATGTAGTGTTTATTATTACAGCACCCAAAATCTTTGACCTTATTTTAATATCAGTAATTGACCCATGTTGTTTTCTTCTTCTCATAAGTCTTTGTAATATTGAAGTTTGAGTATTTGTACTGAAACTTCTTCATGCATTGTTAGTGTACTTGTAAAACAGTTAATTGCTGTACTAAAATGTAACTGAAGTGCAGGCTGGTACTATAAAACAGGTGGTGTTTTCTAAAATTTTATACCTGTCTTCTCGGGCAGCGCTGAAAGACCTGCCTGAACTTGTCTTGTGTGTCAAAATGACGGGCTTCACTACAGTGTCAGCTGTCATCTGCTATATAATTCCTTTAAACAGAGGTGCCCACACTATTTTTGGGCTCACTGGGGGGTTTTTATTGGGCCAGTCTGCCCCACAAGTAATTCCCCGCCATCCCCGATTTTCCCCACTGATTCATTACCGCAGGTGCACATAAGCCCATTTGTAATCCACACCTCGCCGCCTAACACCTTCAATAGAAACTTTCTTGGAAAGTAAAGAGGAACTAGGTCATGTGAAGGTCTGAGATGGAAATGCTGCAACTCAGTGCAAATCAGTAACAAATCTCTGATTCCGTCTCTTCAGAGATGCCCAACAAGACTTTGCTTTGTCTAGGTTTGATTAGTTTTGCTCTTTTTCTTTTGTTTTTCTAATTTATTTTAAATAACATTTAATTAACATTTTCCTTTGCATGCTTTGTTTTGCTTACATTTTGTTTGTTTTTTGCTATGTTTTGCTTTTAGCTTTTTTTGTTTTGTCTAGTTTTAATTTGATCTAGGATTGCTTTGTCTTGTTTTGCTTGGCTTTCATTTTGTTTATCATTTTATTTTTGCTTATTTCTTTTGTTTGCTTGGCTTTGATTTATTTATTTTATTTTGTTTTGTCTGCTTTGTTTAGCTCTCTTTTTGATATCTCTGTTTTGTTTTTCTTATTTTTCTTTGATTTTATTCATTTTTTTTCTTGATTTTATTCTAAGATTTTCAGTTTGCTTTGTCCAGCTCTAGCTTTTGTTTTGCTGACAAAACTGCAATTATTGCTGTTAATGTAATTACTGTTACAGTTATCAATACTATTTCAATGGTTGACTGTTGATCAGATGCTTTTTGGCTCTGATATGACACTGTCAGAAGTTAAGTTTTATCATAAAGACAATTATCACCTATTAGTAAGCACTAAGTGATCAAATACTGCCTATTTATACATACCTCCCCAAGTGTATCTAAAATATTGGAATCACGTATACTGCAACTGAAATCTCATACAACTTGTGTATGTTCTACGTTAGAATTTGAACGTACTTTGCAACTGTTAAAGTTTGTTCTATTTAGTTTGAACATGGGTATTAATGGAATTTTGACATTCTCATCATCCATGTTGTCATTATCACATGATCTACCTGCATTAATTGCGTCGCTTCATACTTATTTTTAACATTATCACCTGCTTAATGAGATCTTAAGGGGTCGATTGGATGTACATTTCCAGGGTGTCTGTGGGGTCTTAAAGTCTTAAATTAAAAAATATATATATTAGGTCTTAAAAAGCCTTAAATTAACATTTTTCTTTTTACAGCAAATTTTAAAAAGTAAAATTTCCTAATCAGGCAAAAAAAACTAAAAACAATTACACAGTTGCTCATGATAATAACAGTAATATATCCCTTTACATAATCTTCAATTTACACAAACTATTTACAGAAGAAAGTGTGAGTGAACATAATATTTATAAGTAGGCATGAAACTTAAGGTTTTATAACAGAAACGCATTAGTTTGAATAGAAGTTATATATACTCTATTCATTTAGACTAAAGCAAACAAATGTATGTTTTTTTGATTATTTGTGTAGTTTTCTTTATAACAAATATACTTTTAACAATATTATACTTGTCATAATAAAAAGAAACATTATGCTGAGCAATAGTCTATACAACTAGAGTTTTTATTGTTTCGACATTATTAAAATATGCGGTTAAGAAATAACCACATTTGTTTTTTTTTCCAATTCCATTGGTCCATCTGGGCCATTACAGACAATCCTTAGTGTTTGTCTCCATATACGTCTAAAATATCATTCATAATGGTCCTAAAATGGTCTTAAAGTCTTAAATTTGACTTGTTGAAACCTCCGAAACCCTGATTTCAGAACCTCACCAGAAGTAGCAGGTCATTTGGGTACGTCTCGCCTACTATTTTTCAAATACTATGGAATCAAACCTGCTATTCGGCTCACATATATGTATTTTCGCATACTATAATAGAGAAGTAAGCCATATTGGACGCTCCAATAGTTTGCAGTTGCACCAGATTCAGATAGTTTAAGATGTTGCATTGCCATAATGCCCTTTTTCTTGCCTCCCAGCACAGCCTCATTCTGCAATGAATCATTAAATATTGGACCGACACTTTCCTATCACTTGAGTTCATCATGCGTGTTTCTCTGTGTCACGGCCATGGCTTTGTGGAAATATGGGCCTCTGCCGAATCGTCTCTATATTCACAACACTGCATCTTGTGTTCTGCTTGGCTGGGCTGTAGTAGTCACCGCCGTGGGCATGATTTATCCCTCCACAACCTTTGTGCTTGTTTTGGCCAGCGTCCATGTGATCTCTGTTGAGGACGGATTTAGCCATCCCTCTCTTTGCTCGCGAGTATTAACGCTTCAGCTGACTTGCTCCACTATGTGTTTGCCGATAACTCCCAGATGTCCAGCAACGCCTCCCTTCGAATAATAAATGACTGCACATGTCAACGCACAGCCCACATTAACACGATCTCCGCACCACTTAGCAAGCTGTTGCTATAATATATGCCATATTTACAGTTCGTATTTTATGCGCCCGCACATTTGGCTGACGGCCAGACCACGGAGAGTGGGACTGTTCAACCTCATTGGATTTTAATTGGCCGTACGTGGAAGTTACGAGACTGAATAAATACGTTTGACATTTGACATTCGCATGGTGGATTTTGCTTGGTTTTTTGGAATATAAGTGTGCCTTTAATGATGTTTGGGTTTTTTTTTATTGTGCCATAAAGTGCAATGGATTCTTTCGATCAGGCCTCATAAGGAAGTGAAAGGCTGAAGTAAACAGTCTTCATAATTGGCTGTCGAATGATGCGTTTTTTTTTATGTTCATCCTAATGAGATTTAAAACCTCTCAGCCTTCATATCGAGTTATAAGGAGCCGGTAATATTAAATGTGAGCCCCCGGCGATGAGCCATTCTCAGTGCTCATTATTTAACAGCTCTTATTTAGAATTTTCTTAGACACACAACAACACAAAGCTCTTTATTTCTGCCAACAAGCCTTAAGCATTACTGGTGTTAAAATGATATGCAGTCTATTAGTTCTAACTAATAGTCTGTCTGTGAGTTTAACATTTTAATTCTGTGCAATTAATTTAAGTGTGTTAAAAATGAATACAAAATCAGAAAGTCAACGTGATAAAAAAAACACTTCAATTAGCCGTGTATTGTTGTATTCATCTATATTGAACCTTATAATAAAATCTCAGGTTAAATTCAAACAATATAGCTCATTAAAATGTTTTATTTATTAACATTAAATATACTGTACCTTGTGTTTATTATTCTTTGTTCTCATTAACTTGTGAAAAAGCCCATAAAATCTGCCTTGCGTTAAACAAAGAAATAAATAAAAAAAAGATTAACTTCAACTACATGCTTTGATAAATGCTGAGGCATCTTTTCAGTCCCAAACAGGTCTGAAATATGTATTTCTAGCATGTATTTAACTGGAAACAAGGACAATAACAATGAGCAACTGTATACTTAAAAATACTGTGTCTAACAACCAATAACCATAGACTGTAAAGAATATGAACGTAGTGGTTTCTAAAGAGCGCAAATGAAGCTTAGAGGGGGCGTGGTCAGCTGTTGCCATCTTGGAAGTCCGTCATTCCCGGATGATCGAAAATGGGCAGAAGCAGAACTTAGGCGAAGCTGAGATGTCTGCTGAAACCATAGAGACCAGCCTGCGATATTTAAATAATTTGAACAACTCAGCGTACTATCAAGGTAAATTAACCTGAAACTATGCAACAAAACTTGAAATAAAAACTGTTATTGATATTATCATGGCTCTCTATGGCAAGCTGTTTTGACTTTTACTCATTCTCAGGTTATTTATTCCTGATTGAAATGGAGCCCTGTCTTGGATGGTCTGTTAGTACAATTAACTGCATAACAAGCCATATTATTTACTAAATGTAAAAAATAAACCCAACAAATTGAACAAACTGTACAAAACTAAAGCAAAAACTCTGCAGAAACCAAATTCATTGGATGAAATTCACAGAGGTGACGCGACCACGCGGGGTAGCTGCAGCTGACAAACTGTCAATCACCGGCTGTCACTCAAGTGACCACGCCCTTAATTATGCAAAAAATAAAAGGATCAATATAGACCAAACAGATAAGTTATAAAAAAAATTCACTTCCCTCAGAGTTGTCATGAAGGGTCATATTAGCTATATGCTCCAAAACCATTTTTTGTATCAGGCTGTAAACATGTCTTTATCAGCTGTAAAATTGGCCAGTTTAGCACTGAAGTCAGTGAACATCTGGAGTTCCTGGAGCCAGCCCCCAAAGGCGAGTTGATGAATTGCAGTTTCAGTTACTTCCGTATTGGCTTCACGAGGGAGAGTGGGATGTTGTCGCTTGCCAATAACAAGCAATATATTAAGAGAATTGACTACTAAAAGTCTTACATTCCAAAATCGTTATTTGAATTCCATTTGAGATTTTAAGTGTAACAAGTGACATTTTTTTAAGTTAAATGTTATTATTACATTTAAAAAGCAGGTAATGGATAAAAGGTGTAGATCCATATTTTTTATCCAATACTACTACTGTCCATTTACAAAGCAATAACGCATTTTTGATTGAATTCATTTGATCATTTTATGATTTATTTGTGTATTGTGTGTTTCAGAGGGAAGAAGCCATATATCCTAAACTTGACTACAGCTTGAAAGAACTGCAGGATCGGTTCAATATTCAGCTGGCTATGGAGAAAGCTACTACAGTAACCATTGACTCAGTGGAGGCCTTAAAGCCTGTCACCAAAAACATGGCCCACATGGTAGGAATCTACAACCTGATTTTTGTTGTTGTTTTGAAAAAGCTGAATGCTAACATTAAAATTTGTGGCAAATGTAGTTAAGATTCCAAATACACTACCTGACAAAAGTCTTGTCACCTATAGGTTTTAGGAACAACAAATAATAAATTGACTTCTAGTTGATCATTTGGTATCAGAAGGGGCTAATATGAAAGCAAAGGCCTCTAGATTATGCTTATTTTACCAAAATAGAATATGATCATGCCTTGATTTTTAATTGCATTATTTAATTAAGACAGTAAGGTCTGACTTTGCTTAGACAAAGTCCTGTCACTTACAGAAATAATGTACAGTATAGAATATAAAGTCATAGTGCAGTGCAAAAAGAATTAATATTGTGTGACTCCAATGAGCTTAGAAGACTACATCCATACATCTCTGCAATGACTCATATAACTTTAAGGACTCCCAGAGTTCAAGATTCTTTGGATTCATCTTCAATGCCTCCTCCATATTACCCCAGACATGCTCAATGTTTATATTTGGTGTCTGGGCTGGCCAATCTTGGAGTACCTTGACCTTGTTGCTTTCAGAAACTTTGATGTAGAGGTTGAAGTATGAGAAGGAGCGCTATCCTGCTGAAGAATTTGCCCTCTCCTGTGGTTTGTAATGTAATGGGCAGCACAAATTTCTTGATACCTTCAGCTGTTGATGTTGCCATCCACTCTGCAGATCTCTCGCACGTCCCCATACTGAATGTTACCCCAAATTATGATTTTTCTTTCATCAGACTTGACAAATTTTAATGAGAATCTTGGGTCCATGCTGGTTCCAATAGGTCTTCTGTATCAGTTGTAATGATTGGGATGCAGTTCAACAGATGATTCATCAGACAAATCTACCTTGTGCCAATTTTCCAAATGATCAACTAGAAGTCAAGTTATTATTTATTGCTCTTGCAACTGGGATAGACGACAAGACTTTTATCAGGTAGTGTACTTGCTAATCATTACATATGCCAGCTTTAGAGTCAGATGTGCCAGTGGCTTAACAAAGAATGCTAGTATGTTTTGAATTTAAAAACAGTACATGATGTTTCAAAATGCTGAATGTGCTTTCACTACATTCCAGTATCCGGAATATACAAACTTTTTTGGCTGCTTTATAAACATTTCAGCAATATGCTGTCTAATACATGTTTTTGTAAATATATTTTTAAACAAACTCTCCAATAATTCAGTTATAGCATGGTATAAGTTAAACCACATGTTATTAGGAAAAATTGCTTTACTTTTATTTCTATTGGCCAACATAAGTAAAAAAGTGGCACATCTTACCCCACTCTCCCCTATACCAAATTATTTATGTCCGTTTATGGGCCAGAGTTAATATTGCTATGACTGGTTTCTCTGAAACAAGCACAGTGGGAATCCTCAAACATAGGAAACTACCATAAAAAGGCCTTTCAAAATCCTATACACGTGTGAGATTTTCCTTTCAACAGTTAACACATCGTATTTTTTTTAGGATCCTGATTTGCACTTAAGCTACGATGCATTGGCTAAACACTGGCATTTGTGAAAGTTTCCAGCTCATGCATTCAGACTAGCTGTATTCCCTCATTCCAGCTTATTTCTACACTGGCATTTGCTCCACCGTCTGTGTTCGTTCACAAAAAAAAAAGGTCCCATGTGGTCCTGGAACATTTGCGCTAGGGTTTAAAGGAATAAAATAAATTAATGCATCTCCACCGGCCCTATGAGAGATGCACCTTTCCATTGGAAGGTCAGCATAGCCGATCTGTGTCACATCCTCCTGTTTCGACAGTCTGCTGGGAAACCGAAAACACCCCGATAAAGAGATGACCCACTTTCAGCAGGACGGCACTGACTGCCCATTGAACCCAATTTGAGCTGTGCATAAAATTCACATCTACATTTATATGAGATTCTACTTTCTATAGCCACAGGCTGCAGAAGAGCAAAAAATGTGATGTAACGCAAAAGCCACAATTGGTAGCCACGTGAATCTCATAAAAACAGTCCAGAATGACCAGTAACATCCCAAAATCCAATGGGAAAAAATTCTATCATTTGTTTTTCGAAGCATGTAATGAATTGATAATGAAGCCTATTTTAGGAGCATTAAGACACTTTGTTTTCTTGACAATTAAGCACATCCTCTACCCAAATTTTCAGTCTGCTGCTGTGATGTAGTGTAAAATAGACAAATAGAGTACTGTATCAGGCATTTCAAAATTTTTTGTAAGCTAGACTATTAATATTTTAATACCCCTTAAATCTGCATATGAGCATTTTAAAATGAATATAATTTTAGCAATATATTAAACTTTTTATTACTGTTGAGTACTTTATAACACAAGGTAATGTGCATAAAGCAGGCATACCCAAACTCATTTCTGGAGGGCCGGTGTTCTGCGTATTTCAGTTCCAACCCCAATTAGACACACCTGAAACAGCTAATCAAGCTATTAGTAGCTATACTAGAAACTTCCAGGCAGGTGTATAGAAGGAAGTTGGAGCTAAACTATGCAGGACACCGGCCCTCCAGGAACAAGTTTGGGCACAACTGGCTTAAAGGAATAGTTTACTCAAAAATGAATGGCATTGTAAGAGTAATATACTGTATGTTATACAGTTACACCAAACTTAGTGTTCTTGTTTGTCGTCGTTTTCTGTGGAAAACAAACTGTGTGGTAAGTTTTCCTGCAAGATGCATCTCTTCCCAGAGCTTCGTACAAATACGTCTTACGGCATGTGTTATTTGTCGTATACATCAGCCGATCATAACATACATTCGGCCGCCGCCAGAACTCAGTGATCTAACTGTATAATTTAAAATGTAAACATTAATCCTAGAGGTGTGAACCTATACACTGGTCTCACAGTTCAGTTCGGTTACGATTATCATGCCATCGATTTGGTTCAATTCGATATCTCGGTGCATTGACGATGCTTTTCATATACAGTTTACATATTTTCTTCACAGCACAGCAATTCTTGTATTAAAATGTATAAATATATTTATATTTCTATACCATTTGTAATACAATTTTGTCCTTTAATACAAACAGTCAGATATATTAACTGTACCTTTGAACAACATGAGCATTTGTAGCAAATAAACAAATATAAATTTCCCGCTTGCTTTGAGCGTAGCTTGTCTACCAAGTTCATTCTTACACCCCTATGATTGGTCTCGCGCTTAACAGAAAGGGCTGCGATTGGCTCTTACAGGCGGGTGCTCTTCACAGATCAGTAACACTGATAAACAGCAGCGGCGATCACAGCTGATCCATGATAGACACAGAGGAGAAAACTCTGCAGACATGCGCACATGTCTGTATCCAGAAGTATCGCTGTAACAGCCAAGAGAAGAGGAAAACTTACGCCATAGGTCAGTTGGGCCACAGTGAGAGAGAGAGAGAGAGAAAAAGAGAAAGAGAGAAATGAAGTTTACTTTCATACTCTCAATCGCAATGAAATAGGGGCTTTTGCTGTAAGTGTCAGCGAAAGACACACACGCAGTGAAATTGTGCAGTTTTTTGTTTTTTTATAGCCCATATGAGATAAATGACGTCAGTACGTAATAACCGGTTATGATTATTACTGAACCGATACCGAATTGTCCATGTCTGCATTGCGGTGCACCGAAGAAACAATTCATTTTAACACCTCTAATTAATCCACTTCATAAGAAATGTGTTAACCCCCTGCTCGGTGTGTGTTAGCTTGACAACCAAATTATGCTTTTGTATCTATATAATTTTGATTTATATTTTAAGCTTCAAAATAAAAGTCTCTACTCAGCACCAATATACAGCATAGAATAGCCCAGATACATTTTAAACTGCTCATGACAGGAAAAAAAGTATACCTCTAATAATTGACTATTTTTTTGAAAAAATATGCATGCTTTTTTGCCCATCTATCCCTGTAGGACATAAATAACCTACATTGTATTGTGGTCATCATTGGTTTTTCATGTCTATGTAATATAGGTTGACATTTATTTAATCTAAATAGTTAGAGCTCTGAAATGTGTTTATGTCTTATAGAGAGAATTACTAGCAAAACAGCGCAAGCACTGGGAAAAAGCTCTCCTTCAGGCATTAAAGGACAGAAAGCAGATGATGTCCAACAACAGCCAGAAATCCTGGAGTACCAGCATATACCCTTACCTGTGCATCCTGGATGACCAGGAATATGTCAACATCATGCTTCAGGTATGAACTTAAACATATAGACTACAGGAATTTGAGCTGAATGTTCAGTAGATGGAATAAAAAGAAGTGAAATGTGTCATAAGTACTGTTTAATGTACTAGTCACATCTCTAAGTTGATATTTATTCTCCAAATCTTTCAGAGTTTAGGCAAACTTTCGCCCAATGGTGAATCTTTGCTCTTCATGGCTGATGAGATGGGAAACCGAGTCTACAACTTGTATTGCATCCGGCAGAAGAGTCACAGTCAGATGGTGGAGAAGCTCAGGAGTATCTACAGCTCATATGCTGAACTCCTTGCTAGCGATACTGAGGTACAAGCTTTGGTTAACCAGAAATCTTCAGTTTGCTCTTGTCAAAAATGTCTGGTTGCTTGTACATTTATCTTGCTAAATCTTACATTGTAGACCAATGGCATGCTGCCACGCGAGTGTTGGACTAGTCTTGAGATGGAGGATCGCAGCGGCCCGTCTCTTTTAAGTGACTACACACCTTGGCCAATGATCCTTATGGTGCAGCTGGGAAGTTTCCTGGTAGACGTGATGGTCCATGAGCTCAAAATCCAGAGCAACATCCTCAATCATGCTCTAGAAAAGAAGCTCATTCCCATCCTCTACCACATGTACACATTTCGCAGCAATCATAAGGTAAGGTTTGACTTTGTGAGGTGCTCTTCTTACATTCTGCTCGAAATGTTGAGTATAGGGCCTTGAGTGGAGAAAATATGCCTTTGAAATTTTCAGTTCACGTGCCTACACCAAGCTAGCTTGTATTTGCTTCCATATTAAATGCTGTTCATGACCAGACAGCTTTCATTTGAATTCAAATGACTGTCCATTAAAAGTCATGACATAAATCGTCCATTCACCCTCTACAACCTCTCACAGACTCGCTTGTTTTCATGAATTATGGAATATTTTTTTCCCGTGCGAGTGATCGCGGACCATCAGAGGAAGACGGATTGTGCCTAAACTAATCTCTTTTTTACTGTCCCCTTAATTGCCCGGTTGATTAACCACAGAGGGATTGGAGAAAGGAGGAGGGAAGAACTGAAAAAGATCAGAAGACTTTCCTTTTGGTCCTGGAAATCTCATTTCCAAGGCTGTTGCCCTAGCTCTCGGCATGGCAGAGGCCTCCACCGTAGGCTTCAAAGACCTGAAGCTTAACTCCCGTTCCTCCGCTGAGCTTGCAGATGGCCCGTGCAGCAGGGAAGAGCTCTCAGTTTAGCGTGTTTGTGGATTATTCATGCAGCATGAATGCTGTCAAGTGGATTCCTGTTCATTTTCAAGACATTGATTCAAAATGCCACCTCGTAGTAAGACTGTTCTTATCTTCTGTTGTTTTGATACTCAGACCAGTAAACAAATTCAGTTGTTTGTCCTACGTTGAGATTTTATCTTAGAAAAGGGCAATACAGTGTTAATCATCCACATACAGCACAGCCAGAGAAGTTGGAAAAAACAAACAAATGAAAAATATTTTGAAACCTAAAATCAGCCAGTGTGATCAATTTGATAAGTACGTGAATTTGAATCACCCATTTCTTTTGCAGTAGGTATAGTACCAGTGTAGTTTGATTCACAAACAAATGACACAAGTCAATACTACTTAGTGTGTCTATTACTAAATCTAAACAATTTAACCTGTGGCGTCCAGTTTTTAAGAAAATTGGTCCTATGGACTGGGTCTTTTTAGTAAAGCCCATTCATACAGCATAAATACTTTAGTCAGTCTTATTTCTCAGTGACCAGCCTTTAGATGTACATAAACACCAAGATATGAGAGCCCTATGCAGTCAGATTATTACATTATAATGCCTGTCACACTTTATGTATCAGAGTGTTGGCCTGCATCCACCATACAACAGCAGGCCATAGACACTCTGGAGGTGCATTTGCTCCAATGGTTCTGCACAATTGGGTTGCACTAACTGGACCAGGCCAGGGATGAGGATGTGCAAAAAGTACACAATCATAGGGATGATGAGGGAAACATTGGTGTGACCATGTCATTTACAAATGAAAACCATCCGTTGGCAGGCTTTAGCACCAGTGGACATGGACAATGTGGTTGGACATGGACAATGTGTGACCAATTAGGGCATGGCGATTAATCGAAAACTAACTGGAATCCATAACATAAAATCAACATAATTTGCCCATAGCCATGAACTCATATTTTATCTCGTATATGGTTGCTGCTTTTAAATGATATTCTTTGTTGCTTGTTATTTTGGTATTGGGCAGGATCAGCAGCGACTTAAATGCCAGCACTCCTACCTTCCGCATTAACAAGTAAATGAATAATTACATAAATAAAATAATGATTCAATAATGGAACCTGAGGTAAAGTGTTCAATTTAACAAAGTTTTGATTTTAGGTCATATTGGCCAGCTTAATGACGAATGTGGTTCGAAATGTTTTGAAAAGAAGAAATACCCTTTCTCTGAATATCCTCCTACAGTGTTCATCTCCAACCCTGATCAAACGCATTGGAACCAGCTAATTGAGATCTATCACTTGATATTAACAGATAGCTCTAAAAGAGCAGAGGTAAAATTCTGGTAGTCAGATCTTCAGGGTTTGGCATACAGAATTACTGATTCATGAAATTCATTTTGAGGTTTGTATCCTTTCCAGTGAATAAAAACAACAACCATTTCTACCAGAATCAAATCAGAAGCCTTCCGATTTGATTCTTTTTGGAAAATCTAGCCCACATAAATACACAAACAGGTTGTGTCAGTTGAACCATATTGTAAAGTGTTGCTAGTTTATTCATGTTTCCACATTTTGTATTGCATAATATGCCTATTGTGTTCATGGGGCTAGTTTGTGGCCATTTATGTGCTTTGTCTTTCTCTTTGAATAGAAGTTGTTTATCTGGCTGTCAAAGACCGTTATGTCTGTTGTGCACCATAAACACTTTACCAGCAGTGCGCACAAATCATCTCTGATTTATTTGAGATGGGTAACAGGGCTGCTGGGAGCTGGCAACGAGAGATGTTTATTAATGTAGATCTGTCACGGCATTTAAGAATTTAATTGTCCATGTTTAATCTCCTTTTTATGACATGCCTTTAAGGTAAAGGTTTTTGCACACTGAAGTCGGAAATGTCCTTGTTTTATTTTGTTTTTGTATCCCATTAAAAAGAAAGATGAAATATTGTGTCAATCTATTGCAAGGACAGAAAGGAGACCTCACCACCAAAGAGCTGCATGGGATTATCCCAAAATTCAGAAATTCAGTTGCATTTTATAATTTGCTTGTCACAATGGAACCACATAACCCAAATTTCCATGAACTAATTATTTCTAAGCAGAGACTGGCACTCGAGGGTATGCACACAGACATGCACACTGGCGAAACAGCCACATGGGAAAGGTGCACAGCAGCATACAGTAGACCTAGTCTACAGCAGTGGTTCTCAGCCATCTGTCACAGTCTTTCTTTATTTTGCACACAATAGCTATGTTTCAATCCACCTATTTTTATGCACATTTTAGATATGGACATTTAGATGATGCACATAAATGTTGAAAATGAACCAAAAAAAATATGCACATAACTGAGTAGGATAAGCTTTTATTCGATAATAAAAGATGTGCATAAACTACGATGGAAACATTTTTACTGAACAAATTCCAGTTTGCACATTAAAAAAGTCATGTGATTTTGTTATAAAAGATCATGTGATGGTAAAAATGTGTATGAATGGACAAAACAGCCAAATGACCGCATTATGAAACATCTGAAATGTTGTTTTGGTCATTCTAAAATGCCTTAACCATTTCAGTATTAGTGTTATTATATTATTAATACTTTTAATATTTGGCACCAGTTAATCAGAAAGTGACGATTTTGTTCTCGTTGGCTCATTGTATGGAAACGCTGCATTATTCGCATGTCTTTTATGCGATATTCGATTGACGCAACATGACGTTGAATTTATTTTTTATCATGCAAATATTTCAGATCAAAATTTCAGATTCAGTGTGTTGTGACCTGTAGCAGGTGTCAAACTCTACAACACTGCAGAGTTTAAATCCAACCCTGCTTCAACACACTTATGCCTCATTCACACTAGCAGCCACTTTGTAACTGCTTGTAGCTGTGGGTGGCAATGTTTGCCAATGGTCGCGATCGCTCGCATAGACGTTCACTCTCCATTGAAATGAACGGTCGCTTTGCCACTGCGAGTCGCTCATAGGGTAAATGAGGCTTTACCTGTATGTTTCAAACAAGCCTGAAGGACTCAATTAGCTTGATCAGGTGTGTTTAATTACGGTTGAAGCTAAACCATGCAGAGCTGTGTTTAACACATTTTGACACGTGACCTATAGTCTTTGATTTCCATTTGTTCTTCACATCAGATTGGCTTCATCAAACCACATCCTATTTTGACACAAATCCAGAGGGAGGCGACAGAGACCAAACTTACGTTTGACTCCTACGTCATGCCGATGCTGTGTCCACCAGTCCCCTGGACATCTCCAAAGAGTGGTGCTTACCTGCTGACGCCTGCCAAGCTGATGCGCGCCAGCGATGGAGCCATCCAACACCAACTTCTCCTGGAGAAGACCCGGGAGGAAGATCTCCATGCTGTCTTGGACTCCCTTAATCAAGTGGGCAGCTGTCCCTGGAAGATCAACAAGCCACTGTTGGACATCATCATCTCAATCTTCAATGACAAAGGCAGTGACAAGCTTTCAATCCCTCCACCGCTGTCCGAAGCGCCCGAAATTCCTCGCTTCAACCCTCACGACTCATCCTACACCCAGGTGGAGAAGGCCTTTATGAAGCGGGAGGGTATCAAAGCCAAGAAGGTAGTAGCGGAGATGCACAGCCTCCGAATGGACTCACTGTATAAGCTGTCCATTGCCAACCACATGAGGGACAAGATCTTTTGGTTTCCACACAATATGGACTTCCGAGGTCGTACTTACCCATTGCCGCCTTATTTTAACCATCTTGGGAGTGACGTGACCAGGGCCTTGCTTCTGTTTGCTGAGGGACGACCACTTGGTCCCAAAGGCCTCGACTGGTTAAAGACCCACTTGGTAAACCTCACAGGGTTGAAGAAGCAGAGCTCGCTGGATGGGAGATTGGAGTATGCTGAGAGTATTATGGAGGACATCCTGGACTCAGCAGACCATCCTCTTGACGTAAGAAGCCTTTATTTACTTGTGTAGGTGACTAATGGTTACATGAGTGAATGGTATTGCTTTCTAGAGAGGAATTAAATTAACGACTGGTGGCACAACTAATTAATTAGTTTAATTGGTCAAGTGGGCTGGGAATTTATTTATTATTTTTATTATCATCATTTCAAGCCAACAGTGTGCATTATTTGTATAATTAACTGCTATTGATTTTGAATTTGTAATTATATATATATATGAGGTTCAGGTTCGAACCTCGGCTGGGCTGGGTCAGTTGGTGTTTCTGTGTGGAGTTTGCATGTTCTCCCTGCGTTCGCGTGGGTTTCCTCCGGGTGCTCCGGTTTCCCCTACAGTCCAAAGACATGCGGTACAGGTGAATTGGGTAGGCTAAATTGTCCGTAGTGTATGAGTGTGAATGAGTGTGTGGATGTTTCCCAGAGATGGGTTGCGGCTGGAAGGGCATCTGCTGTGTAAAAGTGTGCTGGATAAGTTGGCGGTTCATTCCGCTGTGGCGACCCCAGATTAATAAAGGGACAAAGCCGACAAGAAAATTAATGAATGAATATATGAGCAATATCACACAAGTAGCAGTGCGATATGGCTGTACATATACAGTAGTGACGATATACAGCCATATTGCACTGCTACGAGTGTGATATTGCATTTATACAATAGTTTCTTGGCATAATCGTGTGGAACTACTTACTTCATTCATTCACATCTGCAGCTGACCCTCAGAGCAGCAGAAACCGTTGCTATTTCACAAACGTCACTTTAGAGCTAGTATTTGAATGATTCTCTAGCATAATGACAAAAATGACGACTATGATGATGACTAAAATGATGACAGCACTATAAAATACAAAAAAAAGAGATGGACTTACAATGTCACTTACCTGTTCTGTTATGATTTGTTCAGCTGTAGTTTGAAACTGCGGCCTCTGTCGCCATCTTGTGGCGGAACATCATCCGTCTTTGCTCTGCATTGTATGACAGGCTGGCCACCGCCGCACAGAATTTCAGAAATTATGAATATTTAAAATAGACACTATCCTTATAAATACTCCATAGTTACAATCTATACAACTACATTCTTGCTTAAAAAAGCCCCAAAAATAGTTTATGTTGTCCAACAGCTGCAATATTTGTCATGCTGTAGGGAGTTTATTGATCTGCTGTCACTCTATGTGGGCGGAGTAATACACAAGGGTAAAGAGGCTGTACGAGTGCTGTTATTGCCAAATATCGCAAATTCGAGAACCAGACAGAACCTTTGTATAAATATATGTAGGGTTTTGTCACCGTAATAGCCTAGTGGTTAGCACGTCGACATATGGTTCGAATCCCGGCTCGAGGACATTTCCCAACCCCCCCTCCCCTTTCTCTCTCTCTCTCTCTCTCTCCAACCTCGCTTCCTGTCTCATTACTGTCCTATCTAATAAAGGCAAGAAAAGGCCAAAAATAAATATACACACATACACACACACGCGCACACACACACACACACACACATATATATAATATATATATATATAATTGAATCAATTAATAAACCATACATACACACACAGTTAAAGTCAGAATTATCAGCCCCCCTTTGACTTTTTTTTTTCCTTTTTTTTTTTTATATTTCCCAAATGATGTTTAACGGAGCAAGGAAATTTTCCCAGTATGTCTGATAATATTTTTTTTCTTGAAAATTATCTAGTAAAATATTATTTACTGTCATCATGGCAAAGAAAAAATAAATCAGTTATTATAAATAAGTTATTAAAACTATTGTTTAGAAATGTGTTTTTAATAATTTAGGGGGGGCTAATAATTCTGACTTTAACTGTATGTGTATGTATGGTTTATTAATTGATTCATCTAAAAATACAGCAATGGTAAATAGGTTGAACTAATAATCTTTTTTTTCTGATTATACAACAGTTAAAATACTTTTATAAATAACATTTTTACAATTCATATGTATCATTCAAGTGGATATGAGCCATTGTGATCAGATTTAATAGTATTGATAGTACAATTTGGCAATTTTCAATATTCAGCAAGTACAGTTGACCTTACAGTACACTATAAAGTATATACTAGGGCTGTGTATTGGCAAGGACCTCACAATATGAAACACATCAGGATACATGGGTCATAATGCAATATATCATGATATATTGCAATACAATAAATATTGTGATATATTGCAATAGTTTGTATTAGTATGTGTGTCACATTATATTGACAACTTGATAAAATTAAAATTAAAATTCCAATTCCAATTTATTTTCCATCTATTTCAATTATTTAGAACTGCACAGTGTGATTGAACAGAGAATTATGTATATTGCAAAGCTTACAAATGGCTTTTTTTTTTTTTTTTCTAATTCAGTACTCCCTGGTATAGCGTTAAAACCAAAGTGCAGCCACACGTCAGCTCTAAAAACTGAAGGCACCTTTATATTTTCCACCATGCTCACTTTTTGTTGCTTCTGATACCGTACTGCCTGGCGTTTTGTTGATCGGGAGTTAGCGACATCTACAGGAGCGGAGGAGGAGGTCATTTGGCACAACTTGAATCGATACTTGAGGTTGGACTATTGATACACTATCGTAAAAGAAATCATCGCGATAGTTAGATGTATCGATATTTTTGCACAGCCCTAGTATATACCTTGTACAGTTTACTCTGTTATCTATTTTCCAAATCCTAACATATCACACTGTATACCTGGAGTTATGACTAAGCCATACTTTTTTTGGTTTTATTGAAATGATTGTCACATCCCTGGTTCCCTAAAGAGTCACATCTCTATTTTGCAGGGTCGCAAATGGTGGATGAATGCAGATGACCCTTGGCAGGCCCTGGCTTGTTGCATGGAGATAGCGAATGCCTCTCGCTCACCTGACCATCACAAATTCATCTCCTATTTCCCTGTACATCAGGTACCGCATGTTTGCATTAGCATTTAAATATATTATGGAGAGCCAGCTTTCGCTCCTCCATTAAGACGAGAAGCTACGGGCGAAAACACTGTTTACTCATGCCCCTGTCGTTTTGAAAATTCTTCTTAAAGTGTTATTTCAGTCTAATGGAAAGAAATCATCCAAAGTATACTGTGTTTATTGATATTAGTTTATTTTCTCACACTTTATCAATTTGCGCATGTAGAGTTCAATTACAGTACATATTTCTGAAGGCAGCTTTCTCTAAATTCCATTCATCTTTGTTTCTGTAGCACTTATACATTGTAGATTTGCGTCAAAGCAGCTTAACAGATGGGGAAAAAGAGAATACAAAGCCGCAACAATATTTCTGATAGTGGAACGTTCCAGCAAATCTGGCAGGAAACAGAGTAGTTATTGAATGCTGGTGTAGTTATAGGTTAATTAGGACTAATTCAGTTCAGTTTAGTGTATATGCTAATGTTGAAGTTCAGTTCAGTTTCATACAAATGCCGCTCTAGCAGCAGAAATAGTTTTGCACTTTTGAGACATCGATGACCGTGACAGCCATATTCTCTGGATTAGGACTACATCTAATGATTATTTTGATAATAAATTAGTTGTACGATTATTTTTTGATTAATCGGATAAAAACAAAACACTTTTTTTGTATAAAACCATAACTGTATAAAATCATAAATCAGGGCAATTTCCGTGTATAAAAGAATACTTAAAAAAAGTGAAAGCCACATATCAAGTTTAATTTTTTTTGAGACATTTGAAACCTTAAATGAAAATCATAGTTTGTTTTGGAACAGAGGTGCCCAAAGTAGGGCCCGCTGGCCAAAGTTTGGCCCATGGTAACCTTTGGTTTGGCCCGCCATTCCATCTGAAAAGAGAGGGAGAATGATGGGGAGTTGGTTGGGGCGAATGCCTTTGACAGAGATCTTCATTTTGAATTTAATGTATACCCTTTTGTTTCTTTGTTTAATTGAGAAGCTACAAAAAAAGCCAACTAAAATTTAATGTTTCATATGAATCAGATTTTTTTAAAATGTAAATACTGTCACTTGACAGATAGGGACAATGCACATGAGCTCAGTGAGCAAATCAAGGCAAAGGTAGGAGCAGCTCGACTAGTGTATTCAGTATTAAGCTCCATTGTGTTTTAAATGGGATTGTTTATGTTTTTACTACAATAATTTGATTATAAAACGTTAAAAATTATACTACATCATCATTTTATATGTTTTAAAGCTATTTTATCTAGTTATTTTTAAATAATTAGAAAACAAATTAGCAAATTTAATGTAATACAGTTTGGTATATTTAACTTTAAGTAAAGTTAAGCCCTCAATCAAGTTTGGTTTATGGCCCTTTATAAGAAAAAGGTTGGCCACCCCTGTTTTAGAAGAACAGGTGAACTTTCACTGCTCCGTGCACACATGTAATGTTATTAGCCTTTGCTGAAAACCACAACATTGATTTATTGTAATATTATGTTAATGCAGCCTATATCATTCATAACATGAATATTAAATATCAACCACATTTTTTCAGCATTGATAATCATCAAACATATTCTTTCACTTTACAAGGATCACTTTACTCTGAAGATAGGAAAATTCTGCTTTGAATCACAGGAATAAATTACATTTGAAATAGCATTCAATAAGAAAACAACTATTTAATTTTATTTATTCATTTTCTTTTCAGCTTAGTCCCTTTAATTATTACATTTTTTTAACAGTATTTTTTATTATTATTTTTGATCAAATAAAGTTCGTAAAAGAAACTTCATTTAAGAAAACAGAAAAGCTATTTTATTAAAATAAAAATATTTTGAGCACTATTACAGATGGGGTGCGTTCACAAATAAACTGAAATTGTTATTATTATTTACTTAGAAACTATTTAGATAGATAGATAGATAGATAGATAGATAGATAGATAGATAGATAGATAGATAGATAGATAGATAGATAGATAGATAGATAGATAGATAGATAGATAGATAGATAGATAGATAGATAGATA
>CAIGQZ010032594.1:17916437-17935635 GCA_903798205.1 Danio tinwini | reverse complement strand
TAGACAGTTAACGTTATATGAACATTGCAGCATGATATAAACAGCGGTAGCTAACAGTAGTTATCTTATCTAGCTCTTATGGATAGCTCAAACTGCTGTTTTGTGTATTATATTATCTTTAACTTGACATATTTCTTCAAATCCGACGGTAGAGTATGCAATTTATTCTATATGAACTGTCTTTCACTTCGACAAATGCAAACATTGGTTCTAAATAGGGTCACGGGTGGCCTTTTTTCTCATCGCCACGAACAGTTGAAAGTGAAGGAGTTGAAGGTGGAATTTCTGGGTTTTCCAGATCTAAAACAAACTAAAGTGCTCTCAATGCAGGCAGGCAGCACTGTGTTCTTTGATCGTCTGATCAATGAATGATTGATTCGTAACATTTTTATAATTGTAACAAGTAACTATGCAACACATAAAAATCTACTGGAGTAAAAGTATTGAGCTCATCGAAAATATGTACTGAAGTAAAAGTAGAAGTAGGAGAAAAAAAACATTACTCCAGTAGAGTACAGATACATCCTTTTAGTACTTAAGTACAGTAGTGAAGTAGTTCTACTTCGTTACTATACATCTCTGGACATGGCGTTACAATGTATGATGATCAGCTAGTGTTTACGTTTGTAATATTTATATTGTTTGCCAATTAAATGGTTTCTTTTATTCTGTGCTGCTGTCCTGCACATAATATAATTTTTAAATAGTAAACTGGCAGTGGGCAGGTTATAGAGATGAAAACAAAGACAGACATTCCAACACAGAATGCACATTTGAAAAGCAGAATAATTGACATTTAGCATGTACGTTTACTTACTGTAGCATGTTTCTTAAATATCTGCAAAGGTTATGGTATTTTTATGCTTTAAAATAGTAAAAAACTTACATACAGCACCTTTAATATCTATTAATAAGCAGCAAATTAGGAGTCTATAGAGTCAAAAGTCATAGTTGTTAATAGCAATAATAGTACCTTCAAATAAAGTTATTAATTATTAAAGTCATTGCTCTGTCTAAAACTCTCAAGAAGCCAGCCATGAACACGAACAATGTTTTGCTGGACAATTCTCAATCTTGTTTCTATTACCATATCTTAAATTATGTAGCCACACAAAGTCCCGTTTTCTCTTACATTTTCTTCCATAAAATTCGCTTGTCCAGCCTTTTCATTTTGCAGATATGAATCTTGCTTTACATCACAGGTGAACGAGTTACTTCTCTGTCTGTTTGCGTCAGTCTTGATTTCCCCAAGTGGGCCACCATAGAAACAGGCGACGCTGCTCTAGTCTCCACAAGGCATCGGAGAATGAAGGAGGAATTATCACCTGTAGAGTCGGGGGATCTCATCTCCACATTCTGCTGGCTAAAGCAAAAACTTTCAATTGTTGAACTAAAACACGTTTTGTTGTGTTGCATTATTCAAGTCTCCAGGCCTCTTTGGAGACTTTTTGCTTCGTTTGAATCTTCTTGTTTTATTTTGCTTTATTAGTTGTGTGTTCCCACTTGTTATACCATTCTCTTGGTTCGATTTGTCAGGACCAAAATTGAAATTAATACGTTTAGTTCACATAGTGTTCACTAGCGATGCCACGATATTCAATATAATATCGAACCTTTACTGTTTAATACATGGGCTGCACGGTGGCGCAATGGGTAGCACGTTCGCCTCACAGCAAAAAGGTCACTTGTTCAAGCCTAGACTGGGTCAGTTGGCATTTCTGTGTGGAGTTTACATGTTCTCCCCTTGTTGGCATGGGTTTCCTCTGGGTGCTCCAGTAAATGAAATTGTCTGCAGTGTATGTGTGTGAATGAGTGTGTATGGATGTTTCCAAGTGATGGGTTGCAGCTGGAAGGGCATCCGCTGCATAAAAAATATGCTGGATAAGTTGTCGGTTCATTCTGCTGTGGCGACCCCGGATTGGTAAAGGGGCTAAGCCAAAAAGTCAATGAATGAATGTTTAATACACATATGTAAAAATTTGTAGTTGGAATTTTATTGCGTTGTGGGGACATCTAATATTTATATTATTTGCTAATACATTTTTTATCTCATTTCGGAGGCTGCTAACTGTCCTGCAGAGGTCACATTTTTTGTTTTTCACCAAGGCCACCCAGGGTGCTAAAATATAACTGGGTAAACCGGCAGTGGGCAGGTTATAGAGACCAAAACAAAGACAGACGTTCTGACACAGAATGCACATTTTCAAAGCAGAATAACTGACTTTAGCATTGTTTTTCAGATATACAAGTACACTACCTGACAAAAGTCTTGCCGTCGATCCCAGTTGCAAGAGCAACAAATAATAACTTGACTTCTAGTTGATAATTTGGAAAAGTGACAGAAGGTCTATTTTTCAAATGAATCATCTGTTGAACTGCATCTCAAATACTGCAGAAGACCTGTTGGAACTCGCATAGACCCAAGATTCTCACAGAAATCAGTCAAGTTTGGTGAAGTAAAAACTTTTAAAAAAAAAAGGGGGGGGGTGGCATTGAGGATAAATCCAAAGTATCTTGATGAACTCTGGTAGTCCTGCAAGAACGCTTTCTTTGCCATTCCAGATGACCTTATTAATAAGTTATTTGAGTCATTGCAGAGATGTATGTATGCAGTCCTCCAGGATCATGAGAGTCATACACAATATTAATTCTTTTTCCACTGCAGCATGACTTTATATTTTATACTGTGCATTATTTGTGTTAAGTGAGAAGACTTTTGTCTAAGCAAAGTCAGACCTTACTGTCTTAATTAAATCATGAAAAATCAAGGCATGATCATATTTTATTTTGGTAAAATAAGCATAATCTAAAGGCCTTTACCTTGCACATATGCCACTTCTGATAACAAATGATCAACTAGAAGTCAATTTATTATTTGTTGTTCCTAAAACTTGGATAGGCGACAAGACTTTTGTCAGGTAGTGTATGTTCACTTTGCATGTTTCCTAAATATCTGCAAATATATTTAGGTATTTTTATGATTTAGAAGAGTCAAAACTTTAATACACCATCTCTAATTACTCTCTGGACTAAAGGCCGATTTATACTTCTGCGTCAAGCGCACGCGTATGCTACGGCGCAGCCTATGCGTGGTCGGCGACGTTGACGCGCACCTCACAAAATGTAACGCGTACGTGTAGAGCAAGCTCTGTGATTGGTCGGCTTGGTAGCACTGTCGAGTGTGGGCGGAGGTGAGAGCCGCGCGCCCGATGCAGCGAGTGTTTACAAGTGTGGAGTCTCGTAAAGGAGCTCCAGATGGAGACTGTTGTTTTGTGTTTACCTTATGATTAAAGTTGTTGCATGTCCACCGGTTCCTGCCTCAAAATGAGCGAATTTGAGCCACTTGTACATTAAGGAAGTGTTCAGAAAAAACAGAACACCAGCAAAGAAACTCGACACAGAGAAACATAAACACCTACTGCCAGCTAGCGTTTCGGAAGTGTATTGCAGAAAAAACAGAAACAGCGCGCAGAAGTATAAATGCACAGCTACGCGCGAGGCTTGCGCCGTGGGTTACGCCGATCACTTGACGCAGAAGTATAAACCAGGCTTAACTCTGTGCATGTTTGAAGGCATTCAATTTAATTCAATTCACCTTTATTTGTATAGCGCTTATACAATGTAGATTGTGTTAAAGCAGCTTCACATTCAATATTTTAGTAAATTGAAAGTGTCAGTTCATTTTTCAGAGTTTCAGATCAGTTCAGTTTAGCTCAGTTCAGTGTGGGTTAATAATCATTACTGAGAGTCCAAACACTGAAGAGCAATTTCATCGATGCGCAGCTCTACAGCATGTCCTTGCTCAACGTCCAATCAGTGAGCGCTGAAGTTAGGGATTCTTTCACGTGAAAAAGAAAGTGAAATGTGCTGCATTTTAATTCACACCGCCATAATTATTACACCTTTTGACAGCGCACATGGGACGAAACTGTATGTTGCTATGCAGGTTTAAATTAAATTCATAAGCTTTTATTAAGTAAACATTGCAGCTCAAGAAGCGAAAATAAATTTGAGATGTGCTCTCATCTGACTTGTGAATGATTGTTAGAATGCGAAATTAGTCTTCTGAACATTAAATTGAATTATATCTAATATTCATGACTAGGATTCAATCGGTTATGTCTTTAAACATAAGCATTTGAGATATGATGTATTGTCTGTAACTGCGCTGCATCTGATTTCGATTTCAGTGGAATTACAAAAGATTTCATTTGGAAGGGGACTTTAAAACCTACTGATATTTTTAGTCTCAGTCTGCTTATTTTGTGCACACCAGTGTTTAAACAAATACACCACACTAACAAAGAAACCATGATAAATCCAGATTAATTGAACCAAAATTCGCAAACTAATGCCTTAAAATATCATCACATGAATTATTAATGTCCTAATTACTAATGGCCTTTCATGTTCAGATTAAGAATTTAGTATTATTGCATATACAAAAAAAAAATAATAATAATGTGCTAATTTGAATCCACAGGACTATGTATGGGATGCTTCACATTACCTGGTGGTTCAGGTTTTCAACAGCTTAAAGGAAATGTTCACTGGAACGCGGGAGATTCAGGTACACTATTTCAACCTAATTATTATAAAGTAGAAGTATTTTGTGGTTAATTTGCTTTTTACTTGCAAACTGAACAAAAAAAAAAGTATTTTATTAACATGTCAACTCCTTTTATGTTTGTTTTAAGGTTTTGTTTCGTTTGTTTTTGTGATTGTTTTTTGTTTTGTTTCGTTTTGTTTTTTGTTTTGTTTTTTTGTTTATTATTTTGTTGTGTTCTGTTTTTTTCTTTTTTTTGTTTTGTTTTGGTGTTTTGTTCCGTTCCGTTTTGTATTTTCTTCCGTTCCGTTTTTTATTTTGTTCACTTTTGTTTTGTCATAGTTTTTTTCCATTTTGTTTTTTTCATTTTGTTTTTGTTTTGTTTTGTTCCCTTTTGTTTTGTTCCCTTTTTTCCGTTTTTGTTTTTTTTTGTTTTTCTTTTTGTTTTGTTTAGTTTCGTTTCGTTTCATTTTGTTTTGTTTTTCTTTTTTTCTTTTTTTTGTTTTGTTTTTTGTTTTGTTTTAATATTTCTTTTCTTTCTTTCTTTATCTTTTGTTTGATTTACTTATTTTTTGTACTTAGTTAACATATTGCATTATACCATTTAAAAAAAGAGGTGTAACTTTACCTATTTAAAAATTGTTCATATTTTGACTTCATATTTTGTTTTGCATATGTTATGATTCTAGTTTTGAATATCACAACAAAATATTTTGTAACCAAAGATAATTCCATGATATATGCATAAATTCTTCATATTAATCTCAGGCATTTCTGTTTTGGGGGTCATTTTAAAGAGCACCATTTTTTTATTTACACATTTAAGAGACTAGATGACTTTTTTCTTATGTGAGCAGGGATACTCGGTCCTGTAGGGATACTCTGTGACTAGATACTCTGTCCTGGAGGCCCAGTGTCCTGCACAGTTTAGGTCCAACTCTAATCTAACACACCTGCTTATAGATTTCTAGTGATTTTGAAGACGCTGATTAGCATGTTCAGGTGCGTTTGATTGGTGTTGGAGCTAAACTGTGCAGGACACCGGCTCTCCAGGATCCAGCTTGCCAGCCCCTGAACTAGAGTAAGGGCTGCTGAAAATTCAGCTGTGCCATCACAAGGATAAATTACATTTTAAAATGCATTCAAATATATTCTAGTTATTAAAAAAATAATAATTCAACCTTTTAGTGCTAAAAAATATTGAATCATCATAATCAATTCAAAATTGTGTTAACCTCTTTCCAATCTCTGAGCTGTAATGCTTAGGTAGAGGATATCAAGCAAAAACCCAAACCCTTGTTGCTTCTATTTATTTATTTTTTTTATGAACAAGCTTATTTTTATGAATCGCTGGATATAGTTCTCCCATGATGCATCTGGCTGCAGCTTATGAATTAATGCTGCAGGAAACAAAACAAAAAAAGCAATGAACATCCCTGGTGCAGTAGATCAAGGACCAGCCGTTCACTGTCTCCTGTTGCAGCCCCCGGGGAGACACACACACACAGACAGGCAGAGCGAATGTGAAATATCCCCCACTTCGCCTACAGACACAACCAGCTTCCTAAATAGGTCAGATCCTCAGGAGGGCTGGCAGTTCAGCCCAGGTAGTTGATCATTGCTGTTCCCGGCAGAAGGTGATACAGGAGCGGAAAATGGGGGGCTCTGATGAATGAAGCCACTTCAGGTCTGGCCCTGCTTCCAGATGAGCAGAGGAATTTATCTCAGACGTAGCATTTCAGGGAGAGCACTGGGGATGACGCCTTCCTGGCTAGATGCAGGCAGCACTGTTGCTTCAAATCAGCAGGTTCTTTAAACGCTTCCTCTCAGCAACAACTGCCCACCTGTGCATCTGGAATTTCCCAACTAGCACAGCCAGAGACTCTTTCTTTTTATCGTGTATGTTCTGAATTTTTTTTTTTGGAGACTACTTTTTTTATTGAAACTACTTTTTACCAACTAGTAAAGTTTACTTCAATGGTCTTAAACTCAATTCCTGGAGGGCCGCAGCTCTGCGTAGTTTAGCATCAACCACCTCCAACTCACACCTGCTTAATAGTCCATAGTAGTCTTGAACACCTTGATTAGTTGGATCAGCTGTGTTGATTAGGGTTGCAGCAAAACTGTGCAGAGCTGCGGCCCTCCAGGGATTGAGTTTGAGACCTATACCTTACTTTATTACAATTTTTAGTAGCACTATGGATGATTACTTGTCTGTGACTACTATATTTTTAGATGAGCCCATAACCATGATGAGTCATAGTTCAAAATTATTTTGTTATGTAAATTTGGTTTGATCCAGATTTTTTTTTAAATATGTACATTCTGAATGATTGGTTCTCTCTCAGGAATGGCTGACGGAGAGTGCTAGGCTAATAGCCAAATCTGGACGGACAGTGGAATGGGTAACACCGTTGGGACTTCCTATAATTCAGCCATATCACCGAATCAGGAATCAAATTGTAAGTGTTTAAATATAAACCTTTTAATATAAATAATTTTCCATTTAAATCACCTGGGTCCAAGCTTTCAATAGTCCTCATTTCACCTTTGAAGTGACTTTTGTGTGAACTGTGCTTCAAACACCACAACACTATTGACGACTTGAGGTCATTGCAAGATGCAAGGCTTACACTTAAACAGAAACCCGACTCTGCATTTTCCCCTTTCCCAAAGACACGGTAAGTTCGGTTAGTTTAGTCATCTTTGAGTTCTTTCACTTCACTTCTTCAGCGGAAATCAGCAGGGAGTCCAAACTCTCTCGGCCCAGCGGGCGGGCTCAACCCTCGCTCTCCATCACGACCTGATCTCAGTAGCACTGCTTGTCAAAAAGGTCTTGTGCAGCTGGAAGTGAAAGAATGAAGGATCGCGACAGAGGTTTTGCATGCAGACGGCCCGTGCTGCTGTCAGATAGCATCAGCAACAGAGCTGAGGCGGCACAGCGGTGGCCTGTAGTGTGTAGTGGGATCCAGCAGAGAGCATCTGGCAACCCGTCTGTGACACCGGCGCTGAGCATTTGCTGTTGCTGCTGTTGCTGGGTGTGGCCTAGCCAGATTCAGTTTCTGTTTCTTAATGCTGAATGTTTAAAAGGGACCTATTATGCCCCTGTGTACGAGATGTAAAACAAGTCTCTTAGGTCTTCAAAGTGTGTGTGTGTGTGATGTTTTAGCTTGCAGTACTTCCACAGATCATTTTTTTATAGGTTGTTGAAATTGACACTTTTAGGGTTTAAGCCAAAATGTGCTGTTTTTGTGTTTGGCCCTTTAAATGTAAATGAGCTGGTTCCACGCCCACTTGTTCTGCAGTTTACAAATATACATTTCTCTATTAGTACAAGCCTGTTTTCTTTACATATACGTATTTAGTTTAAAAGTCAGTCATCTGGTTTGTGCAAATTAAATGAGCCTTTATGATTTACACAGGCAGGAGTGTGACGCAATAAAAATAACCTATAACCTAATAATAAAATAATTAAATAAAAATATGCCTTTCATGGTGCCTTTGTGTGCCATCACAAAAGTTCCTCTTGGGATTATGAGCTTGACACATTCAAGTGGCCGAATTTAATGACCTCATTTGTATTTACGATGGTTCTGGAAGCAAGTAAACTAGCATAAGTGCAAACAATCAAAGTGTGCTATACATTGATCTTGCATTTAAAGGGGCCATTGCAGTATATCAGCAAATCGCTTTTGTACTCCCCCCCCCCAAAAAAAACATGCTTTTTAGCGTGAAAATGTTGCTTGCATTTTATCAACTTAATTTAACTATGGAAGATCATATTGTTGCGTGTGGTATGACTTTGCTTCACCTATGCAACATGTCCGAATCGCTTTAGATTACTTGTAGGGTGTTTCTCCCCCCCACACATATTTTCAGCTCAAATGAATTTTTTGAATATGTGTGGATGACATGATTGAGGCAAATTCCACATCATTTGTGTCATCTGGCAGTAATTCACTTCTATTCACACATTTGCATTGATTTTGCATGTAACTTACTTGTGCGAATACTTTCAAAAAGCCAATTTGGAAAACAAAATTAGACACGTGATACTTCATTTGTCAAAATGTTCGTGTTGATCTCACTTTCAGAATTAGCCATTAAGTTTTTTACTGGGTCAGATCCTTTGAAGATGAAGTGTAGTGTATAGATCGATATCTAAGCTAAAAGAGGAGAGATCATCACAAATGGACAGTATTTATTACCTACAAAGACTTGATACGGGGATAAATGTGGAATCACTTTTTCTGAGACACTATAACAAAAATGAGTGAGTGGATTTTTACTATTATAGACATTTACACGCACAACAGTTGCACAACTCTGTTCACCTTATAAAATGTATTTTTGTATCAAAAGTCCCCTTTAAGTAAAAACCCAGTGCACCACCTTTATGTGCTGGCGTTTTTTCCAGCGTTTAAATCAATATGCAAAAACACTGGCTCATATTTCCCTGCATTTGGAAGTCAAATAAGTGGTACGTCTGATGTCATTGGACCCCATTGACATGGGTGTGCCTTTGGTCTAATTCATTCCTCTACAGTTTTGAAGAACTGCACTCGTTCATTCCTCGATCACTCCTGGGAAAACATGCAATGTCATGTGCTTGGCCTTTTCCGTTTTTATCCCTCTGGTCTGTGTATCTAGGCAGTGGAAATAATGTGTAATAGCGTCCTAATGGCCTGTGTTGTCCTCAGTGGGGTTCTGCTGATGTCAAGGTGCCATTGTTGACTCTTGCTTTGTAAAAGTGTTACTTGCCCTTTTACAAATGCTTGGCCAGAACTAAGGCCAGAACACAAGACAAATAAAACTATACAATACTGTTATAGCCCAATAGTGTTAGTAAGTTTGAGCTTTAAAAATATATATCTATATTTTAGACAAATATATAATTTGCTTTATTTGTGGTTTCTTTTTTGGATCATGGTTTTCAACCCATTTATGATAAGACATATAGGATATTTGTCCAATAACTCATTTTTGAGTTGCTTTTCTATATCTGGCTGCATAGTCAGGTCTAAAATACCATATCTCACTTCTATAAATGTAAATCACTAAATTTGATTGGACTTCATGTAATTTCTGATATATATTAGCTTTAATCAGGGATTCTAGTGTAATACATTCTTCACATGGTGAAACCTTTTACTTTAAGCTTGCATGCATGTTACACCCCATTCACTCAGGGCGTCAGCGTTAACGATTCCCATTCACTTTATATGGGTGACGTCAAGTGTTGCTGTACTGAATTGTAGGTCTGTCTGTGCTGCTTCAGCAGCGTTAATGGCTTTTTCTCAACTTTTCAAGCGCCAATGGAAGCATCAGCCAATCAGATCAATTTATGCAAATTCCCTAGCTCAGAAAGTAGCCGATTGCGGACTTGTTTTATTGGCTGACGCTGCTATAATCATCGCGTCAGCCCCAACTTCAGACACACCCTCTGTAAAGCGTTAATGCTGAAGCCCCGTTTGAACTGGACATTAAACCCCTTCTCATTTGAACACTTGACCATTTAATGACAATATAATTAATGTATTCACTGCGTATACTGCTTAATTATAACAATAGCCTAATTATAATGATCCACCTGTTAAATTTAGCATGAAATCATAGACCAAGCTAAAAATTTATGTAGTGTGACCGATCCATATGGAGATTTTAGAAGACTGTTGAACTTTTCTCTCGTCCACCTTGCATGTCTTATTTGAATGAATGGATGGATGTATCATGCCAGCATTTGAAGGTGGCCTGTGTTGTGATGTATTACATAGGCCACTAGGTCCATTACAAACCACATTTTTCATGAAATGCACACTCTTTTATCCTTAACAGACGGTTGATGGGTCATGGTCAGAGGTCAGTCATGTCCAACACCATTTAGAGCATCGAGCACATTATAGCGAGTCTATATTTATTTCACCTAGTAGTGGAGCACGTTAGGTGATCACACTATGGGGTTTTCAATTCCCCTGTAAATGTCACACTGACCAGATTAATGTAGCACCATCAAGACCCCCATTAATCACCAGCGAGCCCCAGCTCTACCTCCACCTGTTTGCGGTAACACCCCCTACATGGATGAACCGGCATGATGGATCTTAATAATTTTTAATGGGGTTATATAAAGGATGAGTTTTACAACCCTATTTTACGGTCATCTCTTTTATTACAGTTATCGTTTTATTATCATATTTCGATATTTATGTCTGAGGGGAACCCATAGTAGTCTGCCAGGCTTGGCAGACCCTTCAACTTTTTGGTTTAATCAGTATCTGTGTCTTCTGCGTGCAGTGCAGTTTGCTAATGAGGACTTTTGCTGTGATTGAAGCTCAACTGTTTGACAGGGTCTAAGAACCTGCTACGTGGGGAGCATTAAGCTCTGCACAAGGCCGTATTGCAGGCTCGTATTTAGTTTGCACTCTCAGAAATAGCAGTATCAGAGCTGTTACTGGGGCATTTGTACCTAAAGGGTCCAGATCGGTGCCTCAAAAGAACATAATAGAACATAAAAGTACAGAAGTGTACCTTTTTGAATTTTTAGGTACTAATATGGACTATTTAGTTACAAATGTGCGCTTTTTAAAAAGATATGGCCGTGACTGCTCTCGTACCTTTATTCCTAAAAGTGTATTAACCTTGGAGTGCTTGAGATTTTACAAGACTTTTGCATTTTCACAGCAAAACACACAAGTTAAATAAAAACACAAATAATGAAATACGTTTTAAGAAAAGCCATCACAAAATAAGATACTTTATGCTGCATATAAAGCTGTCTCTGCAAAATACTGGAGGGACTGAATTAAATAAAGGTTGTAGCTTATTAATTCTTCAGAAAAGAACATGAAACTGAAATTATGGCTCAATTCTCTTTTTTACCCCTTGCCTACCCCAACCTCAATTAAATGGGACACAATTACTACAGTTACATGGTATAATACAAATCTATGCTTACACTACTAGTTGTAAGAGCAACAAATAATAACTTGACTGCTAGTTGTTCATTTGAATTAGTGGCAGAGGGTATATTGTTCCAATGAATCATCTGTTGAACTGCATCTTAATCATCACAAATACTGCAGAAGACCTGTTGGAACCCACATGCACCCAAGATTCTCACAGAATTCAGTCAAGTTTGGTGAAGGAAAAATCATGGCTTAGGGTTACATTCAGTATGGGAGCATGTAAAAGATCTGCAGAGTGGATGACAGCATCAACAGCCTGAGGTATCAAGACATTTGTGCTGCCCATTACATTACAAACCACAGGAGAGGACCAATTCTTCAGCAGGATAGTGCTTCTTCTCATACTTTAGCCTCCTCATCAAGGTTCCTGAAAGCAAAGAAGGTCAAGGTGCTCCAGGATTGGCCAGCTCAGTCACCAAACATGAACATTATTGAGCATGTGGGAGGCATTAAAGATGAATCCAAAGAATCTTGATGAACTTTGGGAGCCCTGCAAGAACCCTTTCTTTGCTATTCCAGATGACTTTTTTAATAAGTTATTTGAGTCATTGTAGAGATGTATGGATTCAGACGTCCAAGCTCATGGGAGTCATGCACAATAGTAATTCTTTTTCCACTGCACCATGACTTTATATTCTGTACAGTACATTATTTCTGTTAAATTACTAGACTTTTGTCTAAGCAAAGTCAGACCTTACATTTCTAATTAAATAATGAAAAATCAAGGCATGATCATATTTTATTTTGCTAAAATAAGCATAATCTAGAAGCCTTTGCCTTTCATATAAGCCACTTCTGATACCAAATAATCAACTAAAGTCAAGTTATTATATGTGTGTGTTTCTAAAACTTGGATGGGCGACAATACTTTTGCCAGGTAGAGTAGAAGTACACTTCAAGAACTGTTCATTTACATTGTGTTCACATGTTAATGTTTATTTCCACTGATTATTCCATTCCACTTAGATACAGTAAGTCATATTGTGAAAGCAAAATGGGTAAAAGCTATTTAAGGTTGACTAAGACTCTACAAAAAGGGGCGAGAGCAGTGTGATTACAAACAAGAAGGCATTCAATATAAAGTTATGTAACCTATAAAGTTATATAAACCACTCCCACATAACCTATATAGGTGTTTTTCTTTTTAACTTTTAAAGCTAGCAAAAAAAATGTAAATCATTTTCAATCTCAACCTCCTACTTCAAAGGTAATAAAGGAAACATTTTCTCATACTGTAGCAATGAGACACTTGAGCTGAGGTCACCTCCTGTGATTCAATCTCTTGCAACCCACCCTTGATCTTTCTTTACATGGGAAATGGCGTATTAATTAGATGCTGGGGAAATGGGAGTGTAATGCTGTCGAAACAAAGTAAACAAATAAGCCAGGGTGAAATTGGCAGTATTTATTCAGGCAGTGTGTCTATTGATAGGGGAAAGGAAATTACACTTGGGAGAGAACCAGACTTGGGATATGCATCAGTAAAGCTCAGTAATGTGATTGTTTACTGTTAATCACTTGAGGGGTCATTTCTGAAGGCTGAAATGTTTCTTTCACAAGCTACGCATCAAGCCGAGGAAGGACAGTGTGATAATTTTGTAAGGAAGACAAAGTGGGGATTAAATCCATGGGGAATCATTTGTTGCCTTTGCTTTTGTGGCCACACACTTATGGTGCCCTTGGAAAAAGGAGAAACGTGATTTCCTTTGGGGTTGATGTGATGTTTCTTGTCTTATCCCAAAAGGATGCCAAGCCCTACTGCAACTTTTTTGACCCCAGATGGTACTTTTTTGACTTCCACATCTTGCTAATTGGCTAAAGCTGATGTTCCCGAAGTCCCAGACTGAAATTCAGATCAAAAGAGAGGTGCTTTAATATGTGAAGAAAGATCAGTAATGCACAAAACTGCAGACGATGAATCATCCATTTTAATTGATCTTTTGGCTAACCACATGGTTGTTGTTGTAGAAGCGTTGATGAACACAGCAGATATTGCGAGAATATTCCCAGAGGAGTTAACTAGGCAAGAGGTCAGGAAGGGTCTAAAGGTCTGTCTTGGGGATCGTGATAGATTAGAGAGTGTTACCTTGAGGCTCAGATGGATGTGTTCAATAAAAGAGATGGCAGCTTTGTGGATAGCTCGAAGCTTGGAAGCTAAATGCTGGCCTTTTGGCATACAATTCTGCATGCTTTTGCAGGAGACTTGTCAAATCTCAACCGTACTGTGTTGTCCCGATTCTATTCACTCTTACTTTTACCATCATTCCCTGTCATCTTTCTAATTTCAGACCCAATAAAATATGTATGTAAAGTCATGTGTAAGTGGATGGTTTGGTAAATCCCACAACCACAGACATTAGAGAGCAAGTAAAGGAGCTTTTTTGAAACGTGATTTCTTTGCAAAAGAAGTAAACATCAAGGTAGCTATTCAAGCCACATTTCAGATAAGGATCACTGTGGCTTGACAAGGTGACTTGCTTTGACCTTTTTTATCCCTTAATCATTTGTTTTAGATACACCACCAGAACCAAAGGATCAGGGGTATTTTACTTAATTTATCCCCATTGAATATACATTTTTTCCACAAGATTTTGAGGCTATACATTAACGTTTTACAGGTGGGTGTTTTACTCCATGGCACCTTTGTGTCTTCCCAACATTGTTTTTCATGTTAATGCTCCTTATGTATACTTGTGCATCGAGGGATCAATTTAAGTCACGGTGCATACCTTGCACATAGCTGATGTTGTTGTGAGCATTTATACTTTTACTTGTGCTTTCCTGGCAATAGCACTTTCAAAATGCTAGTAGGTAGTTGAATCTAAAAAGAAATGCATGCAGTGCTACTGTAGAAGTGGCTCAAACCTGCACTCATAAAGAGACCAGAACTGGCGAACATTCAACAAATTCTATCATAAAGTAAACACAAAACAAAACTATCTATCTTCCGCATGACTTGACACTTAAACACCCATTCCACTGGTCTTGCTCCACTCCACTGGCTCTTGATCCTGCCCAAACTCATCACCACTACCAAGCCGATCAATCACAGATCTTGTGCTCTGCGTAGTCATGACATGTAGGATTTTTTTTTTAATTTTTTTTTTGAGAGGTGTGGATTAGGGAACAACCGAGTGAAGGCTACGCCAGACCATCCGTATGTACTCAATGCAGAAGTATAATTTTTGTGGCCTTTAGTTGACTTTTAAATCAATGCAATTGGAAGTTTTGTTTCGCCATACACTGTAGCTGCATCATAAATCACCTACTACTCAGTAGGTACTACATTTGAATTTAAATTGACTTTGAGTGTTAGAAAAGTATGTTCTATATAGTATACATGTTAGTAGTAAGAATGAAACTCGGACGTATAAATCCGTCATTTGTCATTATCCCGTGACTTACCTGCATCAGTTGCGTTGCTTTACTCCCATTCATGAATCCTCTTGCGTGGCATCATGGTATAATGTTGCATGTTCAAAGATGTGAAAATATGCACTTCAGATAATTAATAATTATATAATCACAGTATAATATGATAATTCTTGCCGGAAGTAGTAGGTCATCCGGGTATTTCTTGTCTACTGTTTTTTCGAATTGTATGAATTTGGACAAACCACTCAGCTCGCATACCGTTTTTAATGTGATATATAGTATGTAAATATGCGATATTGGATGCAGCTTTTGTCTCTCAAATCTGAAATCCAGAATAAACACATGAACCTTTTGACCCTTACTTGTTTCTCTTGTTTTGGGTCTCTTAATGTCCGATTGAACCTGCAGTCTTTAGCAACTCTGATTTATCAACAGAACCTTTTACCTTACCGTCCCCCTCAGCACTTTCTATACATTTTCCCTTTGTTTATGTCCATCCGTTACTGTCTCAGACTTCACTCTCTGTCATTCAGCACTTCTTTGTTGAATTGAGCTGCATTGGGATGGGCTCCTGGGGCACCAAAGAGACTAATCAAAGTAGTAATGTGATGGAAGCACCCCTGACGCTGACAGTTCTTATACCGAGAGCAGTCACTCACTCATGTGTAGTGGCCTGACCTCAATGTCTATGTGATGGACGGCAACCTTTACTAAGGTTAAGCTCCTGTTATTCATTGGCATTGTGTCAATATTAGTGGTTTGTGGGGGGTTTCTGGGAACATTCCCTTTGTTTGGTCTGTCTTAGATTAAGACACTCTCTCAAATCTCTATCGATGCATTTAAAGTGGATCAATAATAAATCTGAAGGTCAGTTTGGTGCAGATTGATTGCAATATTCATACATGTCAGATTATAATAGAGGTCAAAGTTAGTTAAAGGTCAATTTATCGAAGTTAATTCGATGAAGGTTTACCCCTGTAAACAATGCAGTTATTAAGCAATGCTGCATTGCTACAAAAGCTGTTTGCTTTTCATTTCAAAGTACTGGCTCCCAGGTGACACATTCAAACTCTCATTTTCCCTTCTTTTCACAGCTCAAGGGCAACATACAGAACCTGAACATCCATATAAGTCATGATGCCAAAGAGTAAGTACCTCCCCCTTACTTTGACCAATGTATTAACACTGACCTTAAGCTTTATCCATTCATGCCTGTTGTTCAGCGTTCAAATGTTGTTTGTTTTAGAGTCATGAAATGTGTTTTGCTTAGTTAGCTTGCATTTTATTTCACTTAACGAGTTGTTTGCATTTCATTTTAATTTTTGTTTTTAATTTTGGAAACCTAATATCGTTGCTGCTTTGTGGTCAAAAGCATATCTGATGCAGTTTCGTTGTTACTTAATTTAGTTGTTCTATTGCTGAGTTTTGTGGCTTAACAATATTGTGCTTTGAAATATGGTGTGCAATTATGAACCATCATTGTAATATATCAGAAAACATGCATCTTTGCTCTATGTTTTAATCATTCTTGTTCGTTGCATGCAGTGTTATTGCACCATACCCCACAGGACACATTAAACTATTAAATGAGAGTCCTTAAACAGCTAATTTAACTAAAACAAGGAATACTCAGAGGCAGCAACTGTGACACACAAGTGTTTTGATGCTGTTCTGGCTCTGTCAGTGGACGACCAGAATTCATTATCATAAACAGAACCCCTGGAGGTTATGAAAGAAGCAGAAAGTCCCTCGGTTGAGAAGAGTGGCATTTTGTGTTGAAATGTCATCGCTGCAGATCCTGTATGTCATTTACTGAAAGGAGGGCTACACAGAATTAACAATGAATTAACATCAGCGTTCTTATTATCATCAGTTGACATGTATTTGTATCACAGACTATGTATATTTTGGCTTCATTTAAGTTAGAATTTTCTACACATGACAGTTTTTGCATCATATATCCCTTTAAGCCTCACTGGAAGCAATTTCTGTATGTACCAGCAGTCTCTTTGCTTATTCTGCTCTATCTCCAACATTTTCAAGCATAAACAAATGCACCGTCATCCAACACTTTACCATATGTTCCCAAGTCAACATCATCTTTTATTAAACAAACACTTCTGTGCTTCCCACTGAAACCCCAAATGTTCAATCCGTATCCAAGCACCTGCTGTTTTAGTACCATCACCTCATTTCACAGTTTCAATCCTTATAGAGCTTTAGTCTTAGCTAATGCCACTCCGATGGGAACTATCTTGCTGACCTTTCCCCTAAAAGCCGCAAGGACATGATTAAAAACCACTTACAATGGGCCTCACTTGTGCTTTCCTATCGCTGCCTGTGATAGACCATCATACCAGGACTGACTGCCACAAGAATTGCATTAGCAAAAGCAGGGGTGCGAAAAGGGATCTCCCATGTCTCGAATATGGCTAAGAGTGTTCACGGCTAGACTGACAGCCGCCACTGTGATTGTACATTCCTCTCAGGCTTTAAGAATTGGTCTTGGGTGACCAAGTTCTTCAGATATGTACCATTGATGCCAATGTACCAAATGTCAACCACACTTCTAGGTGTTGAAAGAAATCTCAAGCCAATCTAACAGGAGCACTCTCAATTGCCAGAGGACAATTTCTTGGTAGGAGACCAGCTTGAAGTAAAGATCCAAAGAGTTTTACACTCAAGCAGAACAGAACACAGACAGATTCAAAGATTTTTCATGGACTCTAATTAGAGACTGAATAAACCCTCATTAATGAGCAGACCTGAATAAATGATGAAATTATAAAGGTGGCAGTAGCTCCCTTGTGGCCACTGACCTAAAGCCCTCTCCGAATTCCTAGAATTTTTTTCAGCAATGTCACATAGAGACTGTAAAAAAGTTTCATTATAGAGCCATATCACTCTGCAGCTCAAGAACAGTTACTCACTGAAGCTAAGCAGGGCTGAGCCTGGTCAGTACCTGGATGGAAGACCACAGGTCTTCCAGAGGTCTGATGGAAGACCAGAGGTCTGTGTGAGTTCTAATGCCCCAGTTAAGTGAAGGATACACCATACTGTCAGTGAGCTCCATCTTTCAGATGAGATGTTAAACCAAGGTCCTGACTCACTGTGGTCATTAAAAATCCCATGGAACTTCTCATAAAGAGTAGAGGTGTAACCCCGGTGTCCTGGCCAAATTTCCTTTATAGGCCCTTACCCATCATGGCCCTCCAATCATCCCTATCCACCGAATTGGCTCTATCACTGTCTCTCCACTCCCCCTATAGCTGGTGTGTGGTGAGCGCACTGGCGCCATTGTCCTGTGACTGCCGTCGCACCATCCATGTGGGTGCTGCACACTGGTGGTGATGTGGAGAGACCCCCTTCATGATTGTGAAGCGTTTTGAGTGTATAGCCATACACGATAAAATGAGCTATATAAATACACATTACATTACGTTTACATTTACACTGATAGTTTCACTGGTCACCTTAACAGATACACCCAACTAATGCCGAGTTGGGACCCTTGTTGCTGTCTCAAGAACATGAACAATACTAGGGTTGGCTGGGTTTGGCTTACATGGAGTAGCTTAATTTTTTATTTAGTAAAGACAAATTCACAGAAAAAAAATGCATTCCCCGTTCCATGTATGAGCTGTTGAGATGCTTAGACATGTGTTTCACATCCTAAAGTGCTAACCCAATATAAATATAAACCATTAATGCTTATGAATTACTTACCTCTGGTTGATTCATGATCTAGAAGAATGGTGACCTCCTGAGCCACTCGATTACACAAGAAAACGCCAAAATTCTAGCTTCGACTTTTTGGAGATCATCCCAGTAGATGACCTCTGACCTACTCTCTGTGTGATCTGAATTTCTCCATTTGAATTTTACGATACTGAATTTCTTCATCTTGAACACTTGAAACTGTATTTGTCCAAACTGGATAACTGGACTATTTTAAATATAAAAGTAATCAGTTTTATTAAATAACACTTGTCAGTAATTTAAATTTGCACAATTCAAATTCAAATAGTTTTGTCATTTTGTTAGCTCCATGCATACAAAAAAAAATGTTTTTGAATCAAGTCACGTACCGTGGGAGAAGTAGCAAAGTTGAGGAAAAAGGAGGGGGCAGCTTAGGACAGAGCCGAGTCAGGACTTAAACTCAGGTCACCCCAAAGCACATCTGCGCTACATGTCTAAGCTGTCCTCTGCCTTTATATAGGCATTGAATTTATCATATGTTTATCTGAAATATGTTGTTGTCCAAGCCACACTGATACATTGGTATTGTCATGTGCATAGTCCTTGTCTGACC
>CAIGQZ010032594.1:17882125-17904940 GCA_903798205.1 Danio tinwini | reverse complement strand
ATATATATATATATATATATATATATTTATTTATTTATTTATATATATGAGCAATTCCAGCGTTATGGATGTGACGTTTGCAGTAAAAACTCAGAATATAAATTCACATAGAAAGTATGTTAAAATGACATTGAAGCAACTGTTTATATTTTCCAAAACAAATAAGCACAGAGTTATAGGATCAGAAAAATATCTATCTGTAAACATTTTTTATATTTTAAATAAGGAAAATAAACATGCGTTATGGATGTGACGAAAAAGGTCTGCGAGTTTGCAGTATACAACATACTTTGTGGAAATTCTGTGAATTAAACTGCACAACCCAAAAGAAATAATGCTAATCAAAGGATAAGAGTGGGCTCGCTATAGAAAAAACATTGTTGCTTTTTATTTTGTTTGAAATTTTTGCATTTATGAGGAAAAAGCTTTGTTATGGATGTGACACCTCTCCATTGTGAATGTGACATGTGAATTTGCCACTTGTGTGGCTTTGGTAAATCAAATATAATTGTTTGAAATAGTTTGACAGATACATTTGTGAGTATTTCTAAAGTACTGTAAAACACTTTGTTTCTACACTTTTTGTGTAAGGGTTTCGCTGTTTTGGTTAAAATTAAATTTTTTTCATGGCAAGGTTGAAATTAAATTGCTCATGTAAATATATATATATATATATATATATATATATATATATATATACACACACACACACACACACACAGTTGAAGGCAAAATTATTATTCTTTTTTAAATATTTGCCAAATGATGTTTAACAGAGCAAGGAAATTGTCACAGTATGTCTGATCAAAAGTCTTATTTGTTTTATTTTGGCTAGAATAAAAGAAATTTTTAAACTCCATTTTAAGGTCAAAATTATTATTCCCTTTAAGCTAAATTTTTTCGATAGTCTACAGAACAAACCATCGTTATACAGTAACTTGCCTAATGATCCTATCCCGCCTTGTTAACCTAATTAACCTCGTTAAGCCTTTAAATGTCATTTTAAGCTGTATAGAAGTGTCTTGAAAAATATCTAGTCAAATATTATTTACTGTCATCATGGCAAAAATAAAATAAATCAGTGATTAGAGATGAGTTATTGAAACTATTATGTTTAGAAATGTGTTGAAAAAATCAGGGGGGCTACTAATTAAGAGGGGCTAATAATTCTGACTTCAACTGTATATATATTCACACACACTGTATATAAGTTGTATATATGTTGTTTCAGAAATATGTCAGATGCCACTTTTGTGCAATAAAAGACCATTTTAAACTGCAATATTTAAGTAAAAAATGATTTTTAAAATGCCAACTGTATATCGGATATACACTACCGATCAAAGTTTGAGGTCGTTTTTTTTTTCATGTTTTTTTAAGATAATTATTCTGTTTATCAAGGCAACATTTATTCAATGTAAAAAAAAAGTTAAATTGTTAAATATTTATTACATTTTTTACTAACTGCTTTCTTATTGTATGTAGTTTCAACTAAAATTAGTACTCTGGTCATTATTATTTTTATTACTACAGGAAATACGCAAAATACATCGATTTTAATCATAAAATTATCCATAAAAATTATTGAAATCATTTTAATTAAGAGAAATTGCATCTATAGTACAGATCAGTGGAAAAATATAGAGTTTATCATTATTATACATCTTATGATGGCAGGTGAGGATGATGACAGGTGAGTATTGTTCCAACTATTTCTGTGCATTAATACAGAGTATAAAACTCAACATTCCTGTTTTGTCTGTTGCATATTTCATCCTGAAACCTTGTAACCATAACAATTCTGTCTTGTAGGTGATTTTGACCTTGAAAAGGTGAAAGATTCAGTATATTTCTTCAGCTGAGGAGCATATTGTCAACCAATGGACTGTTTTCATCAGGAGGCCGAGAGCCTGAACAGACCTCATCAAAACCCACTGCTGCTTTATACAACACTGAAAGAGTTCGTGACTGAGACCCGCTTGATCTGCTTGAAGAGTGAGTGTGTGTGTGTGTCTGTCTGTCTGTCCTGTCACATTATCATAAAGACATCACTGAAGAAGAGTTCTGACGGAGGAGAACAGCAGGAGTCACCCTCGTGTATAAGCGCAAATGTGGTTTCTTTCCGTATAAATGTCTAGCGGTTGCTCCACGGGACTCTGATCCGCTTCTTCACTCTCGAGTGCAAACGCCAGGCTGATTAACCACATGATTCTGGCTCTCATCGATTTCAAAGCAGCCCCATCTGAAAGCTCCTCGCTGACATTTCCACTTGGATATGATTTACTCACTGCTGCTGAAGAAACGTGACGATAAATACCATAATCGCACTTGTAGGAGAGACTTTATTGACGTTGACCTTGCAGTGTCCTTTTTTTGAAGGACTTCAGGGCACTTAAAAGTCATTCAGGTGCTTGTTGGACATTGTGCTCATGGAATTTGCCGAGAAATAAAGTCAATATTTTTTTACACCGGGTCTGCAAAAGGTTAATTGTTATTGAAGTTCCAGACTTGCTTGGGCAGGTCTCGTTCTGTTTTCTGGGTTTTGACAGTGGTTTATTGCAATAGGCAGAGGGAAACAAAACCAATCCGATGCTAGGCTACACTTGATTACATGAAGATTGACGTCAGCCGACCCGCTCATTTCCTGACATCTCCAACAACCTCTGCGTGGGAAGTTATATTGTCGTACAGTAATAATAGCTCATGGGCATACAGTCATTTGCCACCACATATTAGTTTTAAAACATTTACTGTCTGTGTCTCCTGAATCTCCAAGCGTAGTAAATTGAATTTTATCCAAGCTGTTTGCAGTGTGAGCGGATAAACACGTCACTCTGCAGCATACAGCAGTGATTGACTCTTATGAACTGATTCTTGTAATGAATCACTCAGAAGAGTCAGAAACCGTATTTGACTAACTTAAACAGAATCATTTGCTCAATAAAACACTGAGTCTTTCAGAGTGTTACTAGAGAGTATTTACTTGAACGTTTTCTCCTAAAACATGAATTTTTTTTGTATTTTTTTGTTCATTATAGATGAAAGCAGCATTTTCAGGGCCTGAAAATCTAATTGCTTGAATCTAGTGAAATCTTTCAACATTGCAATAGAAAAACTTTCAATTTTAGAGTGTTATTGTCATGTTAAAGGGATATTTCATCCAAAAATTTACATTTACTTACTGTTTACTTTTTACTGTTTACACTTTTACTTTTGTTCTTCTATTAAACACAAAAGAAGATATTTTGAAGAAAGCTGAAAGTCCAATGTTTTATAAATATATATTATTTTGCGTTTAACATAAAGACACACATAAATGTTTAAAACAAGTAAAGGGTGAGTAATTGATCACAGATTTATCTTTTTTGGAGGAACTATCTCTTTAAGTGTATTGCAAGTCATTTGATTCACTTCTTTTAAGAAGTGAAGAAATGTATTTGTGCACCACTGTATTATGAACAAGTGACTCTTATGAACTGGATTCACAAATTTGATACATTAAAACCGAATCAACAGATGAATTAGTCAGAATGCTCTTAAACAGCAAGTGTTTTCATGTTTGTTTTAGTGATTCCAAGTTTTTTATTGAATCATTTGAAATGTTTACATACTCTTTTAATAATTTAAGTAACTGAATATCTGATACACTGAACCAGAAGTTGCTTCTTTTTTTCACCAAAAATAAGGACATGTTTTGTGTACCTACCACAAAGTTGGGTTTGTGGTTATCTTTCTACAAAACCACCCAATGCATGTAACTCATGAACAACTGCTTCTTATGAACTGATGATTCTTTTAATGAATCGTCACACAAAATGTTTATTCACATTTTCTGAACAAGACAAGACTTTGAGGATCTCCTTAACCCCACTAACATGTCTTTCATTGAGGAAGCAGAGACTGGGGATGCAGACCTCACCCAAGCTGAGGTCACTGAGGTACTGTAGTTTGCAAGCTCCACAGTGGCAAAGCAGCGGGGGTGGATGAGATCCACCCTGTGTATCTTAGGTCTTTGGATATTGTGGGGCTTATCTTGGCTGACCTTGTCTGGGACAGTACCTTTAAAATGGGCAACTAGAGTGGTGGTTCCCATTTTAAGAAGGGGGGGCTGGGGGGGAGGGGGGATGCTGGGGGGATCACATTCCTCAGCCTCCCTGGAAAGTCTATGCCAGAATACTAGAGAGGAGGATCCGGCCGATGGTTGAACCTAGGATCCAGGAGAAACAATTCAGTTTTTGCCCAGGCCGTGGTACACTGGACTAGCTGTATACCCTTATGAGAATCAGCACCTCCAAGTCTAAGGGCAAGGTGCTCACTGGAAAAAGGTGGCTTGCCATGTCCTGGTTGGCGGAAAGTCTTTACCCCAGGTGGGGGAGTTCAAGTACCGTATCTTGGGGTTTTGTTCATGAGTGAGGGAAAGATGGAATGTGAGATTGACAGGCGGATCTGTGCAGTGGCAGCAGTCATGCGGTCGATGTACTGGTCTGTTGTAGTAAAGAAGAAGCTGAGCTGAAAGGCAATGCTCTGGAATTTATCGGTCAATCTACGTCATGGTCATAAGTTTTGGGTCATGACCGAAAGGACAAGATCTTGGATACAAGCCGTCAAATTTAATTTTCTTTGCAGGGTGGCAGGGCGCAACCTTATAGATAGGGTGAGGAGCTCTGTCACCCGGGAGGTGCTCAGAGTAGAGCTGCTGCTCCTTCACATCGAGAGAAGTCAACTGAGGTGGCTCGGGCATCTGTTTCGGATGCCTCCGGGGCGACTACCTAGGCAGGTGTTCCAGGCATGTCCCACAGGGAGGAGGCTTTAGGGAGGACAAAGGACATGCTGGAGAGACTATGTCTCTCTGCTAGCATGGGAATGCCTCTGCATCCCCCAGAGAAGCTGGACGAAGTGTCTGGGGAGAGGTAAGTCTGTGGTTCTCCCCTAAGACTGCTGCCCCCATGACTCGGCCCCGGAAAGCAGATGAAAATGAATGAAAGAAGATGTTTTAATAATTTAAATGACTTAAATAATTTAAGTAATTTCGGGTGAGTTCACAATGTGTTCTCACAACAACCAGTGTAATGTGATTCACAAACAAGTGACTCTTTGAACTGGATCTTTTAATCAGTCATTTGAAAACATGATTCACAGAAATACCTGTGAATCTGTTACTGAACAATCTGATTTGAATTTAGCTTGAAGTTATGCACATTTACCATGCAGTTCAGCAAATCTGATTATGCTGTATCCACTTGTTAAGTGTGACGTCACACGAAGGGGCTTCCGGGTCCAAGCGCTCTATGAAACTGAATGAGGAGTCTCATAAAATGGTAATAATAAACATTTACAAAGCGATGTAATACTTTCAAAAATCACGATCGCAATATATATGTCCATGCCTAATATCTGGTGGCCAGAAAGTGATTATGTTTTTATAAATTGTTAAAATTTTGGTATTTGTGATGCAGCAAGCCCAGTGATTGTTGTGTACACTATGGCTTTATATGAAATTCACTTTAATGTGTAATATAAATAAAAAGTTATCATAAACGAATATTTTGTCAATTATAAATGAGTGGCGACTTAGACCCGGAAACAGTATTACATATGTCACCAACACGTCACCACTTAACAAGCGGATGATCAATTCAGTGATCATTGATATGCGAAATAATTTTCTTGTTTCACACAAAATGAAGAAACATTTCTTTACTAGTGTTTAGTTATGAATACATTTTCAAATAAAGGTTTAGCCAGAGCTTCCCCTCATCAAAATTCCTCTCCAAAAGTGCTTTCAAATCAAGTGATTGGATGAAGCCCTCCACTTATTCATTCATACGAAGAATAAAACTCTCTGGTGAGACTCTGAGAGGTCATTAAAACATTGACCAACAAGAGGAACTGCATTTTTTTTAAAGATCCTCTACTTTTACAATCATGTAAATCAGTTTGCTAAAATGACTGCTGCATATAAATTGATGAATGAATGCATAATACATTTTGATGAAACTTCTATACTGATTGCACAAACCAAGTTTGGAGCCATTTTAAAATATCTGTTGTCACTTTTCTGCTTTCCACAATAAAATCACACTTAGTACCTAAAGCAAGTTTAAAATAGACAAGTTCTTATTGTTAAACATGTCATGGATGGTCATGAGATTAGCAGATATCTTTCAGCCTATTGATTGAAGTGGCCATCACAGCAGTCAGGACTAAATTAGAGATAAAAGCCAGCTGGCCTTAGATGCCGTCATTTAGATGAATTCATTATCATTTCCCAGTTGATATGGTTGCTTCTGCTGCTCTTTACGTCCTAAACATTACTAATGGAACTGAGAGATGACAACATGCCAGGAAAAAACAAGTATGACGAGCACCAGCCTTATGAGTTACTTTGTTTATAATGATAATTTATCATGTTTTTCAATAAATATATTTATTTCTTGATCCCAAGTAGTCTTTTTTTAAACCGTTGAACTAATTTGTATTTTATTCAAGGATATACAGTATCACATCTTTCAATTTTTAGAGTAGACTGAACGTATACAGCTTGTATACAGCACTTAGCAAAATGTTGACATTTGTTTCTTTTTTTCAGTGGCTTGTCTGACAAACCCAAAGTTGTTTAAAGGGGACCTATTATGCAAAAATGACTCTTAAGAGGGGTTTAAGCACAGTTGTGTGGCAACATTGTGTGAATATAGCCAGCCAATAATGGTACAAATTAATTAATTATATTCTTTATGATCACACCTGATAAAAACAGTCTGCAGAAACACTTTGATTGACATTCATCCTTTGTACATGTTATCAGAGGGGGAAAGCCCTGCCCATTAGTAACAATATCTCCCTTATTAGCATAACAGCCCTAAGTGAGGAGCAGCTGACTGCCATTAAAGTTTTCACCTATTGAAGATAATGTCAGCTATTTTTGGACACTCATGAACACCTTAATCTCCATAGACTGCCTTCTTTTGAGACACTACTTTTGACATTTTGGATTTTCACAATTTGGATAAAAGCTAAAATTGAAGTTTCAAAGAGTTATAAAAATTACTTACACACTCTAGGGCACAGGTGTCTACACATATGAGTTCCAACCCTACTTACACACACTTGATCAAACTAAATGAGTCCTTCAGACTTGTTTGAAACCTACAGGTAAGTGTGTTGAAGCCGGGTTGGAACTAAACTGCAAGGGTGCAGACCTCCAGGAGTTTGACACCCCTGCTCTAGGGACATCAGGGACTTATTTTACATCTTGTAAAAAGGGGTATAATAGGTCCCCTTTAAAACTTAACTCTCAGCTTGGGAGAAACTATGGTCAAGATAGGTCAAGTTTCAAAAGATGATTTGGACATGACAGAGTATTTCTTTTCTCCAAATCTTATACCCAGGTCACAGCTAATTTTGCTCCTGGTTACGTAAGCAAGTGTGAAAAAAATGTGCTTTTGGATGTAAGGGAAAACTGATCTTGTTCATCCATAGGTAATTTAACCCTTTCACATGTACGTTTTACCCCTCTTCCTGAGTTATTTAGAATACATCTCTTTTCTATTCCCACATCTAGTGGAACATCTAGTTTATGACATGACACACTACAGCCCCATGTGCTGCAAAGGTTAGAGCTGTTGAATTTACAACATGTAAATTCATCAGTTCCTCCTAAACTACATGAAAGTAAAGTCTGGTTTATACTTCTGCGTCAAACGATTGCCGTGATTGCCGTGTTCCAGGTCGTGCATTTATACTTCTACACTCATCACAGCTACAAAGCTGATGTATCACAGAGCTTGCGCTACGCAGCGTTGTGACGTGTAATTACATTTTTTGAGAAGTGCTCATCAGCCATAGTGAGGGATATCCGACCGCGCGAAGGCTGTGCCGGACCATACGTGTGTGCTTGACGCAGAAGTATAACTCAGCCTTAGGTGGCTGCTTAACTGGGAGAAGAACAGAGTAAATGTTGTAGTTACCTACACAGAGTGAATCAGTCGCGAATAAGACACATTGTAATGTAATTGAATTACGAATAGATTATTTCTGTCTTGCGTAAACATTTTTTTATGTAAATCTTAAATCAAACAGATGTTATCAAATTGAAAACATTTATTACATTTGATCTTTGACAAGTTCTACGCTCATCTTTCTCTGGCTTGGTGCTAGAGGTTCAGTTTCAGAGGGTTCAGAGCAGATTTGAATTTAGCAGCTGACTAAAGATGTACTGAATGTGTTAATCACATCGGTGTGATCATACACTTCAGGGACCAACCTTCATTGTTCAAACCGCTGTGATTGTATGCAAGAAAAGGTATTTATTACAACGTTTTACATGTTTTATTTACAAAAATATCACTAAATGTAGTCAGTTGCTTGTTGGAAGGTGCCGGGATTGTGCACTGTTGACTCAGGTTCCATTTACACTAATATGTTTTAGTTTTAAAATGCACAAGTTTTGATGCAGTTACGCCTTTCATCCACACTACCACAGAGTTTTTAAGCCCCGAAAACGCAGCATTTTGGAAACACTGAAGAGGCCATTTTCATTTTAAAACGCTGCTGCTGTGTCAATGTGGATCGGGAAAACGGAGACATCTGAAAATGTGTGGCTAGAGACATTCAGGCTACCAGATTGGGGCTTGTTCTTAATATCACATAGCCTACACAAAGTTCAGACTTGCATCCTTTCCTTGTAAGTTCAGACTTTGCAAGTTTATAACGCAAGTTTATAACAAACTCCAGAGGACACGTCGGGTAAATCTTCAAATGTAATGGCGGTGTACTTTTATAACGTCATTCATCCTGGCTATGTTTCACTATTTTAACAATAAAATGAAAACACTACACAAAGCACCATCTCTTTAAATTTTATATTAACAATTTAAACTACAGAGAGATGAGATCCAGTGGTAGATTCTGGATGGACGTTTGGCTGTGCTCAGAGCTCCCGCTGACTGCCTGGAGCTCAAATGCGTGAATACGCTGAAACTGCTTTCAGTCCAAGCCAGAGTGTGTGTATGGTCACATGATGTGCGTTTTCAGCGGTGTAGTATGGAAGGAAATCTTTCCTATAACGCCAGTGTAGACATGGATTGTTTTTGTTTTAAAACACCCTTTTTAAAAGTAAAACATATTAGTGTAAACGCTGCGTCAGTAGATCTGCCTATGGCAACATTTTTTATCCAAATAGATTTGGAATGCTGCAACTTTGTCTTAAAAGTATTTTTTTTTTATAAAAAAAAACTAAAGACTTTTTGGAGAAAAGATGGATGCAGTACAAGTATAGATACTCAAGATTATTCAATCATTCATTTTCTTTTTGGCTTAGTCCCTTTATTAATCTGGGGTTGCCACAGCGGAATGAACCGCCAACTTATTCAGCATATGTTTTTACACAGCGGATGCCCTTCACTAGGAAACCCTTCACTAGGAAACATCCATACACACTCATTCACACACATACAGTACAGACAATTTAGCCTACCCAATTCACCTATAGCGCATGTCTTTGGACTTGTGGGGGAAACCGGAGCACCCGGAGAAAACCCACGCAAACACGGGGAGAACATGCAAACTCCACACAGAAACGCGAACTGACCCAGCCAAGGCTTGAACCAGCAACCTTTTTGCTGTGAGGCGAACGTGCTACCCACTGCGCCACCGTGCAGCCCTACTCAAGATTAATATAGGCATACATGTATGTTGAATGCTAAGTAAAATTCATTATATACCTTTAATTCGTGCAAAGCTGCAAAACAATCCAGGCACTTAATTGAGCACTGCTTTTTAAGTATAGTTTTTCACAAGAAATTTATTTAGACAAAATGGCAGAACTGCTGCTATATACATGCATCAAAACTGCCTGGTAGACCGTTTGTCCATAGGTCATATCAATAAAACAAACTACTCAGATTTTCTGAAGAACACAAGTCAAGAACACAATTTAACAAAAGAAATATTACCATGGGTAACACTTTAGTTTGTCACAATTCACGGTATTAACAAACCATTACCTAACACTACTAGCATAATAAACTACTAATTAGATGTTTATTAATTGTTAGTAAGGTAAGAAGTTGGGTTAAGCAACATAATGGGTTAATGCAAAATAAGATCATACTTTATAACTACAGTACTAATGAACACTTAATAACTTAATAATAGGCAGGTAATAAACTAATAGTTAATAGCATGAATTGTGACTGAAACTAAAGTATTACCTTAAAGGTCACCTATGGTGAAAAATCTACTTTTCAAGCTGTTTGGACAGTCATATGTGTAGGTATAGTGTATAGACCATCATATTGGGGTGATATAAACACACCCAGTGTTTTTTTTTTTTTTTTTTTTTTTACCAAATAAAAATGGTGGACCAATTGGAGCTGTTTTGAGATCGACCGCAACTTGACGTAGGAGTGCGGTCCCCCCGCCCACCAATGTTGATTGACAGGTGTGCATTACCATATCCTCAGTATTTTCAGCGTGTGAGTCAAATCGGCGTCACCAAAGAAACACCCTATATTTTTAGATGTAAGGCTCATTGGGCTCAACATTCACCACGTTATTGCCCTCCTCCACGCCAGTGTTTGTGAGTTTTGGTGGGTTTGCATACATGTGTACTTTTCATTGTGTCTTCCTTAAACTTCAGCGGTTTGCAATTCCCGCGGTCACAGAAGCTCCCTGTCATCTTAACTAAGTGCAGCTGGAAAGTGCGAGCGCGTTGCCTCACGTGCGCGCCCCTTCATTGGAAATAACAAACTAACAACGCGCAGCGCCATGCATTTCACGTTGTCGTGGATGAAAGTGACGACTGTGGGGTTTGCTCACTATTCTGCCGCCTAGGTCGCCTCTATGGACGCGCTGGCCCTGCTCAGGACACTGTTCATATGTCTGCAGCACCACAGAGCGTTATCTGAATAGTTTCATTTTAAATAACATGCAAATATGCGCGTCTGGTGTGCCGCGTCGTGGCTCTGAGCTCTCGCGCCACGCAGCGACATGCATTTCTGAATTCTAAACATAAGTTTCTATCGGGTGACACACAGGCGCTGCAAGTGTGCAATACTTTCAACTGTCATGTGGGCGCTGTGTCGCGGTGCATCCGGTGTGTGATGCCCTCCAGTCAAAGTTAATTCAGTGTGCTTTATTAGTAACGGTGTAGTCTACAAGTTCAGAGCTTTAAACTAGCACACAGTTGGCTGTAAAACTATACAAAGACACATGATTCTGTACTCTCTGCTTGGTCTGTGTCTGAGTCCTACATGTACGGCTGAATGCTGGTACTCTCATGTTGCTTCTCTCTGTCTGCCTGTCTATTGCAATACACAAAGCAGAGGAGCTCTTGGCTCCGCCCCCTTGTTAAGTTGGGTGGGAAGTCAAAACTAATTTTCATGTGAAGCAACACACCCGTAAAACAGCAAACTGTGTACACGCCCCCAAAATGACACTTTTTAACACATTATAATAAAAAAAAATCTGAATTGTGTTTTGAACTGAACCTAAACTGGCACACTCAGAAGAACCATAATATTAATATTACATCTTAAAAAAGGGGTGAAATAGGTGCCCTTTAACATGCAGTGCTTTTTGTTTATAAGAACAACAAAATATTTATAGTGTAATGCGTTGTTAAATTTAAAAGTACTTTAAAATGTGTTGCGTTACAACTGAGACAAATATTACTTTCTCGTGGACAATCTGTAAACTTTATTGCTTTATTACTTATAATTTGGCAAAAAGGTATTAAATAAAATCAACATCTGTTTCGGTGCAACATAAAACTGAGGACGTGTGCATTATTAAAAGCAGCTAAAAGATTTTTTTTTTATTTGCAGTGTCCTTAGGGATTCATTCAAACTATTTTTTTTTACAGTATTTACAAGGCAAAGACATTATGATTGAGTTCAAACCCTTCATATGAACAGTCTGATGCTATTTTCAGCCATTTGCCCCTTTTCTTCTTTTTTAGAACTCCTAAATGATCAATTTGCGCTTGGCTTTGTCTCAGGGATGTGAAGTACAAACAGGAGCAGCTATAGCAGATCTTATAGTGTCTTTCAAGCTGTGAAATGGTAAGTAACAGCAGAATATAAATAGGTTTTCAGGGATTAAAAGACAGAGAGGACATCAGACCTCATTAGGTAGCCATGGCGAGCGAGTTATTTAGCACTCCAAAACAACAGATAACGGAGAGACTCATCATCGCCTGATAGATCTGGTCACATTTTAGAGGAGGGGGTAATCATCTGAAATGTACTCACTCGCATAAACTCACTTGCACTGTAAGATGTGTAGTCCTTCTCATAACTGCTTGAGACTTGGGCATTAAACGGAACACTCCAACATTTTTGGAAATAGGCCCCTAGAGTTAAACAGTTGAATGTTACCATTTTTTGAATCCATGCAACCGATCTTTGAGTTTTGATAATTTTGTCGATTTAAAGCTAGACTCTTCTTTAGTTACATCATGTACGAAGACATGAAATAAAAAGTTGCTGTTTTCTAGGCCAATACACCTAGGAACTATTCTCTCATTCTGGCATAATAACCAAGGAACTTTGATGCAGTACCATGGCTGCAGCAGGCGCAATAATATTGCGCAACACCTGAAAATAGTTCCCAGCTTGGTAACTAGGTAGCAGCCCTGCCTAATATGATTGCCCCTGCTGCAGCCATGGTACTGCAGCAAAGTACCTAAATTATTATGCCGAAATGAGAGTATAATTTCTAGGGCTGTGCAATATTATTGATACATCTAACTATCGCGATAGTTTCTTTTACGATAGTGTATCGATAGTCCAACCTCAAGTATCGATTCAAGTTGTGCCAAATGACCTCCTCCTCCTCTCCTGTAGATGTCCCTAACTCGCGATCAACAAAACGCCAAGTAGTACGGGATCAGAAGTAAGCAAGAGTGAGCATGGCATAAAATATAAAGGTGCCTCCAGCTTTTAGAGCTGACGTGTGGCTGCACTTTGGTTTTAACGCTATAAGGGTTGGGTCGATAGACGATGTAATCGCCGATGGCCTATAGACATCATGATGCTGCTGAGGCATCACCGATCCTCCGCTCCGCCCCCGTTGCAAACCCGCTTGTGAAAAACACACACTCAGGCCCCGTTTACACTGATACAGCTTAGTTTTAAAATGGCATTTTAGAACGAAAATGATCCACATCCAAACTGGCGTTTCACCAAGCATTTCTGAACAGCCTGCTGAAAACGCACATCACGTGACCACACACACACACACACAGCCACAGCCCCACACACACTGTCATGCGCTCCTCTGAACTCCAGAGAAGTGTTTGGGCTCTATTTTTATAGTCATTGCGTTGGTACGGACAGTTTATCAAGGATGTACCGCTGGATTGCGTCTCAAAATAAGTTGTTAAACGTGATATTTAATTAATCTTGTCTCTATCTAACGACTCTTCAATCTTTTGATTCTATCAGGTAATGTGTCACAGCATCAGTACACTGCGTCAGTCTTTCGCTTTCACGCTTGTACTCAGTAATTTTAGTGAAAACCTCAGATACTGTTGGTTAGTTCCTGATGGTTGTGCAGCTTTTTTACCAATCAAGTTTGTGGACGCCGTACGGCATGGTTCACTCTGTCTAGTCATGCCAGATCGAGTCCCGCGGAAAATGTGATTGACAGGTAGTAATTTGTGTGTAACTTATTTTTATTTATTTATTTATGATTTGGCTATGAGTAAAACAATGGCCATGCAGGTCAGGTAGTTGAAACGGTAGGCTACAAATAATTTATTAATTATGAATTTATTAATTATTCATAAATAATTAGTTCACCTCCCCCTATGATGACGATGCCATAGTCCATCGCCATGTTTCACATTAGACATCGTATGATGCCAAATTGGTCAACATAGCCCAACCCTAAACGCTATACCAGGGAGTACTGAATTAGACAAAAAAATAAATGCCATTTTTAAGCTTTGCAATATAAATAGTTCTCTGTTCAATCACACTGTGCCGTTTTAGTGAATTGGAATGGATGGAAAATAAATAGAAATTGGAATTTTAATTTGTCTGCCGACTTTATCAAGTTGTCAATATAATGTGACACACATACTAATACAAACTATTGCAATATATCACAATATTTATTGCATTGCAATATATCGTATCGTGACTCATGTATCGCGATATATATCGTATCGTGAGGCCCTTGCCAATACACAGCCCTAATAATTTCTAGACTTGACTCTAGTCAAGCTTTGAATGTTATTTTTTACATCTTTTGAGCAAGATTGTAATGGTCTAATCCAATTCAATGATTTATGCTAAGCTAAAGTTGCTCCCGCCTCACCTGGAGGTTAGCTAAATGGATTCAAAAATAGTAAAACTCTAGTTTTTTTTAACTCTAGCGTGGAAGTAAAGTGTTGCTTTAAGTCATGTTCACACACACTGTGCTTTATTTTAGAAAGGAAAATGATTTTTATAAACAGGACAGAGCCACAGTCTTTAAAATAAATAGTTCATTGATTATGAAAAGCTGACCTTTGTGAAAAAAGCTACTTAAGTCCTTTGTAATTAAGACTTAAATGCATTTGAATGCACTGGATAAGGGCAAATTAGTCTCCCAGTCATTAACCTTTCTACTCCAACTGCATAATTATCTCAAAATGTATGTAGTATTCACTCCTATGAACGCTAATTGGGAAACCATTGATTCGTTTATTTGTTCCAAAACTAAATCAAGATAGTCAAATGTGGTCTGTTGTGGGACAGGTAAGAAACACTTGTAGTCACACATGGGTTTTTATGCAAAATCAAGGCAATTAAATCTTCTTTTTTATCCTTTCATTTCATTTGACACAACTGTACATGTCAACTCATGATAACATTTTACTTTGGCCCAACTTTGGTCTGAAGGAATAAGACAAAGACAGCAGTTTCAGTTAGAATACATCCCATTTCAAAACAGTTTGGGGCTCTCGAGTCATCAAATACAACTTTATTTTTAATAGCAGTTCTAATTTTGTGCATTATAGGTTATATATCTAATGACTAGCCGGTTCAAGTTGAGAAGAGGAAGTAAACTCCTACATTGTGATCAGCAGCAAACTGCTAAGTCCCGGTATTTAGACACATATCAGCTTGCATCATTTGTACTACAGTATATAAAAGGGAGTGGGTACATTTGTAATCTCTGTGAACAGCTACAATAAAGAAAACAGTTTCAAAGAGGCAAAGTGTGAGGGTGGAAGCTACATTGATGTTTATATCATAGATACAATGGAATCAATTGTCCCAGTTGTGGTAAGAATGATACAGACATGTTTGTTTTATGCTATAAAGTTTTAAGGGTTTGTTTGCCCTTGTGGCCAGACACAACCACATACATTCTGAGTAAAATCCAAAGGTGTGACTAGGGTTCAAGAGGAGTTCTTGAAGAAGAAAGGTCCATATGTTCCTGACCGAGGCAGAGACCGCCAATGCTATCAAGGTCACAAATTTGATGATAATCTAGATCTAATGTGATGTTGTTCTGTTTCTGGGAGGCTGCTTATTGAATCCTTCTTGGGAAGACCTGAATCCAAGCTAGGTCTCATCTGGGGAAGGGAGGCTGGAGGAAATGCACCTACAGACATTTGGTGTGGTAGTGCCATTCTTGGTGGGATACTTCCCCTAAGACCAGCAGGACATGGGAGGTTCTGAGGGGGACCAATGGAAGTAGAAGAGACTCTGGTAGACTGTGGAGGGCTTGGGGCAACTGGCTGCATGATGACATGGGGTAAGGATGGCTGGGAGGCGGAAAGGGCACGGGCGTCCTGGGTGAGAGTGCTCCTGGGGACTGCTGGTCGATGTGTGGGACTAGGGACTAGTTGCTGTACAAGGGATAACTGAGAGCCTGAGGGTGCACCCGGTGGGCTTGAACCATATTGGAATGTTCGACCGGTAGTTGCCAGAGGGCTATGGACAGGTGTGCTTGCAAGAACAGAGGCACGGGCTAAGGTGGAGTACTGGGAGCCTGGGGGTGTCTGAGTCTGGACGACCTGGAATCGCCGCACCATACGGGGAGACTGGACAGATCCAGAACCCACTAGAGGGTTGCCCATCTGGGGACAGAAGCTCATGGCAACAGCTTGCTGGAGAGTAGCAATGGCAGAACTTGTAGAGGGTTGACTAGAAGGTCCAAACATACTCCCATGAGTTGACGGAGTCATGGACATGGCCCTGGGCCTCTGCATGTCCCCTTGTTTAACCAGTTTAACCATTTCCCTATCGTACTTCACAATCTCCTGGATCATCTCATTCTCACGGTTGTTGAAAACACCAGTATTGAGATCATGTTGTACTTTGTGCATCAGGATGGAGTTCTTCTTTCCTGTAAAGAAAAGATGATAAGTTATAGCTTATTTTTTCTAAGTGGCTATAACTACTATATCTAGTAATCCTGCAGTTAAGGATGATTAATAATAATGGCAACAACCTAAAAGTTTATTTCTTGTTACAGTGAATTCAATAAACTGTACTCCATTGCACTCTGTGCCTTTAGTAATTGCCAGACACAATGAAGCATTGTCTTAATCTAAACCATCATACTTCACCTAATTGTGTCTAATTTTCCAGGTGAAGGAATGGATTGCAGTTGTAAACCAGATCCATCCTGGTTTCAATCCTGCTTCTGGATGGCCCTTTTCAAGTAGGGTTTAGCTCTATACAGTTCATAAATAAACAATCAAGGTCTGAATTAACTAATCAAGGTCTCCTGGGCTATTTTCTAAACATGCCTTAAGACCCCTGTATTATGTCCTACTCACTAGCACACATGGCCTTAGACACTTCTCTATTTTTTCCAAACTTATGATTGGTTTTCCAGTTCCCTGTGAACAGCAAGCCCCAGAGGCCTGCTGAGGTTTCTAGTGAGAGGGAAGATATAATGTCTGGCACTGGTGTCGTTGTGCCATTGCTAACACTAACTTGCAACTCGGCATGTGCCTATCACCTGCACCCTGCTGCTAGCAAGACGATTTGCAGCTAAAATAACATCCTTTGCAAAGATCCTGCTGGCAGTGCCCCAACATCGCCTCCAATTTCTCTCACCTCTTTCCCCAGTACCACATACAAATAACACTTAGAACTATCACTTGTGGTTTGAGCATGCAATTTTACCAAGCTGTCTTCCACAACTCCGTGGTGCAAATCACACAGTGTGCAGTACAGTTTTATAGCAGCCATGGCGTTTAGTGTTCAGATTTTGTTTTAGTTGTATCCTAAAGTCCTAAAACTAGAGTTCCTTTTTAGCAATGTTAGAGGTTCTGTGTTGTGACTAATGGCAGAAGTAAAATATCTTTCTGGTACTGTAAGGTCTACAAATTGACACCATTTTTACTTTGATAATACCAGCCATTGATGTTAAGTGAATGCAGCAAGCCATTGAATCTGAGATTGTGTTAGCGGATGTTCTTCTGCAATGTGTCTGTGGTCTAAACTCCTCCATGAGCTGAACTGATCATTTATGGAATCTGGCTGCCATGGAAACAGCAGCAAGTGGGGTGGTTGCATGGCCCCTATGTAAACAACTGAGGTGGTCATGTGAGAGGGAGTGACATCAGCAGCACACTGACCTTGTGAGATAAAGGAAGAGTATTCTGAATGGATGCTGAGAGGGGTGAGAAGGGCATGTGGCTTACCTCTCGTGGCAAATTAAGCGTTTATGTGCTGAGGACACAAGCCAAGGGTGGCAAAACAATTTAGTTCAAAGCAAACTAAATTTGCAGGGGCCTCAAATATGCCCACACATCTGACATGTGAATGAATATCCAAACACATGGAAATTCTGGGCTGTGTACCAAAAACTCTTCAAACACAAGTTAACGCACATTCACAGAATGCAGAGGGATTGTCCAAAGTATTACCACAGTTGGCTTATTACATTTTACTTTCTGGATGACTTACCAATTCGATCAAGGCGGTCAATGGCTACTGTCTCAAATGCTCTCCTCATCATGGGGTACTCCTCCAGTACTTCATTGAAGTTGTCCACAGAGAGGGAGTACAGTCGGCAGTAGGTGTCTGCCCGCACACTGGCAGTTCGTCTTCCACGGGTCAACAGACAGATCTCTGAAAATGAACAGAAAATGTCATGGTTGTCATAAATAGGAGGGAAAGTAGAACATAAGGGAGAAGGGTATAAACGGAGATCGGAGCCAGCTCCAAGTGGGTGGGCCTTAAGCTCCAAGTGGGCTGTCCAAACCTGGAGTTTTTATTTATTTAATGTCTTGTACATGACAGAGTCCAATATTGTGCTCTATGAATGTTTACAACTACTCCAACCCTAAACTCAACCACACAGTAACCTGTTGCGTTTTATGAACGTCTACACCTACCCCAACCATAAACCCAACCTTGAAATACTCCACCTAAACCCACCCTACTTGAGGCATAAGTCCCTCCCACTTGGAGGTCACCCAACCTACTTGCGGTGTAATCCCTCCCACTTGGAGGTCTCCAGGCTGCAGCAATACCTACTTGACATAAGGGCCCCGAGACATGAAGGGCCTACAGTGAAGTCTGAAGGGGTTGAGGGGGGTTTCTATTGGCTGTACCTGATGGGAAAAACCCCTGTTGTAAACCAGCCTACAATTATTTGTTGGTTTTAATTGGTTATTGATGGGTCTTTAGTACTTGTTAAGCTGGGAGACTAGCAAAACTGCCAAAAGCTGCCTGTACCTAATAGGAAAAAGCCTTTGCTTAAACAATGCCAAGATGGGTTATTGGTTGCTGTTGGTTTTAGATAGGTCTTCAGTACTTGTTAACCTGGGAGACCAACTAAAACCAGCTAAATGCTGAAGTCTGAATTTACCTGATGGAATAACAGTCTAAAGGCACAATCACAGCAAGCATGATAACTATAAATATAGCAATAAATATATTTGCATCCACACTGACAAATGATGAAATTCTGTTAATTTTTAGTTTATGCTTTTCATTTGGCATTAACCCCTTGTAACCACCAGATGACTTCTATGCGTTACTAGGGCATCTGACCAGTGAATCTTGTATAATTTTTTTTATCCAATCAATGAATGTTGAAATCATTCTAAAAGTAATCTTAAATGTATTCTTTGGCTACATCTTTCCATTGAGGTTGCAGGTTTCAGCACCTGGCTACACCCTGTAATATTGTTTCTCTGCATCTTTTTGTTATAGTTGCAGGTTTCAGCACCTAGCTAACACAGACTTGACCATACTGGAAGACCAAACTCAATCAAATTTCAATAGTTTAAACTGCTTTTTAGGCACTTTGGTTTTAGCCGGTTTGCTGGTCTAAAAGTATGACCAATGGACAAGACTCAAAAACCCCTCTAAAACCTTTAGAATAAAACCCTGATCAGCATGGCCTGGCTAGAAGCCCAGCTTGACCACAATATGATTTAAGTAGATGTAGTGCAATAGTGTTTTCCAATTCCAAACACCCATGGAACATAAACATAACAGTTGTGGTTTTTGGTCCCATTTCCTCTTTGGTCACTTTATTCTTTATAGAGCAAATAACCAAACCTGGAGCTAAAATCTGAAAAGCTAACAGTAGAGGACCTGCCAGTTTCTGTCTGCAGACTTGTATCAGCATTTTCGAGAGGTAAGATCCTGTCACTGACTGAAGGGACTTCATCCACATGCACACACACATACACACACCCAGCTAACACACTGCTCAGCATTTGGGATCTACCCAGTTGAAAATGTGGCCACACTTCAAAGTGAATATTGGCACGGTTCAATTTCATTGAAGTTGCTGTGCTCATCATTCCCCATAGAGTGGATAAAACTGAACTGAAGCGCAAGTTGCCTGTCATAAAAAAGTCAGTAAACTTTAATTCTGGGTAACACCTGCAAGGCAATAGGCGCCATTAAAATTAATATTTAAAAAAACACTAAACCTTTGGTTTCTTAAACTGATTCATATAGCATATTCCGTTAAAATTGATCCCATTTTAGAACCATACACAAGTTTTGTTGGTTGGACATCCTAGAGTTGCACGGGTGTTTTTTCCCATCAACATGAGTGTCTCAGAAATTTGCAGTCATTCAAATCAGAATTCACATGACCAAGAGTTTAAGGCATCGAAAACATTTAATGCCGATTACATTATTTATAAATGACGTTGTTTTTTTATACATCAATGCTAACGACATTGGACAACTGCTTGTATGTAAATGCGACTACAATTTGTCACCATTACAACACTGAAACTTTGAATGAAGTTGTTTTTGCACTGATTGCTGTATTAGCATTAAACTGTGTATAATTTAATTAAATATGGTTGTGGGATTTCATCTTCTGGTGCTCAGACTGCTTCTAACCCAGTTTCACTTGGCCTTTGAAGTTTTTTGGCCATGACTTGTTGACAGGCCTTTGTAAAGTTGGCACATACAGGCACTTGTTAGATGCTGCATGTGATATTCTGTCAAATTTTAGGTCTCAAAAACTGCACAGTATTGACTACTAACTATAATGATTAAGTATCTTTTGATATATGAATCTGAACCCCATCTTTTGCCCCAGCAGAACTGCCAGGAAGTCAGATTTGTACCTCTAATAATAAACTGCAAAAACAGCTGTCTGCCAAAAATCACGTTTTCACAACGTGCCCAGTTTGACTTGACGTATCACAGCGTGCAAAACTGAACTGTCAGATCTTTGACGAAATGCCTCCTTTTACCACAGGTGTGGAGATCAAGTTTAGCACTGGTTTACAGTTGTTAAATACAGAACGTGCAAAACATTCCTAATGCCCTTTTTTCACAGAAATTAGGTCAAACTGCAGGTATTAACATTTAACTTTGATTATCTGCATGCACCTACACATGCTTAATGTATCATTCATGATATTTAAAGCTCAGTCAAGGAGATTAATGATGATTTCCCATTTATATAAGCTGCTAAGAAGCATGTTAAACATACTTAATATATCCAGCTTTTGAACATGGCTAAAAGCTGTGTGCTTGCTTAAATTGAATTTATTAGGTAGCATCCACAATGGTTTATGCTTTTAAACAAATCAAATAGCCCTGCTGTTTTTTATGGTAACTTAAACTGACAAGTTATTTGACAATATACAGTATATAATTCGAAGAATTGTATTATGATTGATGATTGTCTCTTCTCTTCTATTTATTTACTTGCTTGCTTAAAATGACTTATTAAAACTATTGCGTTTAAAAATGTGTTGAAAAAAATCTCTCCATTAAACAACACTTGGTTAATAGTTCAGAAATGATTGTACCTCAGATCAATGTTTTGTGTCTAATTGCCAATCATTCATTCATTCATTTTCTTTTCGGCTTAGTCCCTTTTATTAATCCGGGGTCGCCACAGCGGAATGAACCGCCAACTTATCCAGCATGTTTTTACGCAGCGGATGACCTTCCAGCTGCAACCCATCTCTGGGAAATATCCACACATGCTCATTCACACTTATACACTAAGGACAATTTAGCCTACCCAATTTACCTGTACTACATGTCTTTGGACTGTGGGGGAAACCAGAGCACCCGGAGGAAACCCACGCGAATGCAGGGAGAACATGCAAACTCCACACAGAAAAGCCAACTGACTCAGCCGAGGCTCAAACCAGTGACCTTCTTGCTGTGAGGCGACAGCACTACCTAAGCGCCACTGCGTCGCCTAAAGCCAATCAGTTGTATACAATAACTTTAATAGTTCAGTTTTGCATAGGTATAATAATACAATTTATTATAAAATGATGTTTTAATTATTTTTAAACAGTCAAAATAAATTTGTTATAAAAATTATATAAATAATTGTGTGTAGTTCTTTCATTTTAACCCCTTCCCCTTGGCCCTCGAAACAGAGTGTAAAAGGGAAGAGCTTCAAATTTTACCCCTAAAAAATGGGACAGCACTACAGCACCCGCACACATCATCATATAACATCGCGATCTCCTACTCAGGGCCAGCGCGTCCATATTGGTGATCTAGGCATCAGAATAGTGAGGGTGGTGTCCGTGACAACACGCCCCTTCCCCTCCTCGTGCCTACATTTATCCACAACACTACCCCCACCAGTCTACACTTCGCAAACCACTTGGTTTTCACTTTCGGGTTGAAAGTGAACGATGGCGACTGTTTTAGTTATTCAAGTTGCCTTATTTTTTGGTATTTATCTTTAGGGAATCACTGAAGGCATATATCATGTTATTGTAATGATATGATGTGGCAATAAGCTCATAAAAGTACTGTGCATTTACACTGTGGCCTTATTCATCTATGTAAACACACAAAAACAACATTAACATTATACCGAGAATTATAGAGCATATGTTGTGGAAACGCGGTTATGAATGTATTAACATATGCTTGTTTGTTGTAAAAATTTGTAATAATGACACAAAATACTCATTTGTGCATCTCCTGATTTCCATGTGCAGTCATGCTGTCGTTGTAGATGGTGTATTCTGGGAATTTTCGTACCCCTTGGTTTCAAGGGCTATCTGGTCCTTCCCTTTAGCCAGAGATGTATAAAGTACTAGAGACCCAGGCTTAGGTAAAAGTACAAGTGCTCTATCAAAAAAGTGACTTGAGTAGAAGTTGAAGTGCTCTTTAAGCACAATACTTAAGTAGAAGTACTAAAGTATTCAACATTTTTTGTACTTAAGTACTGCAAGTAGTTTGTTAAAAAATTTACATCTCAAGTACTGAAAGTAAAAGTGCAAGTATTGCGTTATGTAGTTATTTTTTAAAAAAGCTGTCAAAAGACATATTGTTTTGTTTATTTTAATTATCTTTTTTGGGAAACAGAACAAAAAGAACCATGGTTTATGATTGTTAT
>CAIGQZ010032594.1:17848712-17876702 GCA_903798205.1 Danio tinwini | reverse complement strand
AGATAGATAGATAGATAGATAGATAGATAGATAGATAGATAGATAGACAGACAGACAGACATTTCAGTGATGGACTGAAACGCAGACATTGGAATATATTCTGGACTATATTGTATCATTCCTTGATCATCAAGCCACTCGCATTTGACTGTTACACCAATATGGATAAGGAGTGCATTCATTCTTAACAGCAAAACTAGTGTTGAGCGCAGCCTAAAGCCATACTGTAAAAGTGAAGCGGGACAAGGAAATGCAGATCCAAATGTAAGTTTGTTGAGAATGGTCAGGCAACCAACGGTCATACTCAAGAGCAAACAGATGTATGTAGGCAAATCCAGAGTCGTAGTTATAAACAGGCGCATGGTCAAAAAGGCAGGCAGCAAACAAACAAAACAAAGCAAGGTTCAAACACAGAAGACAAGGCAAGGAAAACACGTCGTAATGTTCACAATACCGTATAACAAGACTCAGCACTGACGTGTGTGTATGTGTGCACTGTTTAAATAATCCTGTAATCAGTCCATAAGCAGCTTCAGCTGTGTGTTTGCAATCAGACAGAGTTAGGAACCAGTGTGTGTGTGCAGTACATGACTGGTTTGTGTAGTCCATATAATGGCGGATTTGTAGTTCTGTGCAATCTGTGCATTTACCAGCAATCTGCAGATCACTGGGGATCATAACACATATTTTGCATGTAGCTGGTGCTTTTTGAGCAGTTATACTTCTGCATTCTGTTGCAATAACACTTCTAGTAGGTGGTGGAGTTTCTATGTTCCACTGTGTCAAGTGTCTTTGCCTGTGTTTTGAGTTTACACTGGAAATGCATGCAATGCTACTGTAGAAGTAGCTCACATTCATTCCGTGAAGAAAGTGACAGAAACAATGTTCAACAAATTTTTTACAAAAGTTTTCACCTTTATCTGGATTGGATAGTGGAGATTACAGACAGGAAGGCATGGAGCATAGAGAAGGAAAGGATCGACAAAGGATCCTTGAGCCAGGAATCGAACTCTGGTCACCGTGAACACTGTAGTGCTATGTGCCGACAACGTTCAACAATCCATCTGGAGCTCCTCCACTGGACTCAAGACTTTTTTGAGAGTTTTTTCATTTTTTGAGAGTTGTGCGTCAAAGTAGGCCAAAGGGTATGCAAACTACCACGTGGGCTCAAAACATAAGTATATATTGGCCTTAAGGGTACTAATTAATCAGGAGTCACCAAACTTGGTCCTGCAGAGTTTAGCTCCAACTTGCCTAAACACACCTGCCTGGAAAATTCAAGTATACCTAGTAAAGCCTTGATTAGCTTCTTCAGGTGTGTTTGATTAGGGTTAAAGCTAATCTCTGCAGGACCCTCCAAGACCAAGGCTGCATTTGAAATTACCTACTACTCAGTAGGTTCTGCATTTGAATAAAAATTTACTACTCGACCATTAGAAAAGTACTTTCTATAGAGTATGAATGTGAGTAGTATAAGTGGAACTCGGACATACTACATCCGCTCACTTGCATCACCCATTCATGAATTCTCTTGTGATGCATCATGGGATAGTGTAGTGTCCATCGGATGTGCACTTCAAAATCATAGCCGGAAGTAGTAGGTCATCCAGGTACTTCTCGCATACTGTTTTTCGAATTCTATGAATTCAGACATACGACTCGGCTCACATACTGTTTTAGCATACTATATCGTATGAAATTATGCGATTTCGGATGCAGCCCAAGTGTGCTGATCCTTGAACTAGACAGACAGACAGATCCTCAGGTGCTGTTGGCTTTTTAAGTGTTGCGAGGTGAAACTAAGGTTAAGGTTATTTTGATGGTACTGGAGCAGTCAAGATCTCACATTCCATCAAACACTTATTGCCAGGCAGGGAGGCTATTTACAGTAGAGTGGTGTGCTAAATCTGAACCTTGTGTCACAATATTTCTGAAGAAGCGTTAAATGTGAAAGTCTTCTGTGGCCTCTCAGACCTCATATTCCAGCATAACTCAAGTATAGTGGCTCATGTGCACACCAGGATAATGACATGGGGGAAGGGTGACGCTCCTTAGTGACCTCCCAGCTGGATGGATGGTGTTGGTTGGAGAAGGCATGTGGATAATGACTGTCTGCGTGTGAGTGGTGACATATGCACGGCGTGACAAGTCTTAGGTCGATCCCCGAGCTACTAACAGGGTGCAGTCTGTCGCGCTTGTTAGTGACAGGTGCTGTCTGTTTCACAGGCCACTGTAGGGGGAGATTCTGTAAGTATTTTTGCTAATTATTGGTGTATGCGAGAGGTGGCCAAACTCGGTCCTAGAGGGCTGGTGTCCTGCAGATTTTAGCTTCAACTTGCCTTAAAACTCCTGCATGAATGTTTCTAGAATGCATAGTAAGAGCTTGAACAGCTAGCTTAGGTGTGTCTGATTGGGGCTGGAACTAAACTTTGCAACACACTGGCCCTCCAGGACTGGGTTTTGGCACCCCTGGTGTATGCTGAAATAATAATCTCTTACTTAAATATATCAAGCTATCATAACTTGTTCTCTAATTTTAATCTCCACTGTACTTCAAGAGTTCAAAACAGCTTACCAAAGTGAGCTTTAAAAAAAGTCTACTGGTAAAGACCTTCAAACTACCATTGGTCTACGATGGCCATTACATAATAGTTAGGTGTGCTCAGGGGCTCTGTCTTCTTTGACTTGGAAATCTGCTCCAGTTTATTTCCTTTGTTCAGCCTGTTGAGGTCAGACGTCCACGAGTAAAAATGTAAACACTGCAAAGCTGCTTTACAGTACAAATTGAAGCGTCAGTCAAATTGAAAGCAACTGAAATGAGAAGAGACTGTGTGTAAAGCAATAGGTGCAGCTGTCATATCGCTTGAGGCATATTGTGGCTCTATTCTTTCATTTTTAAATGATCTGATCAGCTAACAATGAGCATAATCTGAAGATAGCATCAATGAGCTCGGATGACATAACTAATCCTCAACCATGTATCTCAAATGCCTCAGAAAAAAGATTAAACTTCCTGTCAGATGCGCATACACACTACTGTATATATGACAGACGCTGCATGTGTGTGTTCGCATGCAAACTATTACTCATCATCCCTTTGGCAGTGGGTGGGAAATCATGGGAAGTACGCTGAATGACTTTAATTAGCTCAGAGTGGAAATCCCTATCATAAACCCTTTTTGTAAAAATCTTTTGTTTTCGGTAATCCAGACCAAATACTAATCTAATTCAATCTTAATTAATTATGATTGAATAAGGGGTTTATACAATCACACACAACCAAATTTTTTTATCTTGCAATTCTTCTGCTTGGGGTAATAGCTCAACGCTCATTGCAACAGACAGTTTCGTTAATAAGAAACATCTATAATGAGCCTGTTTGAAGGAGGTATATTATTGCTGAAAAGAATGAAATGTAATTCATTTAAATAATAAAGGGTTAAATCTTCAACAAATCACTCAATATCTTGAGGAAGTACCAAAAACATGCCTGTGTTTACTTTCACACCAACATTTAGCCACCTCAAAATAACAGTGCCTTCTCTTCTCATCAGACTCGACAATCTCTGTAATTTACGGTTTGTCCCTTTCGATCAAGGAAGTCTATTTTCTCCTCTCTTTGGTTCATTCAGTCAGCCTTGAAGTAAGACAAGGTGTTAAGCTGAAACATGAAGACAACACTCGGACCTCGTAGCAGTCGCTGTCTTTGTCTCCTAAAACAGCAAGGGTCTCAGTATTAGCACTGGAAACACTTCAGGAGACTTTTAATTGCGCTAGGTCTGCGGCTGACCAATCGCACATTGTAAGTGTGCAGATTTCTGAAGCACTTCTTTCCCTCACACTATCAATAATATCCAGGTAAGCACAGTGTCTTCATGATTCATGACTTCAGAATCTGTTTGTCTTTGCTGCTGTGTTAGTGGGCAGGGCCACAGGTTTAAATTTTGCAGAGTCTGCGCGCGCAACCATTATGTTTCGCCTCCACCTAACGCCAAAACGGCTAAAAACTCGTTATCAAGACGATTCAATTAAACCACTAAGAGTCGACTCTTTTTTTTAGATGAATCAATATTTTTTTTAAACTGTCCACTTTCAGATTTAAGCCTTAGCTAGATTTTTCACTTTACTTAGAGCTGTGTTACACACTACATGGAAGGTCATTTTCAAAAACCCATAATAGGGGCTCTTAATACCAAACTAAATTTAATTGAACTTAACTTCAACAGTGACATTTTTAACAAAATCAGCATTCTAGCACAATACTCCTACCTTCTTGATTTGCTGGAATGTTCCACTGAATTATAGTTATGGCATTATATTCTTGTATGTTAAGCTGCTTCAACACAATCCACATTGTAAAAGCGTTATAGAAATAAAGAAGAATCCCTAGACTCATCTGTTGGATCAACTCAGTATGGGGAAAAAAAGAAATACATGAATGCAGAAACCTATGTGTCTAGGGTGTGACAGAGCTAGCATTAGCTTAGCACCAATACAATAAGCCACACATCTGGTGACCCACAGGTAGATGATCAGATTAACCTGTGTAATCTTCCTAACAGAAGTCATCAAAGGAGTGATGCATTGTTGCATAATGTAGTAGAGTTAATCATCTTAGTCCTTTCAATATGTCCGAATTGACTTTTTGATATAAAAATCCTTTTTTCAGGGACAATTGAACTGATTGTCGCAAATACAAATGAAACATCTTTTTTGCAATGGAATTAACTGATTTTCCTCTAACCCAATCTAGTTACCAAATCACAGCAAGCTTTAGCAAACATGTGACATCAAGCTATGAATTATAAACTGTATGTTAGCGCACATGCTAACTGCATGGAATCACATTTTTGGCTGTCCAAAGGCTTTTTTAACAGTGCATGCAGTTCACATTTAGTCCGTGACATAAAGGGATGATGTATTTCCAACGACCATCTGCCAAAGCACAAGGTCATCACAGTCACCAAGGCGGGGGGATGAAAGCTGGGTCCTGTGAACCGTATATCAAGCTTTGGTTCCATATGGACACAGATTCCATCAGCGGATATATTTAAACCATAGGTATTCAGCACCAACTAGGATTACGCTGGCTTACTGTTAATAACAAATGTGATGTGAGATCCCAATGGCCCTGTAGTCCAGTACCCTACACAAATCTCAGATCCACTTACAATGATATGGTTGTAATTCTTCAGTTAGTATATATTCTTTGGTACAGTTCATGTCCGAAGCAACACTGTGATCAATATTCCAACTTACTGATCTAAGCAGAAACCGTAGTGTCTCAATCTGTACATCTCAGCAGGCCTGTACAACCACAGGTCTCTGGGGTGCATTTATGTTGACAGTTGACAGAAACTAATCTCAGACCAGTGTTGTTCTACTCCATTTGTTAGAGGCTGGACCTAAACAGGTGCTTGAAAGTCAAAGTTAAGCAATGTAATGCTTGTTACATAATGGCTAATGGCCTGTTCATCTGTCGTTGTCTGGCAATCCACTGGTTTCCACTTAGCAGGGGAGATGGACATGTGATGGGAACCACGGGGGATCTACAAGGGACAATGTGCTGTTTGTTCATCAGGTTGCAAAGGCGTGAGAATGTTTTAATCTGTACAGAAGTTAGCTACACTCCAACTAAATTTTTTGACAAACTTTGTTCTCTATACTTGTTACCTTAACTTTAGAAAATGCACAATTAAATGCTAGAAAGCATGTCCTGGATCACTAGGCTGTAAATGTCTTCCTGCTATTTTTGAAATGCAAACACTCAAGGACCACCGTCATAGCAATCTACTTCTTCCACTTCAACAGATCTCCTTCATCTTGAGTATGGCGGGAAAAAAAAGCCATTTGAATGTATAATTTCACAGAAAGCAATATCATTACATGTTTATTCTGGATCATAAGGGCAAGAGCAGCCTCCTATGGGTCCTTTATCTCATGCAAAGGATGGAATTTGTTGCCATATTTAGCAAATTCTACTCCCCTTCTCCCGTAGTGGCTCTGTTATCTGACGGCAAGCAGCTCTGTTGCTAGTGATTAATGAAAAGGAAAGTCTGCTGCCTGAGGCGAGATTTGATGAGCTCCATTGAATCCCTTTGGGATTCTCCACATTACATCATTCTTTCAAATATTATCATAATATAGGTGTTTTGGGTAAAATTAAAGGTGTCTACTTAATAATAACAAACAGTAATAACTTTACATGCTTTTTAGTGACTTAGTATGTTAGCCTTGTGTTATGTCATGTTTATGTACAAAAGCAACTATGAGTAAAGCCCAGTTCACACTGTTTTTTAATAACCCTATATGAATATAACTTGTCAGACTGCACGAGCATGATTCTCATGTCACACTGTAAGGTCTTAAGTTATCATAACGACTGAATAAACGTCAATGAGGACTCACCAAACACAGACACGTCATCCATTCAAGACACTTAACCTAGTGTACCATTGACATTGCCAGAATCAGTGGGGGTGGGGGGGTAGTTAGGATGATTCTAAGCGCTGTTTTGGCCACCATAATTACTATTAGGGGCCCCCCAATATTGACATATTGTGCCCAATATTCAATGTTTGTCCATGAAACCTCCCCCTACCCACCCCAACAACCTTTTTTTGAAATTTGATTGCAATGGCCATTATTTATTGAACATGATCAAATCGTGTCTGAATCAGCCTGAAGCAGGGATCAAGTTAACTTAAATACAGGAGATAAATCCCACTAAGATGTAGGGGTGAGAGAAAAAAAAACATGCATCGCAATTCTTTCTCTTAACGATTCTGGATCAATTCTAAAAAGTTCAGAATTGATCTTGTATTCAAATTAGGTCACAAGAATTTGGGCCTGCATTTACACAAGCTCTAAACAGAATAAAATGCTAATAGGTACATATACACATGCTGCAGAATTCGTTTCATTTGGACAGATGGATATTTACAGGCGCGACACTACTGATGCGTTGGGCAGCCACATACCTCCCAAAAGTGAACACAATACTGCAGGTCCTCAGTCAGTGAGGTGCTGAGATACACGTTCCTTTTGCCAGCGGTTTTAGAATTACTAAGGGCGTACTCACACTAGGTACAGTTGCCTTGAACCGTGCCAACCATGCCCCTTCAGCAGAGGTGGGCAAACTATGGCCAGCGGGCCATATGCGGCCCGCTGAACACTTTCATCCTGTCCGCGAGGGAGTTTTTAAAAAGCTGCTTCTGAGTAACGGTTTGGTTTTAGAATTAGCAAATTAATGATGCAAGTCAGGTTAGACGGGAGGGTGGACAAGCGTGCTTCAGCCCAGTTCAAAGCTACTTTACATAGTGTGAGTACTCCCTCAGGTTCTTCTTCTGTTTTATCTCATAATTTTATGATTGATATGAGCATATTAATACAAGCTCAAATGAGATTGTTGTGAATTTGACTCAATGTGTTAATTTTTGTAATAGAATATATTTTCCATGCATACATCCACTTTAAAAAGTTATTTTATCAAAGATGTAGTGCAAATTGGATTATTGTACAGTTGACTGAATAGTAAACTTTAAGAATTCTTTTTAATGTGTTAATATAAGATTTTTTCTATGAGACAATATCTTTTCTATTCTCCACTGTAAAAATTATTACATTATTATTATTGATAGTATTGTTATATTTTATAAGAGATTATTTTATTGTTTTATGATGATTAATAAGTAACTATAAATAGCAGTGCAAATTAATTTGATTATAAATTTGACTCAATAATAACTATAAAAAAACATCAGTTTTGTGTTACTGTGACCTGATTCTGTCCGATATTACATATTCCATGCATACTGCCACTATAAATAAAAGTTATTTTTTGAAGGATTTGACATGTGGCCCTTCACTTGGTTTGCAAAACTTGATGCGGCCCTCGGGTCTAAAAAGTTTGTCCACCACTGCCCTACAGCCTGCACTCATACTGCATTTTGCCTTTTGAACCTGAGAACGCTTACGTCATCGATGATGCAACTGTTCAGTTTAACAGGAAGAGAAGCGCTCAGGCATGATTTGCACTCACACTACAAGCGTATCGTGCCAAAGCCTAACCGAACCACGCTCTGGCACACCTCTTCCAACCGGACCTGGGCCGGCCAACTGAACCGCACCTGGGCCCGATTCGAAGCACTCACACTTGTCAAACAAACCGGGAAACGTGCCTGGACACAGTTCGGATAGCATAGTGTGATTGCACCCTAAAGGAGGCGCAAAGAATGTTCCTGAATCGCGAATTGTGGATGAACTCGGCCTACTGCACTGTGTTGCAATCTAATAAAGCATTACTACTGTATGTTTTAAGCTTGCTTCATTCTATAAGCTGAATGCTAGTATCTTGCAAAATAAGTAGTAAAATACGGCACAGACAAAATAAATCAGTTAGTTGAAATTCATTATTAAAACTTTTATGTTTAAAATCTGTCGACAAAAAATCTTTCTAAATGAAATACCCGTTAAAACAAACAAAAGAAGAACTGAGATATGAGGTGGGATACCTCTTGTTTATCTGAAACTGAATTTGATCAACTTCATATGCTGAATTAAGTTCTGACCATCTAACTTCTGTACCCCATTTCCTTTAGAAGATAATCTCCGACCCTTTATCTGACTTGTCTACATAAATATTACATATCTAATGTGAACTGACTGCCACCCCTGGGGACTCTATTTTTACTGAGATAGGCATCACATTTCTTAGAATTACAGTCATCCCAAACTCTTTTCATTTAAAGCTTATGGCAATAATGTAACAGTCTAAATCTGTTTTCAGAAAAAAAGGAGGTTTCAGAAAGATGCCTGATAGGAAGTTTTTGACCAAATTGTTTGTGACGACAAGACATGGGTTGCGAGGAAGAGTTGCAGGTGTAAACAAGCACCAGATGCTGTGATTAGGAATCAAAGAAGACCGAATTACAGAAGTGGGAGGGACTGACAACTGATCAGATGAGAGGGAGACCAGATTGTGGAGAATACCCAGAATCCTCAGCCGTAGGGATAGTTGGCCTGAGCAGTTTCATCCCCTCAAACAGGCGATAGGTACAGACTTTGATCTGGCAAGATCAAACAAACGGTGACACATAAGAAGGTCATCTGCAGGTGTTTCGGTGTGTGTATGTGTGTGTGTGTGTGTGTGTGTGTGTGTGTGTGTGTGTGTGTGTGTGTGTGTGTGTGTGTGTGTGGAGCAGATTACCCACCTTCTCCTGATACTGGCGCCGGGAAGAGTCCAATGACTGTATGAGGGCGGTGGCGTGACCAATGAACATGGCATAGCAGGTGGCTCCCACGATCATACTCAGCATGGTCAACCAGATATCAGACATACTCTCAGGAGCCTGGCGTCCGTACCCGATACACAGCATATGGCTCATGGCCTTGAACAGGGCAAAGGAGTACAGCTCACTCCACGAGTCGTTCTGCAGTTTGTGAGGTGAGAAAGTGATAAAGAGAAAAAGAAGGAGAGACTTTGATTACTTAATCAGCACTTGATACACTCCTGTGAGCATAACCTCCTCTGGCCACTAATCCTCTTGACAAAATCTTGGCTCAGAAGGGGGTATATGACTATAAAACCATTGTTAAATGTATCTCACAAAGTACTTTACATTGGATAGATAAAGTATGTGTGCCTAGGACTTGCGGTAAATTCACTATTCCGTTGATTTATTTCTGTGATCTAAAGCCAGCTAATAGGGTTCATTGTTCAGCCAGACTTTTGTTATTATGTCTTTCTTCCCCTTATAAGTATCTGCATAAGACCTCAGCTGCTATTCTTCTTCTTTCTTCATAAGTGAATGATTTTTTCAGGATTGCCCTGATGGGTCCCTGTGAAATGTGTTTAAACTGATTTGCATTCACTTCGAGCAGGGTTTAGACAAGGTTATGAAAATCCTGAATCAAAGTCAAACAGGCACGGGTGTGGGGGTAGGGGGACAGTAGAGGTAAAAATAGAAAATGTGAATGTGGGGTAATCAGTAGAATTACTTTTTTGGAGATGAGACGAGAAGTGGCTTATTAGGCTTGGAGTAAAGGAAGTCTCCATTGTGACAGGGATGCACTATAAGGCTAATTTATACTTTGGGTCAAGTGCACACGTATGCTCCACACTCGCATAGCCCTCGCCATGGCTGACGCCGATGCTGATGCGCACCTCTCAAAAAATTTAACTATGTATTGTGACAATGTGTAGTGCAAGCTCTGTGATTGGTCAGCTTGGTAGTGTTGACGAGTGTAGGCAGGGCAGAAAGCTGTGAGAGAGCAGCAAGCAAGCAAGTTTGGAGTCCTATGAAGGACTTTTATTTTGTGTTTACCTCAAGATTAAAGTTGTTGCACATCCACCAGTTCCTGCCTCTGAATGAGCAAGTTTTAGCTACTGGTACATTAAGGTAGCGTTTAGAAAAAACAAAACACCCAGGAAGAAACTCGACACAGAGGAACATAAAAACCTGCTGCCAGCTAGCTTTTTGAAAGTGTTATTGCAGAGCAACACAAACAGAACGCAGAAGTATAAATGCATGATTATGCCCAAGGGTCATGCAGATCACTCCACGCAGAAGTATAAATCTGCCTTTAGGGCCAATTTAAATTTCTGCGTTGAGTGCATGCTGAAGTTTTGGTGGTACCTTTGCTGTCGCATACCTTTCGCCATACCCTGATGCGCATCTCTCAAAAAATGAGACTATACATTTCAAAAATGTGGAACACATGCCCTGTGATTGGTCATGTTGGTGATGCTAAATATAGTGGTCGGGGCAGAGTGAGGCTGGTGGTAACAAGTGTCGGGTCCCACAGAAGAGCCTCAGATGGATACTTTTGTTTCTGTGTTTTTTTACATTAAGATTAAAAGTCTTGAATGATCCCTGGTTAATACCTCTTTCTTCCTTGAATGAGTGTGAGTTTTAGCTATTTCTACAGTAGCATCGCACACATTTTTGGCATAAATCCAAAGCACAGGCAAAGAAACTCAAAACAGCGGTACAATAAAGCCTCACTGGCTACTAGTGTTTCAAAGTGTTATTGCCAGAGCAGCACAAACTGAATGCAGAAGTATAAATGCTTACAATGGCATGGGCTACATGCAAGGCATGCTCCGTGGCATACGATGATGCCGAAGTATGAATCAGACTTTACTGCCATCACCACCTGACAGGTTAGGTGCAAAAACAGGCTGCAATGTACAAGAATAAAAAAATGAAGGTATTCACAGACAACATAGTCCTCAGGCACAAGCAATGTGTTACAGCAACCCCAACAATCCTGTCAAGTACAGATGCAAACAAGCCAGAGAATACATTGTCTGCAGTCTAACCCTTTATTTGAGTAACTGCTAGGCTTGGCAGTGTAGAAAGCAAGAAGTGTGGGCAGTGTGTCAGAAAGATTTGCTTGCTTAAATAATGTCTGCTTTCAATCTTCTTTACATGCCTCCTCCCAAGGCTTCTGACATACCCTGAACAACAATTTTGGATCACCTCAGTGAGGGCACAACAATTAAACACTTTATGAACAATAAATCTCTGAAGTTCCATATAATATATGAGAACCCTCCTGACACATGCGTGGACAATGTATTTATCATTCCTTTTGTTTATACTCTTTCTTAGCTGGATCCAAGTCCCACCTTCAACTATGAAACTGACTTCTCTGGATTTTTATTGCTCCATGAACATCAACAAGCTCTAAATACAAAGAGTGGCTTGGCAGAGGCATGCTCAGAGAGAGGAGTATGTAAATGGATGCACTGAGTTATCGCATAGCCTCGGAACATTCACCATTCGACACCCTAACACATGCTCTGCATTCTGTGGATACACAGACATTCGCAAATTATTTCCCTTTTCCCAGGAAAAGAAAGGAAATTTGTAATGCTGTATAATCTGTTTTAGCAGACATGCATCGTAGCGCTGCAAGCGTGATTTTGAATGAGCTAAATGAAAGATTAGAGCACATTAGGGGAAGATCCGGTTGAGCAATTGTGTTTCGGTTACGTTTGCTTAACAAGGCCATGTAGTACACATTTAACCTAGTGTTGCACACCCCTACTGGCACTGAGACGAAGAGACTTACAAGCTAAGTTCCTTTAGCCAAACCCAACTTGCAGGCTATGGTTGTTTGTCATTCATACAAGGCTTTTTTGTAGATTAAGTACAGTATGAACATAGGATTGTGTCAGATCTATAGTTTACATTCTGCTAAGTGGAAATATTTACTGCCTTGTGTAGTTTGCTGGGGTATTACAATTGTGTGCAAATTTTGAAAAAGTTATACTAATTGACAACAATCGAACAAGTTCATCCAAAAGATGGAAATTCTGTAATCATTTACTCATCCTCGACTTGTTCAAAACCAATTTGAGTTATTTTTTTCAGTAGAAGTCAGTGGGCACCAACAACCTGCATTTTTCAAAATGTCTTCTTTTTGTGTTCAACAGAAGAGAGAAATTAATAAAGGTATGAAACCACATGAAGGAGAGTAAATGATGAGCTAATTTTCTGTGTTGATTGAACTATTCATTTAAGGGGCAAACCATTTATGTGCTAAAGAAGACAAACCACTTCTTTTTTGAATGATAATGTGCTTTCTGGGGCATTAATAAGAATTTACTTTCCACATTTCAGCTTAAATAGACAATAACCTTTTTTTGTTGTATGCTTATTGTAACATTATTAGAATATATAAACATTAAATGGAACAGTTAGTAACATATGGAGCTAGATAAAAAAAACAAATGATGTACTCATGCGTAGCCAAAATCACATGCATGAAATTTACATGACATCTTGAACACAATCAAGTTTTTTTTTGTTTGTTTCTAAATGGAGACTATCATTTGTTGAACAGTGGGCTCACATCTGATTGGCTAGCCTAATCTCACGAGGAAACTATTTTTGTTTTGTCTGTTTAGTGGCTAATTCATATAAATTCGTACATGTTTAGTCATACGAAAATGTACGATTTTCAAAAGGAGACATGGCACCAAACCCCAGCCTTAAACCCAACCGTCATTGGGGATAAACAATTAGTACTAAATTGTGCGTATGAGATCATACAAATTAGCCACTAAATCAAAAAGTTATGAATTGCTGTGAGAGATCCCAGGTAGAAAAGAATTCTGGCCCAGATTTAGCATAAATCTGGCACAGCAGGCATTTATTCGGCACTCGCATACAGCATGTGAGCCAAACATGGCTCTAGTTTGGCAGAGGTGGCACCGTCTTTAAGGCGGCACACAATGCTTGGGCCAGATGTAAATGTAGTATTTAGCCCATATGTTAATAAACGATATGTGGGCCATGTAAGTTTGGCCTATCTTGACCCACATTTAAAATACATTTTTATTATTTTCAAATAAAAATTCTACCAATCAGGTCGCTTCGAGAAAAAAGCACGCCCATAGCACGTCTAAAGCGCAATGATTCATGGGTTTATTAACTTCATTGCAGTTGTGACACACCAACAAATCTGGCCCACTTCAGGCTCAGTTAATTGCTATTAACTTGGCTGAGACTTGGTCCAGATATGGTCCATGTTTGGCCCTTGTCTGGAAGCCAGACTAGGACCAGTCATGTACCGTAATTTACTGCGGCATATGGGCTAAGCAAAAGCTAATTGTGTGGGCCAGAGCTGGGCCTGGAATATTTTGCTTTAGTAGTAGTAGTGTTGGACTGGATAAAAGGCACAAGTGACCTGCATGAGTGAAGTGTACTGCCAGTAAAGTCTCAAAAATACACACACACAAATACACATGTGAATTGTTTTGTGAATATATATAAATATTTTGTGCATGCGATTTTAGTTTCTTGCATGTGAATTTGGCTACATATGTGTACATTGTGTTTTTTTGTGTGTGTGAATTATTATTGAGGTTAATGTAGCTCCATTGTAACATAATCCAAAAAGTATTATCTGTAACATAATTTTGACAAATTGCTTTGTCTTCTGAGAGTGCTATCTTTCCTCATGTAAGTATTAAATAGCTCTGCTTGCCTGCCATCACATTGAATAGCTTCACAGGGACATTACCAAGAAGGTCACAGATAAACTGACCTGTGATAAAATGACTTTGTAAAAAGCCCTTCACAGAGAATGTGTAGATGAGGAAAGGCCATGTTGAGTCTATCTGTATGTGTCTGTGCATATCTGGTTGATGCTTATCAACTTTGAATGGTTCTTCAAGCTTGCAGAGCCTATAACCAAGACTTTTGAAAAACACACATGTGAGCATGTACCTGTAATTTGCACATGCTTTATTTGGGATTCTAACCGTGCACAGATGGATTTGACGATGCTAGGTCATGGATCACAGGGCACAGCTGTATCAAAAGGGATCAAAGGGTGTATTTCAGTGCATTGATCTATCAGAGGCGGGAAACAGAGCGGCAGGTGAATTGTGGCTGATCCATCCATAACTCATTTAACATCCAGACAAAATGGAATTTTATTTCGATTTGGGAGTAATATTGATGAGTCTAGGTTTACATTAATGATCTCAGATGTTTTTTCCAACCACTATTGAAGTTAGTCTTATCCTGGATATGTGAATAGGAAGTAGTCAAGTACATTTCAGGGTTCCCACTCTAAGCCAACTGTCAAATTCCTGCACTTTTCCCCAGATTTTTGCTGAGAAAAACTTTAATTTCAATGACCTATGACGAACAGTCAGAGGGTATTTAAAATCCATCAATTTAAAGCTTTATTTACTTGGTCAAAGATAGGTTTACCAAAAACTGTCACTTATGACATAATAATTCAAATGGAAAATATAATTTAGTCTTGTGTTTTCACATCCCATCTGTTTAAAATAGAGTGCTATATCATAAAACAAAGCTTTTTAGATTTAATTTAGTTTAAAGGGCCTTGTCAACCTTTCCAATTGCCCTATAACAGAGGTGTCCAAATTCGGTCCTGGAGTGCCGCTGTCCTGCATATTTTAGTTCCAACCCCAATTAAACACACCTGAACCAGCTAATCAAGCTCTCTCTAGGTATAATAGAAACTTCCAGGGAAGTGTGTTGAAGGAAGTTGGAGCTAAACTATGCAGGACACCTGCCCTCCAGGACCGAGTTTAAACACCCCTGCCGTATAACATTGTTACAACATTGATTCAATCGTTATGATTAATCTTAACCGCTAAATGGCTAGGCTAAGATTTTTAAATTCTGTCAGCGACCACTTAAGGCTGATTTATACTTGTGCGTTGAGTGATCGGCATGACCCATGGCCCAAGCCTTGCGTGTAGTCGTGCATTTATACTTCTGTGTGAGGTTTGTGTTGCTCTGTAATAACACTTCCGAAATGCTAGCTGGCAGTAGGATTTTTTGTTCCTCTGTGTAGCGTGTCTTCGTTGGTGTTTTGTTTTTTCTGAATGCTACAAGTAGCTAAAACTCGCTCATTCAGGAGCGAGAACTGGCGGATGTGCAACAATTGTAATCATAAGGTAAACACAAAACAAAAGTTTCCATCTGAAGCTCATTCATGGGACTCAACAGTTGTAAACAATTGACCCATCCGGATCGCAGCTCTCAGCACCGCCCACAGTCGTCAATGCTACCAAGCCGACCAATCACAGAGCTTGAGCTATGCGTCGTTACGATGTGTAGTTACATTTTTGAGAGATGCGCATCAGTCACGGCGAGGACTATGTGACCGCGTGAAGGCTGCGCCAGACCATGCGCATGTGCTTGACGCAAAAGTATAAATCAGCCTTTATGCTACCTAACATAGGCTACAATTCATTTAAATAATTGTATGATAACTAGCTAGCTAACACTATTGCTACATAGGCCTTTGTTGATCTGTATGGCCAGTGGGACTTAGTTAAGAGGTACAGGGGACTACAATTGACTTTTTAGGGTTGATCAGATGCAAAAGGGGCAGCATGGTGTCTCAGTGGTTAGCACTGTTGCCTCACAGCAAGAAGGTCGCTGAATTTTGTCTCGGATGGGCCAGTTTGGCATTTCTGTGAGGAGCTTGCATGTTCTCACTGTGTTCGCGTAGGTTTACTCCAGGATAATCCAATCCAAGGCCATGTGGTATAGGTAAATTGAATAAACTAAATTGGCCGTAATGTGTGTATGGATGGATATAGTTGGAATAGGAATATAGGAATAGTTGGCGGTTTATTCCACTGTAGTGACCTCTAAAATAGAGACTAAGCCAAAGGAAAATAAATGAATGGATGGATGGATGGATGGATGGACGGACGGACGGACGGACGGACGGACGGACGGACGGACGGACGGACGGATGGATGGATGGATGGATGGATGGATGGATGGATGGATGGATGGACGATGGATGGATGGAAGGAATGAAGGAAGGAAGAAAGTAATACAACAGCACTGAAAAATGCCCTAACCATAGCAAACCACATGAAATTAACAACACAATAAATGAAATTTACATTTAGGAAAGTCAAATTAATAACATTAAACAAAAATCCCTAGAACTAAACATGACTTACATTGTCAGAAATAGACCTTTTCAAATTCCATGATATTCCAGAAATTCCATGACCCGTGGGAACCCTGATATCTGCGATTTTTAAGGATTGAACTCACATTGTCTGAATGTCATAAAATCCTAAATGTTAATAATGAGTTTTATTGTATTCCCACAAATTAAGCAAGGTTTGTAAATTGTCCAATGTTTTATAGCACCTCTGCTTAAGCTTAACAACACCTGAGCGAGTGTGACTCACGGGCTTCATTACCGCACAAGAAGAGCCTGTTGAGAGACCAGGCGGACACTTGAAATAATGAGACAGATCGTTTAACGCTGCGTCTTTCATTTCAAGCATTCTGCCTTTCAAAAGCTGCTGACCTTGATTGCTGAGTATTGGCAGCGACTAGAATGACTGCACTCAAAAACTGTTGTGGTAACCAAAGCCAATGAAAACCTTGTCCCCATGTCACATGATCTCTTAGAAGTGACAGCATATAAAGGGCCAATCCTAAATGGCACACTTCATGTCCACATGTAGTTTTGGACACCTATAATAGATATCCTATGCATATGACCATTATATCCATGAGCCTGTTCTTTTGAGACCACACAAAGTGTAAGATACATGGCAGTCAATAAAACATTACATCTTGAAAGCATGGACTCTTGGAATACACAAGAGTATATGGTGCCATTTGTGATTAGGCCAAAAAGTGTCCAAAATAGGGTTATTAAAAAGTGTCAAATCAGTGCTGATACCTTAAAAATTCACATTTCCTGCTAATATTTGAGTGCTGTTATCAGGTTCTTAAACATTGCTGATTGGCCATTGTGTTCACAAAGTTATTCTTGCTTAGCCTGACCTCAGACTCAAAGCTGAAGGTCTGAGAACCTTGGCCACTTTGAATGGTCAAGGAGCGCACACGATGCTATATAACTGGCAGGTTAACCAACCAATCACATTTTATTTTGGGTAATGGAAATGTCCACATAACAACAGCCAGGTATGCAAAACACAGTTCTTGTTAAGGTGATGCCTTTCTACATAAAGATTTCACACAGACTAAGGCCGTACTCACACTATGTACAGTTGCCTTGAACCGGGCCAAAGCATGCTTGTCCCCCCTTCCGTCTCCCCCAACGGCCTGCACTCACATTACATTCGGGCCTGGGCGCTCTCACGTCATCGATGATGCACTGCTCAGTAAGCGCTATCGCTCAGCACAGTAGAGATTTCTTTAGTTATATCATTTAAGTCGTTTGATATGCGGTGACACGCAGTCTAATATTTTGCCGAACAGATCAGCCACTTTTGATGCTCATAAACAATCATAAAGTCCTCGTGCTGCAGGAATTAGGAAATTTGCTGAAGGTGCAGCTGTCGTGCAGTGAGGGATTTGCATCTTTAATAATCTATGACAGTTTGCGTTCATTAAATAGTACGAATGATTAATGAATCCATATTAAACAGTCCCTTAAATGTCACATCTCGCTTTCAGTTTCTGAGCCCAAGTGAACCGCGCTCAGGCCCACCTCTTCCAACCGGGGCAGGGCCAACCAAGTGAACTGTGCATGAGCCCAATTTAGAGCACTCACACTTCTCAAATGAACCGGGAAACGGGCCTGGGCACGGTTTAGATAGCATAGTGTGAGTAAGCCCTAAGGGTGCTTTCACATCTGTAAAGCGATTGTTTTGTTCCGAAACAGGGATTAAAATTGTTACAATGTTGCTTTCTTTGTTCTTGGTGCGGTTCGCTTTCAAACAGCAAAGTTTCTAAATGGACCAAAATAGCTGAAGCAAGTCAAGTGCCACGTGTCAAGTTCCACTGTTTATTTTGCAGAGTCCCACTCAGCTGTCATGCGTCATAGTAATTTATGGCAATAGGCAATAAAACATTATGAGCGAAAAGCTATGCTTTAATTTTGAATGCTGACACCCACAGACGTCATCACCAAATATAAATCAGAGGTAAGACTTTCTCATACATAGCCGTTGGCTAGATTTATGCATTATAGGCTTCACATTATAGGAAGAAATAACAGATAAACCAAGATTGAAGTTCGGTCAATTATCCTAATGGATAAACAGCTCTCATTAATAGTTCAGCAAGCTTTCACTTTCGTATTTGACAAGAAACCCACATTTACCGGTAGGAATGACATGCCGCCCTACTTATAATTCTGTCTTCTTATAGCCGTATATGGCTATTACATATCCATAGTACAGTGTGATATAGCCTGGTTTGTTAGTTTGTTGGATCACATTGCTTTCTCACAGCAATCAATTTGCTTCAGAGCTCATTTCAATCGAGCCGAGACCACCTCATTCAGGCGATCTCGGGCCGATTGTTTTAGCGCAATTGCTGGATTCACAAATGCCAAACGAACCACGCTAACTGGGGAAACAAGCCAGGTTTCAAAACAAAAGTCTAGGTGTGAAAGCACCCTTAGATGATAGTGCAACCCATTAGTTTTCTTTGTTGTTTGATCATTCAAAGTGGCCAAGGTTCTCAGACCTTCAGCCTTCCTTTTGAAGGATATCTCACTCTTATCTCTGTGACCAAAATGAAAAAATTTTGTTGACGTCATGGGTTGAAGTATTTATGTGGTGAACCTTGCATATTTTTAATAAACCAGAAGTTAACACAAATTTCTTCTTCTTGATTTACTGAATGGAAGTGCTACTTTGTTCATAAATGTTTTCTGCAATATTGAAGTTTTCACATAAGTCTAATTCCCATTTTTGGATGACATATTAGAGTTACTGAAACTTACAATCAACTTTTCCATTGGTAAATTCGGTGCACATTTCATACCAACTGACTGACAACTATTCCCAAACTGTCGCCAATGGTTTACACCAAGCTTTAAAACAAGCCAGTCTTTGGATATTAGAGTGGCATTCTGCCCACTTGTGAATCCCCAGATAACCTATGTATAAATTGGCCTCTCAGTTGTAGCTGCCTGACGCTGGACACACTTTACAGAGCAAGAGTTCACAATCACTTACTGTATACATCCGTGCAGCAAATGTCCAAACAGTGTCTTATCTCGAGACTAGACTAAACAGCAGGGAGAACTTCTAGAGCAGATGGAGGATGGAGAGCGGTGAGGGAGGGGTGATTCAAAGAGCATGGCAGACTTGGGAAAGTGAGAAGGAGCAGGTGATAGAGTCGGCTCCCCAATGTGCTCGTGTGATTAACACTGTGAACCACTGATGACATCAGGGGTAGTGTTGGCTTTGTTTTTTGCGTATTGTGTGAAACTGTTCGTGCATAATTCGAGGACTCAGAGTGACCTTTTTTAGAGCCATTTGCTGAGTCCAAGATTCAGTTCCTGGACTCAGCAAATGGCTCATTCATTTTGTTTTTAACAGATGCTCAATTTTAGTGCTTCACTGCCAATTATGATCTTGCTACATGGAAGAGTTTAGAAACACTTTAGGGCAAAATGCTTAACCCTAGGTTAACAACATTCTAAACACCACATTTAACCCAGGCTAAAGACACATTTCCCACCTGTAATTTGAAAGTGTTGTTAGTACTGTGTTTTACTCTAGAGCAAGGTTAGCATCACATTTGTGATAAATCTGCATTTGTGCATACTTTGCTCCTTGTTTTCATTCATTTGTACTTTTGTCTTTGTTTTCTTGCCCTTGCACATCTTGTGAGGCTTAAAACAGCCCTAACCTTATGCTGCAATTTTTCTATAAAGAGATGTGAAAATGCTGAGTAAACCCTGTTACCTGCTGTTTGTCCAATCAGCGGCATAGCAAGTATGCAAGTAAGAATGTTAACCTTGGGTTAAGGAATGTGCAGTGTGAAACTTCTGTTGATGAATACCCAGGAATATTCATTAATCCCAGGTATAGTATGAGCAGTGTGAAATGTGTTTACCCAGGATTCCATTCTTCCAGGGTTTAGGATGACCCAAGGTTAACGATTTAAAGTGTGAAACACCCTTTTGTGTGGGAAAAAAAGGGTAAATGGGAAAGTAAGACTTACCACCATCTTGTTAAGGGACACCCAACAGTCCGAAGGAAAGTCCTGCAACATGGGCACCAGGAACTGCAGACAGCCATCCCAGTGGCACAGCAGCAGCATCATGCCAATCAGATTGAAGATACGCATCACTGCACTGGCCAGGTCATAGGTCATATGAAAGATCTGCCAGTCAAGATAAGAGCCAGCATTACATTTGAGTACAGAAGGGAAGGACTCTCTCTGACAAACTGGCGCATATTAAATTATCAGGACTCTAAAACAAAGACACAGGCAATCACATTGTGAAGGACGAACTTTAATTTGGGGAGGTGTTCCCTTAATAGGCTATTGGAGATTATTTGTCAATGCGAGCACACATATTGCACTGGAAACAGGTTTGCCAAAGCTTTATGTAATTGGGTACAGTACATCCTACAAGCTTCATCCTATCAGATTAGATTCAGTATCGGTGACTGTTGGGTCAGGATGATACGAACATGTCTGTGAATGATGAAAGTAATGTGTCTAGCTGATAGCATGTTCTTCCTGGCAGTTCTAAGAAAGAGAGCAGAAACCGTGTCTCTAGGAGACAGTCGTGTGTGCAGTTTGTTTGTGGTTACAAAGTGGAGAGGACAGCTATTGGAGAGCGATCTGGAGCCGGTCCAGGATAATGCCTTGTGTGGTTGTGCGAGACAGTGTCAACACTCTCTTCCCATACCAGAAACAAGGCTTGTCACACCTGAGAAAAGCCAAGTGCCCCAAATAGCAACTAGGCCAAAAACAGCGATATAAGACGACAAGGCAGACACTAGGCTGGCTCATATTGTGTTCTTAGTAGGCGTGGGTTGTGGTTTTTTTACGGGATTGAGAAGCAGCAGCTCATGGGACGTGATCTTGAAACGAAGATGATGCATAACAGAAAAATGACTGGAGAGTAATATTTGAAGAGAAGCATAATGCCTGGAGCTCTTCTATGGTTGGGATGGTTAGTGCTGTTTGTTTAACAAATATTTTATTGCTGTGCAGTCCTCTTTGATCAGGGTTACTGATCTATAAGCAATGCTAAAGCACTCATAGGTCTCATTGCGCCACCATTTGAACTTGTTGAAATTAATGATCCATACTAAATATCAATACTCCTTTATCTTCTGGCATGCATAAATACCTGCTGCGAGGGGATTGTCTAACATCAGTTGACAAATGTCCACATGAAAACACTGGCTTGTGCAATCCTGTTTGCGTGTGTGTGTAAATTATGGATACCAGGCTTGATTTTGAGCTGTGGTTGATGGTATCAAATAATTTTTAAGCAAACGATTTAGGGAAAATAAAAACCAATAAATAACCATAAAAATTAAGAAACACTTCAAAAAATGTTATCAGTTATTACTTATAAACTAATAATCCTTAAATTAATATTGAAAAACACTGTGTCACAGTGGGTAGCACTGTCCATTCACAGCAATAAGGTTGCTGGTTTGAGATCCGGCTGGGTCAGTTGGCATTTCTGTGTGGAGTTTGCATGTTCTCCCCGTGTTTGTGTGGGTTTCCTCTGGGCATTCCGGTTTGCTCCACAGTCCAAAGACGTGCTGTAGGTGAATCGGGTACGCTAAATTGTTCGTAGTGTATGTGTGTATGTCTTGGTCCTCCAGGTTGGGGGTTGAGCGTCGGGCTAACAACCCACCTCATAAAAACTAGATGTTACGAAACACCAAATATGATGCGGCTAAATATCAACTTCGATATAAATGGCCCTGGGAGTAAGTAAATAAATATCTTCAAATTCACATAACAACCAAATGTACAAATGTTTAGTATCTGTTTGTTTTAGTTAGCCTGACAGCTTAGCATCTATAGATTTAAGAAAAAAAAATACAAATGGTCTAAATAAACTCAAATGTCATCAAAACACAATTTTGTTTGTGTTATTATTAGTGTTTTTAGCTAGATTCAGGTTGGCCTGTTAGCTTAGCGCAGCATATTTTAGCATCGGCTTGCTTATGTGTCATACAACATGTAGTCTAATCCTAACAAGCTAACTGTTAGCCTAATGACTTGGCATTTACAGATTTTTAACACAATTTAAAAATGTAAACATTTTTCTTTACTTGTATTTTTAGGGTTTTTTTTGCATTTCTAGAAAGATAACTTGTATGATAACTTAGCATAGTGTTCGATTGTTAACTCATCATAATCTTGTGAGTAGAAGGCTAGCAAAAATACTTAGCTAGCACAAACAATGGCCGTTTCGTGATTCGGTGGCTAATAAAACACTTTCTTGTCAGAGCCAAAACACTAGTGTGCCGTTGGGAGATTTGTTAGCAGTTTATGACATTAGAACACAGTTTGACCATTTACATGACCTACACCCAATCAAAGTAAGGATAATCGGTGCAACTGGTTGACTTATGAATGTTTTTACAACTTGCTCATATCTTTTAAGAGGTCCAACTCATGCTTTGTCCCTGCCTCAGTAATCAACAGCTATAAGGGGGTCAAACAGTATAGAGTGGATGTGGCACCGCTGTGCAAGGTTGATTCAGTAATTGAGGGCCATGGCTGGCTCACATTACCACTATGTAATCAGGAACATAATTGTCCCATTTAGTGGTGAAAAGAACACATATAACTGAATCACCAGTCGAACTGAACCCTGGGCATATCGTCACACGGCTGTCACCCTGAACAGCTGGCTCTCACCATCTAAAATGTTCACAAAAAGCTGGTTGCGCTGATTTGTTTTTCTACTATTGTGGTCAGTCAGTTGCTGTTATTAAAGTTTATGATTTGTAATTACTCCACACTTTGTTAATTAGCCTGTGCACCTAATTAGTCACCCTCAACAAAACACTAAGAAGGCAGCATTGGAAATCAATAAAAAGCACCATTGATTATATTCTGCCTCTCGCAATTACAAACAAGAAATGTGACATCAACAGGTAAGCAAAATCTGGGCCATGTCTGAAATAACAACTAGCTAATCTGAACCTAATGACAGGATGCTGGTTTTACACTGCACAGAATATTTAGATGGCCAAACAAATTTGTGAATCCTATGGGGAAGACCTTATGTCATAATATTTAATCTGATTTGTGAAATATAAAGTTTAAAGTGTGATAAAGCCTATAAACTAGCAATTATGAGAATTGCAATTAAAATTGTCAGAATTGTGAAGTATATACGTCAAATTCCACAATAGCCTTTAAACATTTAAAATAAATTAAGTCAAAATTCTTTCTTTTTTTTTTTGGATTGTAAAGAAAACTGAATTGCTCTGAATTCATTTACCATACAGTATGAAATGCACATTTGCGGTGCATTCCAAGTGGGACATATCACCCTCCAAAGGGCACGTCAGAGTGAAAACAATTATGTCCGCCATATTGAAGTGTTGTTCCAAACTGAAGCACTAAAAATTGGCCACTTCGAAGGGACTTGCGGAAGAAATGTTTTCATTAGGTACAACTGATGTATCATGATCTTTGCACAGGGAAGTTATTAACACATTCCATGTGGTAGGGCTCAACCCTATGCCCAAATCCCTTCAAGGCTGATGACTGTGTAGTAGGGCTGCGCGGTATATCGTTTTATCATCAATATCGCAATAGAATCTGCAATAGTCACATCATAAGATCAGCAATGTTAAGTTGGGATTATATTTGATCTGCATCAGAGTTCAGAAAATTTGATTTGTGAAGTTCTCTCAAAAGTTTAATCCTAAAATAGAGTGAATGATTTTCATTTGGTTTGTTTTTAAGACTGTGTAAGATTTAAGTAAACTTTAACCAAGAGGTTATAAAGGTATATAAACCAAAATGAATTGCATTTAATTATTTAAACAATGAAGACTATACACTATATAGTGTTATTTTAGATAATATTATTGAATTTCTGTACCTCAGTACTTTTAGATTCCACAGAAAACCATCAAATTCATTTGTATTTGTTCAATTGTATTGTACTGTATGCAGATACTCCTCTATGAAAAAATCCCAATCAATGCAAAATTATGAATTCATTCAAAATAGAGTTTTAAGTCTCTAAATCTCGTGAAATTATATTCCTGTCGTAATATACAGTTAGATCCATAAATATTTGGACATCGACACAATTCTGAATTATACGAACAAGATATGCTTTAACTGCAGACTGTCAGCTTTAATTTGAGGGTATTTACATCCAACAGTTACATACAACAGTTTGCATATGTGCCTCCCACTTGTTAAGGGTCCAAAAGAAATTGGACAATTGACTTCTAAGCTGCTCCATGGCCAGGTGTGTGTTATTCCCTCATTATCCCAATTGCAATGAGCAGATAAATGGTCCAGAATTCATTTAAGAGAAGACTACACCAGAGTGAAAACAGAGGGTTCACCACATGATGGAAACCATTGGTGAGCCTTAAAAACAGGAGGGCCACAATACACTTCTAAAAAAGCCTTCATAGTGCTGGAACAACATCTTATGGACAAATGAGACCAAGATCAACTTTTACCAGAGTGATGGGAAGAGAAGAGTATGGAGAAGGAAAGAAACTGCTCATGATCCCAAGCAGTGAAGCATGGTGGTAGTAGTTACATGGCGTGTGCATGTATGGCAGTCAAATGAACTGGCTCTCTTGTATTTATTGATGATGTGACTGCTGACAAAAGCAGCAGGATGAATTCTGAAGTGTTTCAGGCAATTTTTCTGCTCATATTAAGCCAAATGCTTCAGAACTCATTGAACGGTGCTTGACAGTGCAGATGGAGAATGACCCAAATGCATACTGCAAAAGCAACCAAAAAAATTTTGAAGGAAAAGAAGTGGAATGTTATGCAATGGCCAAGTTAATCACCTGATCTGAACCCGATTGAGCTTGCATTTCACTTGCTGAAGACAAAACTGAAGGAAAAATGCCCCAAGAACAAGCAGGAACTGAAGGCTGTTGCTGTATAGGCCTGACAGAGCACCACCAGGAATGAAACTCAGCGTCTGGTGATGTCTATGTGTTCCAGAATTCAGGCTGTACTTGACTGCAAAGGATTTTCAACAAAGTATTAAAAAGTGAAAGTTTGATTTATGATTATTGTTCTGTCCAATTACTTTTGGACCCTTAACAAGTGGGAGGCACATATGCAAACTGTTGTAATTCCTACAGCGTTCACCTGATTTGGATGTAAATACCCTCAAATTAAGGCAGACAGTCTTGTTTGTTTCATTTCAAATCCACTGTGTTGGTGTATCAAGCCAAAAATGTAAAAATTGTATCTATAACCAAATATTTATGGACCTAACTGTATATTGCAGACAAACTAAATATTGCAATGTTAATTTTTGTCCAATATCGTGCAGCCCTACAGTGTAGGGTAAACTCTATGAAGGGATTAGGGCATAGGGATGAGCGCTACCATATGGAGTGCAGTGTGCGATTCATGTGAAAAATATTTTTTGCTTACTTGCCTTAAACTGATGACACCTAGTGCCTTGGATGTAACAATTGTTTTTTGAATTACCAGTGCTATTCATTAGCCAATATTAATTTGTTCTATTTAATGAAAAGGTCTGATAACACTACGAGAAATAATCCCAATTCACACAATTGAAGTGAATTAAAGAGAATATAAGTCACTATTGTGCTTTAAACACATTTTTGAGACATCTTGTAGTGATCATGTACATTTAGACATTTGTATTCAGAGATCATGTGCAAAAAATCTTTGGCTGACTTATTTTTGATTGCTGACACCTAGTGGCTTGGATGAAGCAATTGTCACCATGATTAATTTGTTCTGTTAACAGAAAAGCTTCAGATACCAAGAGACAAAATGCTCAATGTAATCAGATTGTTTGTCTTATTTTTTTTAAAGTGCCAAACGTAAAAGACCCTGCTTGATTTCATGAGTGGACCATCATCTTACCTCTTCCCATTGATGGATGTACCGAATCAGCCTGGACAGTCTGAGAAGTCTCAGTAAACTGAGGATCTTGGTGAAACGCACTATTCGCAGCGCCCTGGCCGTCTTGTAAACCTCTGAGTCAATGCCTTTCTCCACGATGAGAAAGATATAATCCACCGGGATGGATGAGACAAAGTCCACCACGAACCACGTCTTAAGGTACTTCTTCTTGATCTTTTCAGGGTCCAGTATTATCTCTGTGTTGTCTTCGTACACTATGCCCGTACGGAAGTTCAGTACCAGGTCCATGAGGAAGAACGTGTCGGACACAACGTTGAAGATAATCCAAGGGGTGGTGGTTTCCTCCTTGAAGAAGGTGATGCCCACAGGAATGATAATCAAGTTGCCCACCATGAACATTAGCATTGTGAAATCCCAGTAGAACCTAGGAAGAGAATGAGCACATTAGTTTAGTTACTAAATATTTGAGTTTATTCATAACACACATGATTAAAAAGCATGCAGTTATTATATTTATAGATTAAGATTTTATGACAATAGAAATACAAAATAAAACAAGGACTTTTCTGGCTTTTTTTTCTTGGTATTGTGAGATTACATTTTACCATTACAACTTTTTGTAGAATTGTGAGTTTATATGGCAAAATTGCAAGTTAAATATTTGCTATTTCCAGGTAAAGTACCATAATTCTGATTTTTTTCACAGAACTGAGTTTACATTCCATAATCAAGTTTAGCAATTCAGACCTTTAGCAAATAATTCACAATTTTGACATTTCTTTTCAGATTTGTGATATATTTTTAATATATTTTTTTATTTTAGGAAACCAATAATGTTGCAATTCTCAGAACCATCAGAATTGCAAGATCTAAACTTAAAATTCAGGGGACAAAAGGTCAGAATTGTGAGATTTAAACTCAGAGTACCAAGAAATTATATAAACATGTAATTAGAAGACATTGAGTCACAATCAAAAAACAATTGTGTAAAGCTCAAAAGCTCTGAATTGTGAGGGATAAAAATGAAATACTGAAAGTAAGACAGAACTGCAATAAATAAAATCTGAATTACGAGGAATAACGTCAGCATTGCATGGAAAGTCTAGAAACTTACAATTGCAAGGAATAAATCAAAATTAAGAAGAAAAAAAACTGAAAACTGAAAGACAGTCTCTAAATTAAAAAAAGAAAAAGCCTAAAAATCTAAAATTATGAAAAATACAGTCACAAGTCAGGAAAATAAAAACTTGTGTTGTGTGAAATCAATTCAGAATTTTGAGCAAAAAAAATGTACTTTGGAAAATAGGACAATTACAAAAAATAGTCAGAATTGTGAGAAATCAAGTCAGAATAGAATAAAAAAGGGTAAATAAAGAATTGCGAGAATAAAAAATAGTCTGAATTGTAAAAAATAAAGTTTTAAAAAATAAAAAATTGCAAGAACTAAAGTCATAATTGCAAAAAATAAAATCAGAATTGTAAAAAATAGTCAGAGTTAAGAGAAATAAAGCCAGAATTGCAGACAAATAGTCATAATTGGGAAATATTTGTCAGAATTGGAAAAAATAAAGTCAGAATTACAAGAAATATAGTCAAGAATTGTGGAAATAAAGTCAGAATTGTGAGAAATAAAGCCAGAGTTGTGAACATG
>CAIGQZ010032594.1:17834009-17848702 GCA_903798205.1 Danio tinwini | reverse complement strand
CCTAATTGCAAGAAATTTTATTATTTGTATTCTCGCGCTTCAGGTCTTTGATATATTTGTGTCTCGAGCTATAACAGTGCCTGCTATAAAATAAACATGAATCACCTGTCACTTAAGAACACCATATATCAATCTGAGGTTTGTCTGGGATCTATTTTCATATTTTTATACCATATGTCAGTCTGATGTGGCATTTTTCCCCATGTATTTGGTATAAAAGGCGCACCCTTAAAATAAAGCATTGAGATTCAGTCCGTGAGACAGGGATACACCCTATAAATAACCCAAGCCTCGACAAACACGCTGCACACACACACACACACAAAAAAGAGAGAGCGATAGCCGTAATAAAACAGCATTCAACTGATATACTGCCTGTTGGCCGAGATCAATATTGTGAAAGATTGTAACAATAAATAATAGTAACTTCAGCCCATGCAAGGTCATCACAAGGACAGTGAAAAGGAGATGCAGGATTACAGATTATTGAGAAGGTTGAACTGAGGGAAAATTTAAACAGCATCTCTTAAGGTCTGTCAGTGATTTATTGCTTATTTGTGGTGATTTGCATTTGCTGGTGAAAAGAACTTTTGAAGCAATTCATAACTACAAACAATGTGACATTTTTCTCTTAATATGTGTTGCTTTGTTTGTCTTGTCTGTGAAAATAGGAATCAATCACAGGCCTGCATTGAATCACAAATAAAAATAATAAAAGTGTAGCTTGAACAAATCTACAATATTTTTTCACAAATGTGCGCACATGGGGGGAAAAATGTGCATGAACGCACAATGAGCAGAATGCGTAAAATCCTGGATGAGACATTGCAGCCTCCTAATGATTCTGATGTGGGAAAACAGGCTTTTGTTTACAAATAGATTGTGTTTGTTCATCTTTTATTACATGGCTTAATACAAAATGTATAATATTTACTATTATTATTATTCAGATTTTTTTTCCCAAATCTTTTATATTTTTAATAAATTATATATTTTGATTATTTCTGGTTTATTAATCAAATATTAACATGTTTTTTAAAAATCAAAAAAAAATTATATCCAGTTGAAGTCAGAATTATTAGCCCCCCTTTGAATGTTTTTCTCTTTTTTAAATATTTCTCAAATGATGTTTAACAGAGCAAGGAAATTTGCACAGTATGTCTGATAATATTTTTTCCTCTTATTTGTTTTATTTTGGCTAGAATAAAAGCAGTTTTTAATTTATGTAAAACCGTTTTAAGGTCAAATTTATTAGCTTCTTTAAGCTATATATTTTTTGATAATCTACAGAACAAACCATCGCTATACAATAACTTGCCTAATTACCCTAACATGCCTAGTTAACCTAATTAACCTAGTTAAGTCTTTAAATGTTAAATCACTTTAAGCTGTTTAGAAATGTCTTAAAAAATATCTAGTCAAATTGTATTTACTGTCATCATGGCAAAGATGAAATAAATCAGTTATTAAAAATCGGTTATTAAAACTATTATGATTAGAAATGTGTTGAAAAAATATTCTCTCTGTTAAACAGATATTGGGAAAAAAATAAACAGGGGGTCTAATAATTCTGATTTCAACTGTATATATATATTTTTTATTTATTTATATAACATAACATTTTTTATAATAATTAGTTTCTTTGCTCTAAATTAATTTCAATTGTTTGTTTTGACTGAATGTTTTATCCTCGTAACTAATGTCTACTACATAAAAATGTATAGTATGAAGGACAGTTATTTTATCTTAATTTTTTTATAAAAACAATTGAACGGCGTATTTTAAAATATATATAATTTTTCATAAGTAATATATATATAAAAATATTACTTTTATATGACTTTTATTTTAATTACCTATAGTTTGTATTATTATATATAAGGGCTGCACGATATTGGAAAAATCTAACATTGTGATATTTTGTTATTCTGCGATATTTATTGCGATATGAGTATGATTTCACCAGATGCCTTAAATAGCTCTATTTGGAAAGAATTAAACATTTTATTGGGATTAATTAGGATGATTCTGCAGGCATGTGCATCTGCATGAAATCTAATAATCATTGTACGAGCATAGATTAAAAAAAAAAGAAAAGAAAAGATTCAAAGGTAATAAACTGTGTTTTATTGTTTAACATTATTCAGGTACAGTTACAATAATTGACAAATAAAATTAATAGTTATTATTATTTACAGACTGTACAATTTCCTATGCCTGAATGCCTTTAAATCCTTATACAGTAACAGGCCTCAAAAACACATGCAAATGATAAAATACAATCCAGACTCAGTATTGCATATCTTCCGATGTGACTATTGCGAATGATCACAATGCGATTTCGATGCTGAAATTATGTATATTATATATTTAATATATTACATCAATGCACACAAAAAAAGAAAAAAGGGTTACTTTGTATTTGTTCTGCTATTCATTTTTGTTTTAATAAAAGACTTTTGTGAAGAAAGAGTATTATTTAAAGAAAGAGAATAATTAATTTGCCTGTTTATAAATATTTATTATGAATAAAATTATTTGTAATCCACCGGTCCTATTGTACCTAACTTGGTCTGAGCTGGGATCGAACCAGTTTCTTTGTATAGGAGTCAGTTGCTTTAACAAGGAAGCTAAAGACCATAGCCTCTAGCGTCTGTCACTAGAGCACCTTTTTAGGTAAGAGGAGTGAGGTTTACCTGGATAGCACTTCACTAGTTGGCCTCCCTTACACTCACCCCTTAATCCTCACTCCTATCCCGGACGAGCCCCCATGTGTAACCCATCGGTCCTACTGCACCCAACCCGGTCTGAGCTGGGATCGAAACTGTGATTCTTTGTATAGGAGTCGGTTGCTCTAACAAGGAGGCTAAAGACCATGGCCTCTCGTCTGTCGCTAGAACACCTTTACAGGTCAGAGGAGCGAGGTTTACCTGCATAGCACTTCGCTAGCTGGTCTCCGTTACTTATTATTATTATATATTTTTTATAATTTATTTATATTTATTTATAGTTAATATTAATATTATTTATTTATTTGGTCTTATGATTGATAACCAAAACTGCTTGTTTTACTTTTGTTATGACTTTCTCTCATAATTAATATCTCTTATCTTATTGTTTATATAAAATGAGTTGTTTCCTCTTGAATGCACAGATCTCAACTAGAACTGCTAACTGGTACTTTTTAGAGACTCAGAATATGACTGGGAAAACGCTATAGTTTAACCAATCATCAGTTAAACCAGTCCTCAGTCTCTTTCTTAGCAATAATGCTCAAGCAACTGCCATAACCGAGCACATTTAGGAGCTTTTATCAGAGATGTCTGACTGTTTTGGGAGTGTATTTGAGGAACGTTGTGTCCTGAGAGATCATTAAACACACACCACAGAGGAGACTCCATCATTCACAACCAACAAACAAACAAACCACTGAACTGAGCATTACCAGTAAACACACAAAAACAGCCTGTCTGAGATCTGGTCCAGGATCAGTTTTTGTGAAGTTACGTCTGGGCGTGATGTATAATAACGCTAGCTCACGTCAATTCGAAACAGTTGTTATCTGGTAATTAATTTGTGTGATCTCTTTTGCACATTTTAGCGTAACTTGCTTATCCTTCAATGACGAGTAGGTTTAGGGTTGGGGTTTGAGACCACGCAGATTTTTTTATTTATTTATTTACGTTTTCATACAAGTGACATCGTACAAATTTCTTACGAATTAGCCACTTTTTTGACAATACGTAAAATAGTTGTAACTTGCTCATCCTCCAATGACGAGTAGGTTTAGGGGTGGGGTTTAAAACCATGCTGTTTTTTTATTTATTTATTTACGTTTGCATACAAGTGACATCGTATAAATTTCTTACGAATTAGCCACTTTTCTGACAATACGTAAAATAGTTGTAACTTGCTCATCCTCCAATGAGGGGTAGGTTTAGAGGTGAGGTTTAAGGCCACGCCTATTTTTTTTTAAAAGTTGTACGTTTTCATAGGAGTAAATTCGTACTAATATCTTACAAATTACTTTTCTGACAATACGTAAAATAGTTGTTTCCTCGTGAGATCAGGACGACACGTTTTTTAAAACCGTTTGTTTACAATGCTTTAATTGCAACTATCTAAATTACTTATTAATTACGAATGTAGTTTATCCAGTTTTTTATTTTGCTAATTTATGATTTTCATAAATGTTGGCGGTATATTATGCACACCTGATGATATGAGCAGCTTTGGTGCAGCTGTTGCTGATTCAAGCGAGTTGTCGATGATTCGTCTTAGTTTACTAAAAATATGATGTGATCTTTTCCTGTGTTATTGATTTTAATGTTGTGCAAGATACATAGGCCTGTATTATATGCTATTTAAGCCTATAGTATATACAGTACAGTGCTCAGCATAAATAAGTACAAATGAATATTTGTATCAATTTCTCTCTGAATATAGGTAATATATTTTAGTTTTAAACAAAACAAATTCATCAAACAGATATATTTATTAGGATACTAGATAAAAATAGATAGAAAGATAACACATTTAAACTCATGCGAAATACTGCAAAAACAAATTACAAACTAATTTTAATATAATTGTATATGTTTTTTTTTTATATTTTTTTATTTAATATTTTTCCCCAACATACAAATTTGGGCTACAAATGTTTACAAATATTAATTTAAAAAGAGATCTGAGGGGTGTACTCATATATGTTAGGGGTAGAGGTGTACTCACTGTATATATTTTAATAAACTAATTTATAATAATAATGTTTTTTCAATCTTAAATTAGAATTTAATTTAATCAAACTAAATGTATTATTTATTTATTTATTTATTTATGTAAATTATATTAAAATTAAGCTATTTTGTTCTCTAGTTGTCTAGACCTTGGATCATTAAAGCAGTCATAACGCTCAATTTTTGGAAATTGGGATTTATGCATCATCTGAAAGTTAAATAAATAAGCTTTCCAATGATGTATGGTTTGTTATAGGGCAATATTTGGCTGAGATACATCTATTTGAAAATATCAGGGTTCCAAACATAACTAAATATTGAGAAAATCGCCTTTAAAGGGCACCTATGGTGAAAAATCTTTTCAAGCTGTTTGGACAGACATATGTGTATGTATGGTGTATAGAGTGTCATATTGAGGTGATTTAAACACACCCAGTCCTTTTTTTCCAATTTAACAACATAAAAACGGTGGACCAATTGGAGCGGTTTTGAGACCAACCGCAACTTGACGTAGGAGTCTGTTCCCCCCGCCCACCGAATTAATTGACAGCTACGTATTAACATGTCTCTGTAGTAACGTATAATCATATCAACCAGACACAGGACCAGGACATGCGCAAACTAAGCAACCGTAAGCCTGTTCAGTTTGCTAGGATCATCAATCATCATCAAATGTGATCAAGAGTGAGTTTTTCAAGTTTAAATGTGTTAAAACAGTGCATGTGTGTAATAAATTACAGCCATTTACTTCAGATTTACTTCATCACCACAGCCGCTTGTCAGAACAATTATAAAAGACGCTTCAATCCCGGTTTGTGGACGTTAAATCAGGTTTATTTTGTACATTAACGTAACAGATATCCATACAGCAGTGGAGATTAACCTGTATCCTGTCACATTTGCGTGCAAAAACAGTGCAAAGCTAAACTATTCCCACAAATATATCCACGCAACTTTATTCTGCTTTCATGGTCCAGGGTCATTTATTTGTTCAACTAAATAATTTTTTTTTTAATTTGCAGTTAAATTTTATACAACAATGTCAAATACAATAATATTAACATAAATAACAAATCATAGCAAGCCAAAATGGAAAAATATCAGTCATGAAATTAAATCTATATTTTTGAATGGAATATTTAAACAATAACGAATAAAATCATTATCATGTTTGTTAATTCATCATTTCATCTTAAAGGGAATTTTACAGTCAACCCTGTTACCATCATTTATTTTATTTATTAGTTTTTTACATTAAACTGAACACGAAATATTTGTGAGGGGAAAAAATGAAATTCCAACAATAAATGGAATGAATATTTCTGTAGTGTAAAGCACTAAATGTCAACTTGTTAATGCTAATAACTAATTGCTTCATTGCTTATTAATCACTTTATCTTAGAAGTACCACATTTATCAGATTGGGTAATCTTCAGTAGTCAACCCTGTTACCATGATTTTGAACAGCCTATAACCTAGCATATTTATAAATAATTCAACGCAAGCTCATGGCAATTCATAACTTTTTGATTTAGTGACTATTTCATATGAATTCATACAATTTAGTACGAATTGCTCATTACCCAATGACGGTTGGGTTTAGGGGTGGGGTTGGGTGCCACATCTCCTTTTTAAATTTTTTAATCGTACATTTTCGTATGACTAAAGTCATACAAATTCGTATGAATTTGCCACTAAACTGACAAAATGTAAAATACTTACATTTTCTCTTGTGATCAGGCTGAATAATTATATATATGCATTAATGTCTTTCTAATAAATGTCAACTCTGTTACTTAAAATGTAAAATGTACTGTTTAAATGTAAATAGCATCATACAGTATGTGCATTCTTCTCTGTTGATTGCTTATTAAAATGTTATCAGTAGTATCAAGGTGTCAACTCTGTTACTTTACTTGAAGTTATAATGGCACCTGATTTATTTACTTGATTTTAAATCTTAACTTTTTGTACAGCAAACACCTGAATGTTAGATATTTTACCAAATTCTCAACGCTGTTAACTGACATTTTTAAGATATAATGGGATCATAAGTGTCACCTTTTGTGTAAATCTTTTCATCTTCAACCAATTACTAGGATTTTATGCAGTATACAGATGATACACTAGATTTTTTATGGAACATATATAAAATATTCGCATTATAATCTGTTTTTAAATAAAACAACTTTTAGCACAAGGGTTAAATCAATTATCAACTCTCAAATGCTACATTTTAAATGGCATAATGACTTAAATGTGTTAATTGTTGTTATTAATTGTTGATTACTTTGTTGTTATAATTCTCTGTAAATTTGAAAGCTAACATGAATTTTATAGTACAAGTGATTACTGAACCCTAGAGATTACTTAAATATCAGCACTCTTTCGTTTATGGTTAAATGAGCTTTAAAATGTCAATCCTGTTATTTATTTAATAGTAATCAAGTGCCTACATATTTGTTAGAGTACTAATCTTAAATAGTCATGATGATTTAATGAAATAGGCCTATGCAAATTTTACTGTGTCAACTCTGTTACTGTTATATTTTAAGGTATGGAACTACTTTCTTATTTCTTAATCACTACATCTTTTAAAAGTTGCTTTACAGAATGTGTCGATTTTAAATAAATACTCAACCCTCATTATTGCACAGCTCTCAAATCTCAATTTATTAGACACAGCTGGAAATTCTCAGTTTTTTAGATGCAGTGGGCCCCGAATATTCATTCATTTTCCTTTGTTAATCTGGGGTCGCCACAGCAGAATGAACCGCCAACTTATCCAGCATATGTTTTACGCAGCGTATGCCCTTCCAGCTGCAACCCATCACCGGTATATATCCATACACACTCATTCACACACATACACTACGGACAATTTAGCTTACCAAATTCACCTGTAGTGCATGATTTTGGACTTGAAACCAGAGCACCCAGAGGAAACCCACGCGAACACAGGGAGAACATGCAAACTCCACACAGAAATACCAACGGACCCAGCCGGGGCTCAAACTAGCGACCTTCTTGCTGTGAGGTGATTGTTCTACCCACTGCGCCACCGTGCTGCCCCAAATATGATTATTTTCATGCAAATGACCACCATATTTAATTATATTATTTAATCTAAACAGTTTCTTGTCTAAAGAGAGCAATTTATACTGTGAGATATGTATATTATTGGCTATAAAATATTATTGGGGAAATATATATGCAATATAATTTTTTTCTACTTATTAAAGTGTATTTATTCATTTATGTATTTATCATTCATTACTTAATTTTTTATTATTCATTTAAATGTACTTTATTTAATCTATTTATTTATTTCAAATGTTTGCATAATTTATTTGAATCATATTTAATTATATTACTTTATGTTAAATGATTTTATTATTTAAATTATTTATTATTATTATTGTGTGCTTACCTGTCTTAATAACACGTTCATTTTTATCTTTAATTTTTTGCATGTTTTTAATTACACATTTGGACCAGTCTGAAAACCCCACAATAGCTAGAAATGAACTTCATAAATCTCTGTTAATTCTGTGTGTAATGGTGTCAGCATCATAAGTACACCAAAAGTGTAATGGCATCATAAGTAGCCACCTCTTGTTTTTCCTTTTTTTAATCACTTCATTTTAAAATATAACATTTATTAATACACAATGATCTCATATACGTTTTATCAAAAAAAAAATTTTTTTAAGTTTTTTAAAACCAGAAAGGCACCTGTTTTCTAAAATAACACCTGTGCATTGAAACGAGTGCATTTACAACCAGGTATGGAGTCTCCAGTGGCGTCCCTCCATCTCATCAGCCCTACCTGAAATCACTGTACGGATGAATAATCCAATTGCCGGCGGATTTGACCCGTTCCTGCTCCTTCTCCACTGCCTTTTGGCTCCCAAACATACGCAGGGAGAATTTGTTGACCCCGGGCTGCAGCATGGCGCTAAACTGCCTCTGCATGTAAGTTTGATTGTCTCTGGCTTCCCCATCATCCGCTGTGATCTGGCCATCCTCAGACTTGGAGAAGCTGACGGAATTGCCCGCTGGGTTGCTCGGGCTCGGCCGGTGCGCAGGTGCGGTGCTGGAGAAGGACACCCTGGAGTCCTTCTTGTCCGCGGGAGGAGCAGCAGCGGCGGCAGGGGTGACCGAGCCGTCCATGCTGGAGGTGCTGGAGTGACATGCAGATGCTGGGAAGCCTCCACCTGTCTGCTTCTCCGGCTTGGAGAGGACTGAGCACACGCTGTCGTCTCTTCGGCAGTCTCCGTTGATCACGCATCTCATTCCGGTGGCATCCTCGCCGTCAGAATGAGCGCCGCTCCGGGAAGCGTCTCCGTGTCCGAGGAGCGCGGCGGATTCCGTGCTACGTCCACATGAGGCGAAGTCCTTGTTGTTGGAGATCCTGCTGATCGCTGCTCCCCCTCCTGGCGCTACAGTCTTCATCTTGGAGGAAGAGTCAAGGATGTCGCCCCTCCGAGTCTCTTTGTGGTCTTCATCGCCGTCCTCCGCTTCGTCCATGACGGCGGCGACGGTGCTTTGGGGTGAATCCTGACGCAGCCAGATTTTACGAAAGCGCAGACGCGGGCATGCAAGTGCCAATGTCACCAGACACAACTACAGCAGTCGCGTTGACATGGCTGCACTCGATCACTCCCTTACCTGGAAACGCATCACAAGCCATGTGTTCACATGATGGAGGCAGGAGGATGGCAACTATGTCAATGAAAAACTGGGTCCGAGTAATGGAAGATTCCTTCGTCGAATGTTAAATTCTAACAAGTGCTTTAGTAGACTGCTGGAATATTTCTAAAGTTAATGAAAGTAAAGGAAAAGGGGAAAAGGACAATTTTGTAAATATAACTATATTTGGTGTATGTGTACATTTAACTCAATTTGAGTTTAACTTAACACTCCACTGGAGTGTGTGTTACCCTTCAAAGTGGTAATATATTACCTTTTTTCCCTATATAATCAATTAGTGTGTGTGTGTGTGACAGATGATCAAATATCTTGAAAATAGTTTTAATTTATTAAATGTTTATTCATTTTTTCAGAAATAATTTCAAAACATTCAACTCTGCATTTTAAAATGCAACAAGACATGTTTTAAGTTTGAGTAAAACATACTGGTTTGATTATTGTTTCTCTGAAAGAACCGGTTCAAGTAAAAAACTGGACTTCCCATCACTAATGGGAAATACATTCCATATTGGGTTAAAGGTTTAACACTGAAAAAAAAACTCTTAAATATACGCTCTCACACTCGTGGATTAAAATGTACTCTGGTTTTAACACTGAACAACACTTAAAAAATCACACTGTATATTTAACACTGGAATTTTTTGCTGTGTGAATAAATCATTTTTGTTTTAATTGCGAAACGTTTTTGTTCATAGATTTAAAAATAAATATTGTATCATTAAGGACTTTCAACACAAAAGAGCATAACTATAAACAACTGCATCATATGAGGTATTTGAAGGTAAATTCTGATTGGCTGTTGGTGATTTTACCATTCAGCTGGGAAGAAATCTACAGAAATTGATAATAGCAGTTTTCATTTTAGGTGTAAAACTTATTTACATAAAGAATTTTTAGAACAATATCTTTATCATTAAGACCTTTTTGCTGAAAAGAGGATGGCTAATTATAAACAACTAGGCCTATGGCTCCATACCAATGTAGCATACTTGTCGCTTTAAATGTTCCAGCTCTTTGAAGATGGATTCTTATTAGGAAAATATATCGTGCAAAAATAGAATCTAACAGTTTTCATTTTAGTTGTGGAACTTATTTTGTATACTTAGAATGTTAGGACAGTATATTTGTCATTAAGGCTCTTTCACACAAAAGAAGATTGCTTACTCTAAACAACTAATGATATAATTGCTCCAGACTAAAGTAGGATACCTGTCGCTTTAAATGTTCTAGCTCTTTGAAGATGGATTCTGATTGGCTGTTGGTGTTTTTTATAGTTCATCTGCTGGGAAAAAAACAGAAATAGATTGAACAAAGTTTTAGTTGCACTTTCAACCATGGCAAGTCTTTTTGTTTTTTTTTGTTTGTGTTTTACCAAAAGTGACAGGCTTCTCTCAAAAGATAAGACAGTGGAATAAAAAATGTGGAATAAAGAACAAAAAAAAAAAATCATATTCTTCTCAATCAATAGAAGAAGAACAGCATTTATTGGCTATTACAGCAATCAAACACTCCAGCTTTTTGCGTTTTTAAGCGATGAGCTCCAACTGTTTCAGGTTGGAAGGTCTTTTTGCTATCACCCTGATTTTTAGCTTCACACAGATGCTCAATTGTTTTTAAGTCAGCACTCTGGCTGGGCCACTGCAAAATGTTAATGTTTTTGTCTGCTAGTTATTTCTTCACCATTTTGCTGCGTGTTGTCCACTGAAATGTCCACTGGTGCCCAAGGCTATGTTTTTCTGCAGACACCATGTTGTTGAAGTTTGATGTATTGCTCCTTTTTCATGATGCCGTTTACTGTGATTACAGAATACAGAATTGATTTTGAAATTTTATTATTTACAAAGCTGTCAATAATCTTGCTCCCCAGTATCTTACTGACTTGCTCTATCCGTATACCCCCTCTTGTTCATTGAGATCTTATGATCTCAACTTACTCACCTTTCCCAGAACACTTTTTAAAAAACAAGGTAATCGAGCGTTAGCTGTTGCTGGTCCAAAACTTTGGAACACTCTACCAATTCACATTAGACTATCCCCCTTCATTTCTGTGTTTAAATCCATTCTAAAGACCTATCTATTTTCTAAGTTTGGTTGCTTTTAAATGTGCTTTATAAATAAATATTGTATTGTAATTAGGTTCCTTGGTCCACCAGCTGAAAAACTCCCACCAAAACATGAGCAGCTGCTGTGGTGGTCATGGTGGAGAGCATGAGACTGATTCCTGGGATGCTCCAAGGACAGACGAGTCTTCGCTGAGGTCCTTCCTGCGCCTAGACTGCAGCTCTGCACAAGACGTTTGACCATAGAAGAAATGGTCGTGCCCAACTGAGCCTGGTTTCTCTCGAAGGTTTTTTTAATTCTTCCCTTTCGCCAATTGTTTTTTCCTCGCCGCTGTCGCCACTGGCTTGCATGGTTCGGGATCTGTAGAGCTGCGCATCGATGGAATTGCTCTTCAGTGTTTGGACTCTCAGTAGTGATTATTAACCCACACTGACCTGAGCTAAACTGAACTTACTATATTTCTGAAAACTGAACTGACACTGTTTAAATTCACTATAAACTTCCATGTGAAGCTGCTTTGACACAATCTACATTGTATCAAGCGCTATACAAATAAAGATGAATTGAATTAAATTGAAACATTAGGTTCCCACCACCATGTTTGACAGTGAAGATGGTGTTCTTAGTGTTGAAGTATTCTCTTAACCAGAACAGGTGTCCCTTTTGGCTTCCGATCACTTTTTTTATTTATGAATATTTTGCTCTGTAGCCACTGGAACTTTTATAGCATTTATATTGTTTTATAGCCTGTTACTGACTTGTGAGCAGCCACACTGTGGAGCTGCAGGTCCTCACTGAGCTCCTTTGTCTTAGTAACGACTGTCCACAAACCAACAGGAGAGAAATTTAGATTTTTTTTCACCTTTTGAGTCAATTAAAACAGGTTTTCCCAATGGATCAGGGTAATTAGGATGCTTTAGAACAGCTTGGACTATTTGGAATGGTATTATTATTATTAAAAAAATTCACACAATAATGCCTTTTGTACATTGGTTTATTCTCCTTTGAGAGAAGCCTGTGTCATTTGCGTTCAAAAAAAGAAAAAAAAATTACTTTTTCAGATTTCGCCATGGGTATAAATAATTTTGGGCTTGACTGTAGCTATAAGGATAACTATAATAGCTCCACAAATCAATGGAGAACACCTGTAGCTTTAAACGCTGGTGCCCATTAAAGATGGATTCTATTTGGCTGCCTGTGTGTTTTATCATTTGTCTAGCTGGGGGAAAAAAATGATTGGTTCATTGTTGTTCCTCTGCCATTCAAGAGTTTATGAACATGTTTATTAGAATAATTAATAAATTTTAATTTTTATCATAAGCAGTTTTGTAACCTGTCGAATTACATGTTTGCACTTTTTAAAATTTGATTCTGATTGACTGTCAGTGTTTTTATTGTAAACCATCACAGAATATTTTTGCTGACATCTTAATACTTGCTGTTTTAAAGAACATTGCTGCTCTTGTGCCTTTTTAGTTTTAACTGTGCTTTGAATATATTTGTTTACTCTATTCTTTACAATTAAGGCTTAATCTAAAAAAAAATCTGAAAACAGAGGAACAATACATTTCCAGCTGATGAACAATTAAAATATTAACAGCCACTTATAATCCATCATTCTTGAAAGCGCTTGAGCACTTAAAGACAATTAGCCTTGTTGTAAGCAGGTTTTTTTTGTGCGTGTGTAATGATTTCTAAAACATTATCATCACAAGTTTTTTTTTTCTTTTTCTTTAGATTAAGTGGATTTTTAAGGACTTTATATGACAATTCTGTAATTAGATACTCACCCTCATAACCCATAAGATCTTCGTTCATGTTTGGGACACAAATGAAGATTTATTTTGTTGTTGTGGTTGATGAAATGCAAAAGCTATTTGACCCAACAAGAATACATTTATGGTCAAAATTTTGTGAGCGTGCGTCCTGAAGAAGAGGAGGAACTGTTGAATAAGTATTCTTATATAACATTATGGTTGAAACACTAAAGACACAAACAGTTTTGACATCTTTTTTGCTTCCTTTCTGGCATTTGAACATTTCGGAAAAAATTCTGTCTTTGGAGGGTCAAAAGCTCTGGCATTTCCTGTGTTCCAGAGAATTTCTTTAACTCAAGGATGCATGACTTTATAAAAATTGTGTTGATTTTATGAATGTAGGCTTTTTGGAGAAACATACAAATATTGTTTACCCTGAAAATGTTGTGCTCTTCTCCTTTTTTTTATTATTAATGTACAAATGTAGGTTAGTCTAGGATGTTTGGTTATGCATTATAAACATGATCAATGAATTATAATGCCTGAAATTAGACTTAAATGTTTGCTTTATTAATATTTAAATACATTTGATGGTACATTTTACAGTAACAAATATGTAAAGATAAGTTACTATAGTGCAAGTTGATGTGATATTGATTTAAATGTGCAGTAAGTAACAGGTATGTCTGTAAATAGTTTAGTTATCTAAAACAAAAGTATGTTTTGGTTTCATATGCATTTAAAAACAAAATGTGGATTTTTTTTATAAATAAAATATCAGGTTTGAGAGCACTAAGTTAAGGCAGGTTTCCAAGGTATATAAAAAAAAAGAAAAAGTTGAAACATGAATATTGAGATATTTAAATGGATCATCAGATCTTTTTTTTTTTTTTTTCAATTTCTTTGCATAAATCTCAATCAACCTCAGTCCTGATAAAAACTAATAAATAGTTCTTTTTTTAAATTGGATTTTAACTCTAATTACCAAATTCACAAATGACGTCACTGATTTGGTGAAAAATAAATAAATAAAAACAAAATTACATTTTCAATATAAAAAGTAATTGTGGACTGTTATTATTTTTGTACCTTTTAAATCACAGTCTTGGACTTGTGAACAATTAGATACAACATCAGCTTTGATGCTTAATTTACTGTTGGTGACTGTTTGATTTCCATTATAACCACATTTGAGGTCTATAATTAGTCTTTGTTTTTATTTACTCCATGTAGTTCTGAGAACTGAGATGCAAATTTAGTTTTTCTCAGATACATCAGTGTAAGTGCATAAAGGTCACTCACAGACACACTAATTTATAGTCTCATACTAATTATACTCCATATAAAATTCAGAAACTAAACTTTTTTTTTTCCTAAAGAAATAATGGTGCTAACTGATGATCAACAGTAAAAGACTATTTTTTTT
>CAIGQZ010032594.1:17805516-17833609 GCA_903798205.1 Danio tinwini | reverse complement strand
ATATATATATAAATGCATTTTACAGCAGTTTAATGTAGTGGATGTTATCATCCCGAACATAACAAAAGGGTAGTAAATGTGTACAAAGTATATTATTGAGTCAAAAAATGTCAAAGCATTTTCTCAAAATATGTAAAAAGATTCGTCATCAAAAATCATTCTGCTAGCTGAAACACAGAAGTAGCTATGGCCAAATTAGGACTTAATAACAAAAAAAAAATCCGACAGTACAAAAGAGTTAAAGGAGGTAATAAATTATGATATTGGTCTTAATTTTTCGAGCTCATACATCCATAATGGTCAACGTTCATAGTCACGTGACAACCTTTAGGTTTAAAAAAAACAATATTTCTTATGTTTTCATAAAACAATAGCCTCACTGCTTTGTAAAGTGGGTTAAGAAATTTTATTGTAGGCCTACTTTTAGTCTGTGTTCGTATACATTGGCATTTACAGAAAAAAAATAACATTTGCTATCTTTTATCAGCTGAGTGACAGCAAATATTCGCGAATATTGACTCCAAAGGGTTTGTCACGAATGGAAGCAATAATAATAATAATAATAATAATAATAATAATAATAATAATAGTTTACTTCTTAATAGGGTCACATGCATTAATATTAATTCTAAAAGCTTACGAGGCTTTAAAAACAGTCTGCTGCTTTATATTCAGAAGTGGTTTCTCGTTTCCAGTCCAACAATGCTGTGAGCTCCGTCACGTAGAGCCGCTCCCTACAAACAAACCCAACAAATGAGCGAACAGCGCCTCCTTCTGGACACCAAACACAGACAAATTAAAATCAAATAGTTTTATTCAGATTGTGCAAGTCAGTACATGTTGACAGTGTATTAGATGTCCTATGACGCTAAGGCAAAATAATTTAAAAAAGGTCTTACAATTATGCATCTTTTAACCTGCAAATGGCACACATCAAGACACTATACTTCACAATGCAAAAGTATGACTGTCTATAGGAGAATCATTTAAGCAACAAGCATTCACTAAAATCCAACACACAACCATGTCATTGTCCTCCATGTTAGATTCAGCAAAAAAAAATTGATTACGCAAGGAGCAAAATGGCACAGCGTACTAACACTTGGTCCTAAAGATTAACACAGGAAGCCTGAAAATATGCTTGTTTTATTATTATTATTAAATGGCAAACTGTTAGCTAGACAAAAATACAGTGGCATTTGACCATCCGCATGGAATAGTGCACTTTAATATGCTGTACTGCACACGAAAAGTTAGCTTAAATTATTTGTATGTCATTAAAAACAGCACGTACAATAAAGTGGCTAAACATTAAGGCGTACAGAAAAATAAAAACAGAGCTAAACTTTGACTGCTGCCAAAGAAACGGGACTGGTGTATTTGTACAGGTGAACACTTGTGAAGAACAGTGAAAAAGCCAGGAAGACAAAAAAAAGAAAAGTTTATTCCCACATTAAGAGATTTCCACTAAACACACACTTCTACAGCAATACAATCATGCAGTACTCCCCTCCCCACCCTCCCAAAACCCACGTTTAAAAGGTCTGCTTGCAGCACAGCATGGAGAGGAATAAAAGTAAAAGGAGATCAGTTATCTTCATCAATACATGTACACTCAAGCAGAGGGTAAAGTTGCAAGACGCACTATAATGTGTTACACAAACTCAACGTTCTTTATATCTTCAACAGCAGTCATGAGAACACCTGAAGTAGAAACAATTATAGATGAATTAGCGGCTTATTTTATTAACAAAAGTCTATAGTATACTAAATAATGTATAATAAAGCTTGAAGTTTTTGCATAATCAGTAATACTATTGACAAATATGCATTTATTAAACCATTTAAATGGAGTATAAATGGTGTAAAATATTGTATAGATGAAGTGCATAATAAAGTTTGCATTATATATCAAAATTAGTCCAACATACTGCTACTGAAATAGCAAGTTTAATTTTATATTTATTTAAACAAAACATTACTATAATACTTACAATTACAATAACAATGATAATAAAACAATCTAACTCTTAATAGAATGGCAAAACAGTAAGTACATAAAAAAAAACAACCCATTGACCTTGAAAAGTAAACCTTAATTTATTGAAGTTTGTTCAAAATAACATTAAAATAGTAATAGGTACCATGGTTTCCGCTACATTCATTCTTCCGTGGCAGGCTGCCACACCAAAATTCACCCCGCCACTGCTACATTACTACTCACTCAAAACATTCAGTCATTGTTGTTTTTGTTTTTTTAATATATATCGGGTTATAAGTCACACCAAAACGTGTTAAGGTACTGTAAGTGAATTATAACAGCGCATACTTTTCTGTAATCGTAGTAATGCTTTGCATCATTTTAACCCTTTAATGCTCGTTTCCACTGACTGGTACGGTATGGGTTCGAACCGAACCACTTTTTCGGCACCCTTTCGAAAGGGTACCAAACACGAGAAAGGGTCCCAAAGGTGGAGCTAGACACGCAGCTGAACGCTATTGGTTTACAGAAATAAGTCATGAGCTCACGCAACAAGCCAGAATGAAAACAAAGGAGATGCCATGTTTTCATACACAGCCGAGAGACTATATATCCATATAATAATGAGCCCTGTTCGATCTGGGCTCAAATGAACATTGTCGTCATCTTGATGAACAGCCACAAAGCCAAAAAAAAAAAAGAGCTGATTTGACCCTGTGCCCCGTAGTTTTTTTACAAGCCAGTCTGAAGCGCGAGCTGTTTTCTTGCTTGCGCTCATCGCGTTTCTTTATTTGAAATAACAAACTTCTTGAGCTAAAGATCATATCGTGCGCTTTATTATTGGCGTGCTTTTGAAACCTGATCCTGTCAGAAACTGACAAATGCGAAAGTGACGCACCAAAAAAACAAAAGGAGAAGCCGGAAAAAAGGAGCACATTATTTTTTCAGCAAACATGAACAAACTGCCATGTATAACCGTTATCACCACCTTTTGGACTATTATGAACTCGGAATGATGAAACTACTTTCTAACAAGAGGCTACACGTGCTGCTGAAGATTACAGACACATTTAGATCATAAGAGGTCTGACTGGGCTCTATTTTCTGCTGTTTTGAACCTAAATAAGGACTAAATGTATGCTGTGTGTAGTTTCTGTAAGTGGTAACATATCGGAGACTGTAAGGGTCTGTATGTGTTCATACATGTTCATTTATTTAGTTACAGTAGGCTATTTCACACTGTCATTGATCTGCAGTTATAATCAACTCATGTTCATAGTAAAGTTAGTAATAAACATTTATACAGAAGTATTTGTGTATAAAGCATCTATTTGTGAGAAGTGCTTCTCATATGATATGCGAGCGGCCCGTACAGCTTTACTTTAGACATTTTCTCGAGCGAAAATGACGTTGACTGCAACTATCTGTCGTACACCCTGCCCATCAAAAGAGTACCATTGGTACCCTTTTAGCAGTGGAAAAGCAAGCCTGATAAAGGTGAGCTGTACCGTACCATACTGTACCAGTCAGTGGAAATGAGCCATAAGATGACATGCTGACTGACAGGTGTGAGATGCGTGAGGCTAGCGTAGCTTTCAGTTAAGATGAACAGTTTCCATAATTAGATAACGCTTTATAATAAATAAAATTATCTATACTTTAAAATGTATAGATAATGACTTTATCTTGCTGGAATTAATGGCCGTTTCACTTTAGGACGCATTAATGCCGCTCGGTAGGTCTATTGGAGACATTCATAAACATTCCGAGCAAATCTAATAAATGGAGACATACTTGTTACATATATGCACTTAAAAAAAAAAAAAAAAAAAAAAAAAATTAAAAAAATAATCGCACTTCAGCAGTGTTTGAGCGCACAAGAAAACCTGCACTTAAGCAGTGTATATTTGAGGGTGTGCAAGAAGTTGTGCATGAACAGAGCAAATCAGCATGCAAGCAAAGAGATTTGCATGCTCGCATTACATAAATGCGATCTCGATCTTAAGTGTGTGGTGTGAGGTGTTGTAAATCTATTACGATGCAGAACAAATCACCCCAAAAGGGGACAATAAAGTTTACAGTACAGTAACAGTAATGTGTAAAATCAAGTTCACATTAGATTAAAAATTAAAAATTTTGACTTAGTTTTTATCTGTATTTATTGTACATCTAAATATATAATAATTTAGCCATTAAAAGAAACTAAAAACATACTTAATTAAGTGGAATTTATTGAAATAATAAATATACTAACTAGGGTTGGGCGATGTCGACCAATTTGGCATCGTACAAGGTCTAACGTGAAACATTGCGATTAACAATGGCATCGTCATTGTAGGGAGCAGTAAATTATTCATGAATTATTATTTCATAATGGATTAATTAGTTGTAACTTAGCGTTTCAACTACCTGACCTCCATGGTCTTTGTTTTACCCAAATATAATCAAATCATAAATAAAGAGTAACACACAAATTACCACCCGTCAATCACTTTTTCTACAAGACTCTGGCATGAATAGGCGGAGTAATCGGTGTCATTATAATGGCGTTGACAAACTTGGTTGATAAAAAAAAAGGAACCAACCAACAGCATCTGAGGTTTGCGCTAAAATTACTTGGTACAAGCGTGAAAGCGAAAGATTTAAGCAGTGTACTGACGCTGTGACACGTTACCTGATAGATTTAAAATCTATCCCCATACTAACTGTCTGGAGCAACTGATAAATACGCATTTATTAAACTATTAAAGTATAAATGATGTGTAAATTATTGTATAGATGAAGCGTGTAATAAGTTCATATTACATATCAAAATTATAGTCTAACATACTGCTGCTAAAATAGCAATAACTTAATTTTTTTTATCTGCATTTAATATTCATTTATAGATTTACCATGTATTTAAACTAAAAACTATAATGCTTATAATAATAATAATAATAATAATAATAATAATAATAATAATAATAATAATAATAATAAAACAATAAATCTAACTCTTAAAAGAATGGCAAAACAGTAAGTACATAAAGAAACAACCCATTAGACTTGAAGTAAAACTATTTATTGAAGTTTGTTCAAAATAACATTAATACTAGTGCTAAATATGTACTTATTACTATTTAGTGTATAAACTAGAGCTGGGCCGATAAACGATTTTATCTTGAAAATCGCGATAAAATGTGTCAATAACACTAAGCTCTGGACTTTTTTTTTTACTCTATATTGATCTAAGAGCCAATCACAGCAGAAATATGCAACAATGGGAATCTAAAAGTGTGGTGATATTAGAGATGTAGCAAAATTTCAGCCACCGACAATATACCAGCCGAATATGTTGCATTATTTAATGGACCCTTTAATTTTTGTGGCTTCAGTCATTGTTAGAGGTGCTTTTAAATCTGGAAGCATTAACAACATGCATCGAAATATAAATCGTTATCGTTTAATATGGAAATTATCGAGATTATATTTTTGCCATATCAGCCAGCCTTAATATAAACAGAACAAACATATCAGATGTCAGATTACACCTGATATATCGCATTCTCATTTTGATTAATTTCAAATCCTTCCCTCAGGATCTCGATATAGGGTGCCTTCGGCAAGGACCAACTGATTTAAATTAATTTGTTCCTTGTGCGATTGATTTGCTAAATTTAGATGGGAAGAGGTAGCTGCTGTTTTTAGTACCATTAAATGTTGTTTAAAGTTTGTCTTAAGCGTGTAGTATTATGTACGTGTTGTAAATTACTACAATGCAGAACAAATCGCCCCAAAGGGGGACAAAGTTTACAGTAACAGTAATGTGTAAAATCAAGTTCATATTAGATTTTAAAATTAAAAGCATTACATTTTTAAATTAGTAATCTGCATTTATTGTAAATCTAAAATGTATTATAATTTATAGATTAGCCATCAAAAGAAACTAAACATTCTTAAATTAAGTGGAATTTACCAAGTTTTACACATACTAAAACCGTGAGATAAAAAAAAAAAAATAAAAAAATAAAAAAAAACAGCTAGTTTAATATGTAAAGATGTCATTACTATTAAAATTTACAAATCAAAATGAATTCTGCTGCATTACTCTATTTTTAGAAGAACTTACCCTTTCTCTTTTCTCAGTTGGAGTTTCTTTGCCGGACATTTTTGTCTTTGTGGTTTGAAGCGGCATTGCTCTTTCTGAAAAACAGCCTTATGTCACTTCCCTCATTTATGTGTATATGAACACGAGTCAACTATCTACATATTCTAACATCATTGAAGATCATTACAGAGAAACATCTAAATATTTTAAAACAAAAAGAGATCACTTACAGCGGAGCAGATCCTGAGTCATCATCTACAGAGGAGCAGGAATACAGGAAAAAAAAAAAGATTTAATTCCAGAAGTTTGTCTGAAAACTAGTATAAAAGCCTCAGAACATTAAAAACCTTACATTTTAAAGCAGAGCAAGACTGAAAACCTTACTGAAGTTCTCCATTTAATGATTTCTATAGCTTTAAAGTATTTACTCCTCACCTAAACAGCGTTATTAACCTTATACATATCATGCAGAATAATGCATTTTCACCGGCCATGCAGTCTGGTGCTGGATTGAAAGGATATATGTTTGGAGGTTTTTGGCCCATCATTTGTCTGTAGCACAAGCTGACCTACAGATGAAGTAGCTTCTGCATTATTCCTCTAAAGACTTAAACACCATTAGGGAGAAAAATAAATAAATAAATAATCTCCTCTGACACAAATGAAATGCAAGCGTGGAACTGACAGCAGTTGTATTAGAAATAAAAATAATTTTTACATTGTGACACTTAGACAGCCAGTCTAATCTAAAACTAATAAATTAAAATAAAGATTTTCCTTCAAAAACAAAACATTTTTGATAAGTTCACATTTAATTTCACTAAAAGTTACGTAAATTGTATATAACGATTTATTTTAACTATATCAATATTCCTTTATATACACACACACAAAAAAAACATGTTTAGAATAGGTTTTATAAAAAAAAAAAACTTGTTTAAAAAATTTGATAAATCTGCATTTAAAAAAAAAGCATGTTTTAATTATAGTAAAAGTAACACTGTTTTAGGCTGCTCTGCTATCATTTGTAGAACCCGTTTTACTACAAATACCATGAATAAACTATGATTAAAGTCATAAATGTGGTTTATTTAAACAAACTTGGTGTATAACGTTAATGTAAAATTTTAGAATATGCATTATTGTTATGAATATAACCAAGTCATTATGAACATTTAAGGAACGTAAAACATTACAATAAAAATTGTATTTTAGATTTTTAAAATATTATACAAGTATAGCTGAATAGGATTTTAGTAGCGGTCAAAGTCAAATGAAAAAATAAGTGTAATAAAATTTAAAGGCACAGAGTGTAATTGGAATTGCGTATGTCTCTAGATTTGAACAAGTATACAAGTCAGCAAAATATATAAAACTGTTCTAGGGAGTCCAATGGATATTAAAATGAAGAGAAAAAAATAATGTGCCTTTAACAATGTGTAAAAACATTAATAAAATTGTTTTACAATAAACATGTTTATTGTAAAACGAATAAGGGGTCGATATCACTGAACGCACTTTTTCGTTCCAAAAATGAGGCTCACAACAATGCCTTTGTTGACAAGAGAGGGAAAAAAAAAAAAGTGCTGTTCACTGTCGCTAGGCAACAACTAAATCAGCTGCCTATTGTGTGCGCGAGTGTTGCTGCTGATATAGATATAATTTAATAAATATTGTGATATTTAAGATTTGTGAAGTCATACAACTCCGAATAAATCAAAACAGTAACTACTAGTTTCTCTATTTTTAAAACTCTTCCTAGTCGTTTTGACAACATAACCACTGATGTCACCTGAACAGAAACCCCACCTCTGCTTTCATTTGATTGGAGAACGAAACAGACGCAACCGACATAACACGCTTTTTCCCACTCAGAGTTGACTTTAACGGCAAAAATGCAAGGCGCAGCAGACGGTTCAAACACATGGCGTGCAGGACGCATAAGCCGTTGGTAAAATCATTTAAAAAAATTATAATAAAAAAAAAAAAAAACAGCACGTTTTGTGTAATCGGCCCTCAAGACTGTTTGAAAAATTAAGTAAAAACTAATTCATATCAATTTGAAGGGGGTTTTGAGTCACTACATCTGACTATTAAAATGCTGAACTACTGGTAAGATTGTGCTTCAGACACTTCAGTGACAATCAGAAAGAAACTTTAAACAAAACAAGTTAACAACCAACAAACATTTGTAGTTTTTACACAGCTGAAACGTAAACAGAGACATTTGCCCAGAATGTCATGCAGAGAGCATGTCCAAACACTCAGAACCACAAAAACCAAAATAAAGTTGGCATTATAGGATTAGTTAGAGCTGCCTTTCTCAAAATATTGTCATGCAATGAGATGATGCGGAGATCATGCAAGGCAATATAACACCACCCGTCTGAAATGTCAACTTGGTTATTATGCATAACACCTCGACCTTTAAAACCCATTCTGAACTGCAGTATGTCAGACTCAGCCGAACGCTTTCACTGGCTACAAAAACAGCAAAGAAGAGGCTTTTCAAGCTAATCTTCAGTTTTAACAAAGTGCCAGTGAAAGAGCTCCACATTTTCCAGCCTATCTATGAGCGCTCAAAAGGAGGAAAGAAAAAAAAAAAAAAAAAAAAAAAAACACCCTTTGCAGTAAGGCTGCACAATTAAATCTAAGGTGATAGTCATGCGCATTTTGTCAGTAAATTCTGTTCTATGATCAGTAGTAGATCTCCAGCACAGCTTTCAAATTTTTCAATTTAAATCAGACAAATTAAAATAATAAATTGTTTTGTCATAATGACAGCCCATGAACAAAGCCAGGGGGAGTTTGGGTGGTTTGATCGGCCCAACCTCTCTGCCAAAGTTCCAGAATTTTAACTGCTATGCAATGATAAATTGTAAAAATAGCCGTTAGAAGATGGCTTGCAACTAGTCACCTCGCCTTCGCAGTAAATATTTATTGTCACAGTATGCATTTTGACTTCAGCAAATAAGCTTAGGCGAGTTATTATTATTTTTAAGGCTGATTTATACTTCTGCATCAAGCGCACGCATATGGTCCAGCGCAGCCTTTGGCGGTCACATATCCCTCGTCGTAGCTGATGCTCACCTTAAAATTTTTTTTTTAAAAATAAAAAAAAATAATGCAACTACAACGACGCATGGCGCAAGTTCTTTGATTGGTCGGCTTGGTAGTGGTGAGGAATGTGGGCAGTGCTGAGAGCCGTGAGCCTGATGGAGCGAGTGTTTACAAGTGTCGTGTCCAGTGAAGGAGCTCCAGATGGAAACTTTTGTTTTATGCTTGCCTTATGATTAAAGTTGTAGCATGTCCGTCGGTTCCCGCCTTTGAATGAGCGAGTTGCAAATTGTAGCAGCAGTTTTGCACACAGCGCGTCTCAATAATAAAACTAGGGGAAAAAAAAAAACCTTTTGACATTTCCCCCGCAGTCATTTGAATTAATGCATGAATCACATCAAATTCGGAGCTCCTATTGGTTCTTGGATTGATGCTCATTGCAGCTGTTGTCACACTGCAAGAAAGGGTCTAAAACCTTCTGACACTGCCAGAACTTAATCTGAGAGAAATTCTGATCGCAATGGGTATAAAAGCGGCTGTCTGTGAACATGTCAAACCAACGATCAAAGATTTTAGCCTAGGATTTCAGGAATCTTTTAGGATTTTCCAAATTTGTCTCAGATGACAAAAATCACAGCTGAAATCTCACAGTGTGAGCAGGGCTTTAGACGCTATCAATATAAAATGTCGTCATTATTGACTATTGTAATGATGTTAAATAGAGAAAAACATTTGACAAGTTACCTTTAGCATATTCTTAACCTTGGACCTCACTCTTCAAACAAAATAACCCCTTATACTTATGTATAAAAAAGATCCCTTGAAAATGATAGTAGTAGTAGTAATAATAATAAACGCTAAAACCCATATCAAAGCTCATTTTAATACAAAAAATTAGGCTGTTATCCTTGAATTGTCAAATTTACTTTAAAAAATAAATAAATCATGGAGCCCCTGATTGTAATTAAACCTCAATGAAACGCAAAACAAAGGGAGTAACTACAAAAAGGTCAACTTCAAGAAAAAGCACCACCCCTTTCACCAAGCTGGCTACAGGCCTGCAGCTGTTTGCATAGCCTCAGTGAACTACAGCTGTGTAGTAAACACTCGACTCAGAAAACTCTATAGACATTTTGATGTCATTTTGAGCCATTGAAGGAGATTTACTACTGATCACAGAACTGTGCTTTCCTGACAAGAGGTGTATGACAAACACAGCTTTTAAGATTACAATATTTTGTGCAGCCCTACATCGCAGCAAATCCACTTCAGTCTGACATGCAGTTTTTGAACACTTACCACAATGGAAAAGCAGCAGTGAACAGAGAAATAAACAAATGGAAATCATAAAAATTGAGCACAGCCACAGACTACAGGCAAATAAAAAAAAACATACCAACTCAAACTGAAATAGGATCTTGCACCATTATGAGGTCATCAACAAAAACAAAAATTAAAGAATTACATCCACTGGTCATTGTACAATGACAAAAAGTGAAAGTGAGAAATCATTGTGATGTGAACAGTTAAGAGTTACGCACCGTCATTGATCTCATCAGGCTTTCTTCTCTTCTCGTAGACGAAGATGATGGTGATGAGGATGATGACCTCAGCCACGATGCCAAGGAAAGGCCAGAGAGCAGCCAGCTGACTCCGCACGCGCAGCTGGATCTGGTCTTTATTAGTGCCAACCTCACTGGTGCCTTGACACTGGTAGCTGCCCATGTCCTCGTTGATATCCAGGTCTTTGACATACAGTGTGGTCTTGTCGGGTGTGCTCTTGATCTCATACTTATCATCGGTGCCATTAAAGATGGAAATCTGTGTGATCAAGGGGATACGATTAAAGACTGGTGGAAACTGTAATCATACTGTAAACATTTTCATAAATTCAGCAGTTTAAACACCACCACGACTTAACTGATAAAACTAGAACTTAATGACATAATTTTCAGCGTTTCCCCAACCATTGTATGCACTAATACATGTGCTAGGGCTTTTTTTATAAAAAACAAAAAAAAACATAACAATTTTCTTACAATTCTGTACATGTAAAATAAGTTAATATGAGTAGCCTACTATTATTATTGTTGTCATTTCTCAAACATATAACACTAAAAATATTAGGCCTATGTGTAGGTCTACTGTTGCTTAAATTGCTAAATTTTGTATAGATTGGAATAGTGGATGATAATGTAAATGATTAGCTTGCTTTTGGTTTTACTTTCACGGCAGAGTACGCTCAGGGTCTGTTCGCTAAAGCAGAAATCATTCAGGGCGCACAGCTCACGTGTTTTCATGGCCACTAATATGTTATTACATTCTTAGCCTTGTAAATAACACTGTGAAGACTTGTGTGACCGCCTTTATCTCTAGACCTTAAAAATATTAGTGGCCGAATCGTAAAAATACTGAATTAGATCAAGTTTGTTGAATTGAGATCATTATCTTTTTTTTTTATTAATCGTGCAGTCCTAGCATGCGCACACTCAAGCAGAAAGTGCATTGGAACGTGTTGCATCAACCAGATGGAAGTCAACTGAGCAAGGCCAGTAAAAAGTAAATAAATCTCACTTTTACGCTGCAAACACATGAATAGAGGCCATTTATACATAAACGTGCCATGCGTGCCAACACATGGAATTCACATCTTTTGCATTTTTCTGCACAAATTGTGGGGATTATTTACTTTCATGTGATGTGTGAACTTGCATTATGGCAATGTACATTCAGCCCAAAGCTTGTTTGTAGCGGACTAAGTGCATTGTATCAAAAAAAATAAATGCAAAAACTTGCAAAGGCAGTTTGTCCCATAAGCATTCTCACTCCCTCTGACACACACAGTGGCTTAATTTCCATTAAAAACATTAAATAAATTGTATATTTTATCTGGACTAAAGCAGACAGAAATGTGTGCTCTTATTTCTTGAAACAGACTTTTAATGGAACATCTGATTTATGAGGACAATACAGAACAGTGTTTTCCCTAGGTTTACAGTTTTGGGGGTTTAAATATTTATTCCATATTTGATGCATAAGTTAAAATACAGACCTATAAATCTAATACTTTACTAAAAGAAAATATGCCAATAAACTTCAGTTTATAGCAATGAGTGCATTACAGGTCGGAGAGGTCAGTACACGTTGGATGAGACGCTAGATAAGGGCGAACGCTCCGCTTGAGTCATAGCAGCACAAAAAAAAAGAAGAAATACAATGGCTGCACTTGCAACAAAGAGAACATCACTCAGGCGAGTCTGCCAATAAACTGTAAACGGAGGTCGCACCACATCTGTAAATATTTTAGTTGCTGTGACTCATGCATTGATCACTCAGGCCCCCACACATCATTTACCCTTGTTGTGGCTGCTGTAGTCTATGCAATATATACGGGAATGCACGTGCGTCTTCGGTCCTGTCAGATATGGCGCGCATAGAGCAGAAATTTGTAATCGCGCAACCATGTAGAGACAAAAATCACATGCCGTTGTGTAAATAAGATTACATACGCCATTTAGCTTGTTTATTTAAAGTTGTGATCTGGTGCTATATATAAAATACAATTAACTTGACTTCAAGGGGAGTGGGGAAAGCTGGTGGGAGGGCAGGGCACCCCCTAATAAGATGATAGGGGAAACACTGCAGAACAAAGAAGCTCAGTTGTACTTGTATATAAATTAGTGAACAAATGCTAAGGAATTATTTTCCATAATAGTAAAAAAAAACTAGTACAAACTAGAATGTTTTAAATGATGCGTTGCTCTAAATCTTAACTCAAACTGTCTAAACCCAAATAACAGTCTTTAAAAGCATGTAGCAAATGCTTTAAATTTTTTTTAAAAAGTAAAGAATTCATAAAATCATTTTTTAAAATCAATTTGACCCATTTCAGTTGGTTTTGCTTGACAATTCTTGTCATTCAACAGAAAGCAACATTAAATAAACACCTTGTTCATAAAGCCAAATGACGTTTTACACACCTCTGCAACATGAACCAACCTTCAAACCACAAGTTCAGGTATCACTCACATTTCAATTCACAAAAGCATTTATTTACCAGTTCTCCTGCATCATTAAGCTTGAACCAGCTCCAGTCAGTAGGCATTGGGTATCCATGGCTTACACAGCTCAGCACAGCCTTGTCTTTCTCATTAGCGTTCTCTGAGTTTTTGGAAGCTTTTATGTGCGGGGAAGCTAACAGGAAGAACATAATAATGGATGAGCACAATATGCCATTGTTTGCACCATTTTTCCAATTATGGATTTCACAACTAGCATTCAAAAGAACTAATGTTACAGTATTTTACTATGACAGTTTAATAAAGATATACAATTGAAGTCAGAATTATCAACCTGCTTTGATTTTTTTTTCCTTTTTTAAATATTTCCCAAACAATGTTTAACAGAGCAAAGAAAATGTTCACAGTATGTCTGGTAATATTTGTTCTTCTGGAGAAAGTCTTTTTTGTTAGATTTTTCATAATTTTGATTTTTTTGTTTGAGTTTTCAGTTTTTTTATAAACCATTTTAAGGTCAAAATAATTAGCCCCTTTAATTTTTGTTTTGATAGTTTACAGAACAAACCATCGTTATACAATAACTTGCCTAATTACCCTACCCTGCCTAGTTAACCTAATTAACCTAGTTAAACCTTTAAAAATGTCAATTTAAGCTGTATAGAAGTGTCTTGAAAAATATCTAGTAAAATAGTATTTACTATCTTCATAGTAAAGATAAATCAGTTATTAGAAAGGTGTTATTAAACTCATGTTTAGATGTGTTGAGGGGGAGAAAAAAAATTTAAACAAAAATTGGGGGGGGGGGACAGGGGGGCTAATAATTCTGACTTCAATTGTACATGGTCAAAGCTCTTTTAAAAAGGTCACTGCGGCTGTTCCTTCAGATTATCTTGTCTTTGCATTTCCTACAGTGCAACAATATTCAATGAACATCTGTAATATTGATCCAGAAAGTCTCTCAATATTTGGGGCCAATTCATAATCTACCAAGGTCAATTCATTAATACTAAAGTTTCCTTTTAATATCAGATGGATGATCTGTGAGGAGAAGACATCTTACTGTACACATTTTTAAAAGCATTAAGCTTAATTGAAGCTATTACCATAATTCACACAAAGCAAAAAGGTGGATGCATTAAAACAAAAAAAGTGCATAACACAGATAAAGCATCCCCAAAAGCTCTTACCTTTAACTTCAATAGTGGCATTGGCCTGAGGTTCTGTTAGGAAGACACAGGTATATACTCCAGCCTGATGGTAATCAGCTTTTTCAATGCTGTCATAGTAAGAAAACACTATTAGATGCAAAAATTAATAAATTAAATATCCAACACTATCAAGAATTGTGCCAAAGGGGAACCCTGCTACCATAGCATTAAGGCCTTGATATAATTCAAACTCAAAATATTATTTTTAGTTCTTCAATTAAGGGCAAAAAAATTGGTATACAATGGCATACAGTTTTTAAACACTTCAACACCCTCAAACTGAAATAGACGGAGCTGCAAATGTGTCACGCTGCTCATGTGTACCCAGACAAACAGCCTTCTCCAGCCTGTGACATAAGATGACAAATCAAATTGACATTGTTTTATTGCCACAAAGACAGCAAACGGCATTGTTGGCATTTGCACACTCATAGAATTCATTGTTTAAAACTTTAAAGATGTGGTGTGACCAAGTCAGAATCAAAAAAAAAAAAAACTGCCAACAATCGTACAGGTGCAGATCTGTACCAGCTCTGCTACTGCAAACACCTCCAAGTGTATTCACATTGCTAAGTTGGTTTTGCTGGCTTGGCTGTCCTTTTTGATCTCCATAGATATTAATCAATTGCTAGTCAATAGCTGTGAAGGTCTAGTTTAAAAATGTAGCATTTACGACAAATAGAATAAAAACTGAATTACACCCGAGAAGTTTGCTTTGGTGCGCCATTTTAAACTACAGAAACAAATTTAATTTTGGCTGGATTGTGTTTGAAATGACATTTAAGTTTTGTTCTATGATTTCATTTAAATTATATCAGAGGCTTTAAAGAAGGGAGGACAGTAGAGCAAACATGAACTATGACAAACAGCTTTGCCAGTACATCGCACAGGCATCCCCATAGATATTTTTCCAACCCAGCAGCTCTAACGGGAATTAAGGTCAGTGAATGTTATGTGCCCGAGGCTCTTAAATAACACTACTGCTTCTGCTGATGAAAGTCACGCTCAAACTGAAAAATCGGCACTATACCTAATGAACATGGATGGATGATTAAACACTAAATCTGGGGAGAAGATAATCAAAATGATTTTGCACTTTAGTCAAAGTTTACAATGAGGTGAAAAAAAAAATAAAAACATACAAGTGTTCAGCATAGGAGTCCGTATTTGTTGACTCTGAGTCTTCAATTTTCTTTCCATTTTTGGCCCAATAGTGGCCTTTGATTGGAGAAGAAGGGTTGGTCAGGTTGCAGCTCAGAGTTGCTGAGGTTGCATTGTTCACCTCGGGACTAGTCATGATGGTTGCACCTGGTGAGGAATAAATACAGTAAAAAGTTAAACAGTCATTTCCATCAGCTTTCATAGCATTATGACAGTTCACGGTTGCATATCCTTTGAAAGGAGTTTACCAACCTCTGGATTTTTTGCAGCACTGTAAGTGACATTTTTGCAAACAAAATAGTTACAAAGGATCAGAACATTTCTGCCCAGATGTTCACCACAATGTGCACTAAAAGGCACATTGCACTCTACAAAGGGAGAGGTGCTGGTGTATTTGGGCTGTGAGATAAAAGGAAACAGTGAGTGAGATGACAAAAAAACAGAAGGGAAGAAGAAACCAGCAACTAGCTACAAGCTTAGCAAATTTGTTTTTTAATATTGTTTGTAAGTGATTTGTCTCTTTATGCGTTTGTTGTATCATGATGCTACTGCCCTAATTTAATTGCCCCTGGTGGGATTAATCAAGTTGTTAAACTGGTTTAAAGAACTTATGAGGTTATGAAAAACAGTAGGTTCTCAAAGGATGCGTGAATAGTGGAATAAAACCATCAGAACCCTTTTTCATAAATGCTTGCCACTGAATTAAGGCCCCAATATCCTCACAGCAAGTTTTTTACACTTTATTCAGAGATAAAAAAAATTGTAATATACCCAAATAGCAGTGTACCATTGTTAGACTTCCTGACACCATACACGGCTGAGCATAATTTTGATAAATTTGTGCTACACAATCTAAAAAACGTATAAATAAAAAGCAACAAATGTGTTTACTGTGGAAGCCTGAAGCCACAGCTACATATTAATCAACTTCAGACCAATGGTAGTTCAAAAATCATCAACTAGCCAAAGTGAATCTTTGCTTTGGCAAGCTTCAAACTTTTATTTATGAAATATACTATTTTAGTCGGAATAATGTATGATTTGTGAAATATCATATAACACTTTTTTTTATCACTTTAAAGTAAATCGGGGCATTTACGCCTGACAAATAGTGGCATTTCTTTAAATGGTTCAACTACATTTCACAAGCTCTAGGCAGTGACATACCCATAAGGCAGCAGACTGATATGAAATAACCTTGCTAGTGTAGAAGTGTAGCCTGGTCTCTGGTCAAAAGGAAAAAAGAAAAGGCGGAGGGCAAGACGAGGGACTGAGGATCTGAAACTACAGGACTTCCTTTTCTACACTAGTGGAGACGCTGCGTTTCCACAACGTAACTCACGTTCAAACACTATAACGTTCGCTTGTGAGCGAATCCACTTGACTTTGGGCGGAGTCCTTAGGTCGTTGCGGTCAGGGTCATTTGAAGCACGGCACTCATAAACGCCTGTGTCGTTGAACGTTAAGTTGGTGAGGATGAGCGAGCTGGTGGCGTGGTCAATATAGGTGGCGTTGATGTGCACACGATCCTCTCTTGCACCATCAAACAGCTGAGTGATGATTTCATCTGGCTCCTCACCCTCAATAAACCACCACTGAACTTCAGGGATGGGATTCCCTATGACCTCGCAATCCAGCTCTGCATTGTCTTCAATGAGTTTCATCTGAGACAAAGGCGATTTAATGAAGCCCGCTGGACATTTGATGGATGAGTGTGTGATTTAGGTTTAGGGTGGACAGTTCATTCAGATGATATGAATGATTAGCAGAAAGGCAGGCCAAAAAAAAAAGAAAAGAGAAATGGCAGAAGAGAAAGAGAGAAAACTGTTAGAAATGGAAAACAACGAGCATACATAAAAAACAAACTAGTTTAAGCATCATGATGCAAGACATCATGGCACCAAAACTGAACTGAAGAACATTAAAAGCAATTTAAAAGACAATGAGCTGAAGCATGCATTAAAATCAAAGCTTAGCTAATTTAAAAATGCAATGAGAACTAATGAAACAAAACAAAAAAAAAACACAAAATGAAGTAATGGTTATGAGACTTAAGGATAGTTTACTCAAATTAAAAAAGGAGCCATCATTTACCATCATGTCATTCCAAACCTGCAAGTCAGATTTTGTCAGTCTGAAGCATAAAAACATATTTTGACTAGATAATCAAGTGACTATAAATTCTATAAATGCAATATTATTGTGATCTTAAACACCCTGCTCCTCAATTGTTTTTAACCAAGATGGCAATGTAGCCCCTAATATATTTGTGTTCTACAGAAAAACCAAACAGACTTGGTAAGACATGAGGGTACTTTCAAGTTGAGCAAACTTCAAGACTTTTGTTTTATGATTATGAAAAAATGCAAATGAACATGCAAACTCAAATGAACAATCAAATGAACCAAACCCCCACTCTAGAACCACTCTAAAACAGTTCATGTCATTTCTAAGCATGTACTCTGGAGGAAAAGCAGGGCTGTACTGTGCTAATCCCCCATGGAGAAAATCATGGGAATTCTTCTGATCACTTTGAAACAATACACACCCTGAACTACATGGAAGTACGTGCGCAGCAGCTTGAACAACAAGCCTTCACATCAATGACCAGAACACTTTGAGATCAGCCCCAGACCCATTGTCACTTCCTGCAGTGTAGTATGTTTTCACTGTGTTTGGTTTTGAAACAAAAGTAAGGCATTACTCCCTTTCTTGTCCACTGCTGAGGGAGGAATCTTTGTGTGTTAGCCAGGATAGATGTCCACAATCGACATTACAGTCAGAGCAGTGAGACTCCACACATACTTTAGGCCTGAAATAACATGTGCCCTTTTAAAAGAACAGGCATCATCCACCATTTGACCATTATGAAAGGTCACCTCAAACGTTTAAGTGAGTGGACCAGAGTAGTCACAAATTCAAAACTACTCCTATAAACAAGCTCTAAAATGAACTGAAGAACATATTTGTATATACAAGTCCTTACATTTAACATTACCATAAGTCATATTGAGTAAATATTCTAAGACTTAAATTGTAAACAATTGGGATCTTTCAGTCGGTACAAAGTCTGCCACTACTAGATAATTAACTTAGCCTGTTCTGTTCTAGTCAATAAGTTAATCTTCTCACAAGCCAACATATGGACTAATTGGCAGAAGCAGCATTGACCCAAGGTCACTTGTTTCATTAGTTTTCTTGGCTCAAGCCCATGATTAAATGCTGATAAATGTGGAAAACTATTTATTTAATGCATTCATCTACAATACCATACAAATACACAAGTATAATAATGACTAAGTGACTTAGTATGAAATTGTTTAAATACTCAGGAAAAAATAAAAAACATTTTTGGAGATGCTGTCCCATGTTGCTAAAAACACTATCAGGACACATTTCACCAAGTGAAAATTGGTTGTTTTTGTGTTGTTTAGAGCAAACTCGTTCTTCCAGGTTGAAAAGTAATTATGAAGCAACGTGAGATTGTGTAAATTCCAGCATATAGATTGGCTGTCTGTATCAGCTGGTACAAAGTGACGTCGTTGAGTTTTCAGCATTAATTCATGAAAAAGCCTTGGTTTAAACCAATCAGTGTGCTCTATTGTGAACAAGATGCAACAATTAATATACATGACATAGCTTTGAAGACATATACATGACATAGCTTTGAAGACAAGAGATAGTTTTTACCTGTTATGCTGCATACACACCAGACGCGGAAGAGTCAAGTGCATGTGATTTACATGTCAAGTTAATGCAAAGATGAGAATAGACATCCTGCGGCGTGACACGTGCGAACGAAGCAAATTGCGCCCATGTGCTTCATGCGCGAAACGCTCAAGTTTGAAAATCTGACCTTCTGCAAACATTCACGTCACATTAAACAATCAGGAGCTTGCTCTTGTGGGGGCGTGATTATGACGTAGCGCCTGTTTTTGGCGTCTCGGGGGGAAATCCTCCTGCCTACACTGACAACATTTCATTAAACTGTCAGAAGCACAGTTAAATGCTTCCATCATCCAGGTTCAGTTTCTGGAGAAGTTTATGAGCTCACAGAGCTGGGTGCACCTCAGAAAAGATCTAGTGGACTCAGACACACCTCCAAATGAATTGATGCTGTTTTTCAGCCTTCATAAAAAGCACATAAACTGTTATATTCTCAATAAAATCTATGTTAGCCATTTAGCAACGAAGCAACAGTCACCGGGCAGACAGAAGCCCTGCTCATGAAGCAAATTCGTGTCTCTTCTGAAGAGAATTTAATGCACGAATGAAGAGAGCAAACTCAAAATGTTCATGCATCCGTTTACACGCGAATTCCGCATCTGGTGTGAACACAGCATTACAGTGCTCAGAGAGACACCACGTTGTGTTGCCAACTGGAATTCAAACTAGTAGTAGAACTGTTCGGAGACATGAGTCGTCAGTGTTGCATTTATAAATGTGCCGCAACAAAGGTTTTGTTTTCATTTGCCCGCGATGAGCACAGCTGGTTTGTGGCCCCACATGTGCGGATTAGTGGTGTGTTAAACACGACAAAAATATGCAAGGAACATTTTTTTTTTACCCCAGAGCTTTGCAAATCTGAAAATGGCGAAATCCGCATTTGCCACAGGTCTTTTATAAAAGGCACGGCTCCAGTTCGTGTTGATTGCTCCGCCTCTACGGATTTGGCAAGTGTGTGATGTGTTCTTTGTTTACGTTTATTCATATGGCAAAGTTAGTTCGTATCATCAGCAGTACTCTTTCAGTTTTTAAAGACATACCTTAGTCAAAATGATTGTTACTTTTAAGTTTATAGTAATATCACTACAATATGGACTGAAAATCTTGACACTTTCACAGATCTCTCAGATCTGTAAATGCTGCTCTCCGAATCACTGTCTATCCCCCGTGTCTGTGTTGCTGGTGTAAACATCAGCTGTAGAGCATGTAATGAAATAATTTGTGGTTTTGACATCATAATATGTAGAAAAATAAAAATTGTGAATTTCTAAAAATTAAACAAACAAATAAAAAGTTACAGGGGAAAAATAGCAATTACTGTCAGTAAACTAGTGTTTCAGGTAAGTTTGGAAAGTGTATAATTACACATATGCCTACAATTTCATGAGTAATTAAATTTGAAGGGTAAATCTATCTCCACCCATCAAGCTGGGTACATGCTGACAAATGACATTTTTTAAAATCTGAAATGGATGCCAGCAGCATCAACAAAAACTGTCACACTTTAACAAAATAGCTGCATGTTTGCTCTAACCCAATTTATTGAGTTGGGCTGAAGATAGAGTACTCAGGGGAAAGCCCCATTTTAATTCTGATCTGGAGATGCTACAACTTCAACCATCCAGCTTTGGTGTTCTGCATAGCACATTCTAGAGCTAACTCTAGAACTGCATGAGTAAACCTGTTCTTGCACAAGCTGTGCAGTTTTGAGGAAGCATCAATGCTTACGTGCTGAAAAGCACCTCTAGAGTGTTTAAATCTCTATTTCTAACAGAGACCATGAAGCTGATTATGTTGGGATTTGTAACCCTGCCATTTATCAGCTGTTGCTTCTAGAGGAGTAAACAAGTTATGATGGAGCCAGACTATAAAACGATCACTCACACCCAACCCTCATTCATCATTAAGCAATTGATTTATCTAAAAGGGTAGGAATAATTTAATAAAATTTCAGTACATTATTTAGATTTCCAATTAAAAACACTAAACTTTCATTAAAGTAAGTGTACTAGGTTGTATGCTCAAGTTCAGTCGGTTTGTATAGATTTGTGCCATTTCCAGTGATGGAACATTATAATGAGCTTAAGCTAAGCGTTTTACTGAACAAGGGAGGCCTAAAAGATGAAAATTGCAGACTGGTTTGTCAAATGATTGGATGAATCATATTTTGCCTTCCTCAGCTTGTATTATAAATGATTACAGGCTACTTCTGTTTACTAGACTTGACAGCAGGCCTCCAAAATCTAGTCTGCACCGGCTGTCATCATTGCTTGCTGCTTACCAGGTTTAACACATCTTTACTGGAGTAACTGACCTGCATGAATAGGGACAACTATTAATACTTCATCTGGAAAAGTTTGGATAAGCCATTCCTGAAATAATTAAACGTCAACTAAGAGATCGTCTACAGTTTGGAAAATGTGTAACTCGGGTGGTTACAAAATCCAATGTGTGGGGATTAAAGGTTATTTAGATGAAAGCAGAGCAAATCCACGTGATGGGTTAAGTGTGGTTAAACGTTAACAATGTTTTTAAATAAAAACATTTGAAATATAATTGTTTGTAACAAACAAATAGTTTTGGAGAGTCTGAAAGAGCATTAAGCAGAAAAACAACTATTTTACACATCAGCTGTTGATATATAGCTCGACTAGACGCGCGTGAGCGTTCGCTCGTGCGCGACAGATTCCCGTCGGTTTGCCAAATTTCCAAATCGTTACAAACGTTCGTTAATGATGTACATTGATTTATAGTCAAGTAAAAAACAGTGTGAATGTTAAATCTGTCGTCCGAGTCGTGTTTATGTCAACACACGCCTTGTGTGAAAAACGAGCTCACGAGCTAACATGATCAACAGAAAAAGCAGACGTCCTTACCTGTCATAGCTTCGGCTTGAAACCAGCCGATACAAATGACCAAAACAGCGCCAAAAAGCTTCCTTTTCATGGTGAAGTGTTATTAAAAACCTAAAGTGTATATATTGGGCCTGTTCGAGAGGCAGAAAGAGAAAATGGAGAAAAGCCCTCGCTGAAACCTCGTCGTCCTCTACTTGTTCGGAGCTCACTCGAGAACGCGCACGTTTACAAGGGCGAGTTTATGCGTCACCACGTCCGGTTCTCGACGTCACGGCGTTTTGCAATTGTTTGCTAATTTCCAAAATGATTTCGACTGCTGCTAATGTTATTGGTTTTCAGAAAATAAGTAACAAGCGCTGCCATTTTAACTAATTAATCGGGTTTTTTTGTGTTTTAAAGGGACATTTAATCACTATTTACTCACCGTAATTGGTTTCAAACCTTTGTTACTTTATTTTGTTAAACACTAAAGAAGGTTTTTGAACAAAGCTGAGAACCTTCTGTAACCACTGACATTCATAGCAGAAAAAATACCATGATGCCAATAGTAGCATCAGCTTTCTTCAAAATATCTTCTTTAATAAAGAAAGCCAAACAGGTTTGAAACAGTGAAGTGAAGGTGTAAATGATGACAGAATTTTTAGTTTTGGTTTAACTATATAAAGTAGACCACGTTATTCAAATTTCCTCTAAAGTTATACAGTTTAACATACGCATATCTATTTTATCACTTCAGAACAACTAAAATAGTTTACAAGTAATTTCTTTTATTCACCATTCATCTCTATATTCACATTATCTAGGCAATATATTAACAACATCAAATAGAGATTCTGCTAATACTCTTCATTGGTTTTCCACCAAAGGCTGAGAAAATGACAAAAGAATTAGAATTTTTATCTTATAATTTGACATGAATAAGACCGTTCTAGGTTTATAGACTACCTAAATACATAACCTACAATACATACAAAGACAAAGACACTTCCTGTGAGTTCCAATTCTTGTCAGAGTGACTTCTCATCGAAGAATCTCAAACTGAGCTCTTTGTTTGCTTGTTCCGTTAATTATGTAAAGGGGTGTGTTGCTCACCTTATAAAAATATACATCTTCCATATGGCAGAATCTAGACTTGAAAGACAGCTTTGTTTGATTCTGTTAAGCTGTGAAGTGTTTAAAAGGTTTGAGTTTCCTATATGCCAAAATTGTAAGTGAAATATTTAAAAAAAAGTACTTTCAAAAGGACGCCACCCTAGACAGGTTTTGCCTTTATAAGTGTATTTCTTGACAATCTATGTATTAATATTTTAATATTTATTATTTACAACAGACAAAATATATATAAGTTCAAAATATCAAGCAAAAACTACATTGTGATTTAACTAGGCCTACTTCTTTGCTCTAATGTGCATTTCCCATTTTCATAAAACAACATGGCTGTTGATTCTTTTATAAATAATAAGCCAAAAATTTTTTTACGATTCAGGTTGTTTTAAAAGAATGAGACTTGCTTTTCATGTGTGGTTTTCCATTGCATGCAGATTCATGACTTTCAGTCTCACAGAACAGAACATGACAACAGAAAGAGATTATATACAGGATTGTTTGACAACAAAACTAATCTCTTAAGGTCGCTGGTTTGAGCCTCAGCTGGGCCAGTTCGCATTTCTGTGTGGAGTTTGCATGTTCTCCCCATGTTCGCGTGAGTTTCCTCCGGGTGCTCCGGTTTCCCCCACAAGTCCAAAGACATGTGCTATAGGTGAATTGGGTAAGCCAAATTGTCCATAGTGTATGTGCGTGAATGAGTGTGTATGGGTGTTTCCCAGTGATGGATTGCAGCTATAAGTGCATTCGCTGCGTAAAACATATGCTGGATAAGTTGGCGGTTCATTCCACCGTGGCAACCCCTTATTAATGAAGGGATTAAGCCGAAAAGAAAATGAATGTTTACAGCATTATTCACTCAGACTCACCTAGACAACCAGTGTTAGAGAATAGCAAGCTACAAGCAGTTCAGCTACATAGTTACATTGTTTTCAGTACCTTGACAATAGCTCAGCTACTTATGAAACAATGTAGCTTTTCTAATAGTTTGCTACTTTTTCCAGCAAGTACATAGAGCTTGACAACAGCTACATTCCATTTATTGAACCAGCAGTTGTCTGAAGCAGCACAGCATTATATATAGAGATAGAGATATATAGATATATTTTTTCGTAAACTTTTATCTTCTTAATGTAACATTAAATACATTAAATTCACAAATAAATAAACAAGTTCACAAACTATGCATAGTAAATTAGCCATTTGTACTTAGATTTTAATAATTGTATGTGCAGTATGGAAGGAACAGTCCACTATTCATAGGGGGCCCCTGTTTTGAAAAGAAGTAATAGCATTAAATTCCTAATGGTTATAGACAGATTTTACAGCATAGGATAGAAAATGTAAAAAAAAAAGAGCTATGCAATTAATATAGGCTTCTTGGCATATGTCGGAGCCCCGATTTCCCTGCGGCCCCAAGAGGCTGCTTACCTTGCTTATTGATTAAGTCCACCCCTGACTACAATATACTGTATATGGATTTACCGTACATTCAATCTTTCTTTATTAATTTCTTAAATAATATTTTTAAGAAAAAACAGTTGAAAATCAATCCACAAAGTATTCTAACAGTTGGCAATTAAACTCACGTAAGTATTGTATGAGAGGGCTTCATTAAATTTTTGTACCAAAATGTAGCATATGTCACTTTTGAAAAATGTTTAAATTAAATTTAACTATTTTGTACTCTGATCAAAGTTTGAGAAATTTGAAAGTTATGTGTAATATTAAGCTTTGACATCATAATTTTATTGCACTGTTACCAAATGCCAAGTACCAAATCTCTCCAATATATCTGGATGCAGACTTGGATTTGCAAGCTGAGACTGCATATTCTTGGGTCATTTTTACTGATTTATTAAATTGTGTGCCTTTGTTCAGAAAGCTACTCTGAAGCTGTAGCTTGAAGATATGATTTACTTGATATGATTTGCTCATTAGTAAAACTGAGCTACTGTCAAACTACACTTCTAAAAATAATTGTAGCTAAACTAGTAGCTCCCTAAAAGTAGCTTGAAGCATGTAGCATTCACAAAAACGTAGAAAGCATTCATTTTAAGTAGAGGGTCATTATCACTATAAAGCGCCTTTGAGACATCAGAATTTTCTTTTACATTGTTGTTGTATTTATTAGACCATAGGCTGTAAGAAATTAATGTTGGTCAAGCTCCAGCACTTTTTTATTAATAAACTGCAAGCAGACAAGCAGTCAACAAACCTCAAATTGTGTCAACCCTGTCATGGACAAATTCAAAGTAGTATATGTATATTTTCATTGCAGTGTGATTATAAAATGTATATTTTCAGAATGTGTCCTATACCGACCTAACTTTTTAGATTATGGAAAAAGTCTATTTATACACTCTAAAAATGTTGAGTTATTTATTTATCCAAATGATTCAGTTAAAAATATTTGGTGCTTTGTTGGGTTATTTGTAACCTTTAATTATTAATAACTCAACCAGTTGGGTTAAATACTTGGTGCTTTGTTGGGTTATTTTTAACCTTTATTGGATTATTTATTAATAACTTAACCAGTTGTTCTAAAAATTTTGAATTTCAACATTCAACTGATTTAACTGACACAGAACAGCTGTATTTATGTGCGTACATAAACTGTGTGCACATCAGATGTTTTAACCTCCTCTAAAGAAAGGCAAAATGGGCATGGATGCCAATGAGTACATCAGAGGGTTTCTTAAAGGGACATTTACCACATCATGACAGGGTGGACAGCAATTTCAAGGACATGGCAAAATCACATCCATTCAATGAAAGAATATGGCAAAGACTGACAAAAACATATTTCAAAACACTTTAATTCTACCTGCATGTGTATAAAGGTTTAACCAGTCATCCTAGAATTTCATTATTTTGCATTATGTTCATTTAGGACTGATTCAATCTTGCGGGACATCAAAGGCACTATTGTTATGAATGCCTAGACACACACCCACATCCCACTTTTATTCTTATGACAGTCATAATTAAAATTGACAAGTGAAGTTAAATTGTTATTTTATTATAGAACATCTCATTTCGTGAAAAAGACAGAAAGACAAATCTTCATAACAACACCTGGGTGAGTGAATGCGTTTTAGTGTTAGGGTGTTAGTTTACTCTTTAGGGCATATGTTCAATGTTGGCCTAGGTCTAATTTTACAATTCTAGTTAAGATTCTGACCTGTTTTTTGTTGATTTATTTAGGTTGAGTTCCATCGTGTAATGTAAACTACCTGAGCTTTGATTACATATTGCGTCCAGCAGGTGGCGCGATTGCTCAAATGATTTTCAAATCCACCTACGGCCTTGAGCAATGGTCATTGCGGGAGCGCAATAATACCAAACAAATAACAATAAATAACATCTTTGAAATCAGAATGAAAGTATTTGACATAATAGGTCTGGTAATACGTTTAACCCATCAAATTTCACTCCATATTACTAAGAATAAGTCATCCAGTAAATGGCAAATGATGAAAAACATGATTGGTTAGCATCGAGGTGAATTTCAAAGGAAATGTGCATCTGCATTTTAAACTCGATACTTAAGTGTTTAATCATATTTAAAAGAAATCCTCTGGGCTTTTGGGAAAGAAAGCATTAAATCTATTCTTGGATCAATTTCCCACGTTCCCTAAACACAATCTCTTGTGGGCTGTAGGAATTATGATTTAATGGCCTGTAGAGACATATCTGCAAGGTATCAATCCAAATGTGGCAAGCCTATTTAACATGCAGTACCGCCGCTCCCTATACGCAGAGTACGCAGGCTGAGTAGGGCCTCAGCTCCGGATTGGGGGCACCATCTCGGACGGTTGCTCAATTAAACAATATTAACATTTATTTAATAGTATTAACATAAACTGAGTGTAAATAAAATGTATATTGATAATATGTTGTTAAATACATTTAAATAAAATTCATTTTATGACGAACGCAAAAACAAACATGTGACGTAATTTTTTCTGTGTACGCGCATAGACGCGGCGCGGTCCGGTCCGCTTATCTGTGCGGCTGCTAGCAGCAAATATTTACAATTGATGCAAGTTGCAGCTCTATCCCCGGGAAGACAACAGCAGTCTGGAGCCGAGAAGATGAAAAAAGTGCAAGATGAATCACGTGCATCATTTTCAGGTAACTTCCATGAATCTGGAAAACATATTTTTGCTTGTTCACTAATGAGGCTAACGTTTAAACTTCGCCACAACTGCACCAAATCTGCCTTTTTTGTTGTTGTTGTTTACGTTCAATTTTTTGCTTTGCGGCTCTGCATTGTGCTTTAAACTATGACAGGACATGTTTATGTCTTTTCGCGTTTGCCCCTCTTCCCCATGTTGCTGATAAATACACAAACTCAATTCTTTTATTAACTTGTGCAATACTTTACAATTCTGTTTGCACACCAGCTACATACACACGCACTGCACAAATATTTCACTGTATGTATTATTTATTATTATATAGTTATTGTATTATGTTATATAATTATATATTATCATTATGTAGAGTGCTTGACTAGTTCATTGTTTTAATGGTATGTCATGAGTTTTTCTCGAAATGACTAATTTCTTCTGTATTGTTTATGGAGGTTCAATGCTGAAAATTGTCAAAAAAGAAGATGAGGTGACCAGATCCAGCACTGCTCCAGAGGCACCAGCAGCAGCACAGGTACAGACACAGAGACAGGATGCAGCCCTGAGGACCACCCATCTCTACAGGTACAGAGATCAAATCAAATCAAATCACTTTTATTGTCACATCATCAGCAGCACGTGTGCTATGATGAGTGAAAAGCTTAGGTGCTGGCTCCAGACAGTGGAAAATACAGATAGTGCAAATACAACAACAGTGCAAAAAACAGACAGTGCAAATACAACAACAGTGCAAAA
>CAIGQZ010032594.1:17762283-17805506 GCA_903798205.1 Danio tinwini | reverse complement strand
ACAACAGTGCAAAAAACAGACAGTGCAAATACAACAACAGTGCAAAATACAGACAGTGCAAAATACAGACAGTGCAAATACAGCGACAGCGATGGTTTTATTCCTTACATTTTGTAAAGTTTGAAATTGGGAATGCTTCTGCAGAAGACATGTTATTGTTTACTTTGATGTAAATTATTATTTTGTAATGTAAATATTTGAATGTTTAAGTATAATTTTGAGTGTTTAAATGCACATTTATCCATATAAATAAATACATGTTTAAATATATATGTTTGTGTGTTTTTGTTCCTCTGTGGGGGCACCACAGTAAAATTTTGCTTAGGGCACCCTTTTGGCCAGCAGCGGCCCTGTTAACATGTAATCTGTCAGTGAGATATCAAAAGCAGTTGTAATGATGTATGTACAATATTTCATCTGTGACAACACTTTCAGAAATAAAGGTATCTGTCACTGAAGTGGTATACTTTCAAAAGGTACACTTGTACTTAGAGGTACAATTTATTGGTACCATAATGGTACATATTAGTAATGTTTATTTTATAGTATAGTTATTTTATGTTATAAGAGCAGTTTCTAACTACTCTAACTATTCTAACTAATAACCATAACAAAATGTACTGTCATTTTATTGTCATTTTATTTTAATGTCATTTTATTGTCAGACAGTATTTTTACCTTTATTTTGCTCACCCAAACGCACATTCAGGCATGTGAAAGCTGATGCTCGACCACTAGTTTTATGCTACCACTGCCTTTACTCCTCCACTGAAAAAGTTTGCGTTTAGCTGCTTTCAGCATTTCTCCCATTGAAAATAAACTAGATGTGACTGCTGCATTCTGAAACGGCCATTAGGAGAACATTATTTCCTCACGCACATGAACCATGTTGGACAGAAACCAAATCAAACACGTGCATCACAAGAACACACTGCAAAAAGGTTCAGCTGCCCACCAGTTGATTTCTGCCATATAGTCACTTCTGATGTGAAGACAACTCTCATGATTCCACACTCAGTCATGGCATCATCAAACTACACCTTTGCTTATTTTTAATATTAATCCTCTAGCGGCAAGAACATAATATTCTTCTTTCAATAGTTTGCAGTCTTGATGTGTTTTTCCTTTTAACAATGACATTTTAGACAAAAATTGTGCTGTAGGAGGCTGTTTACATGCAAGTTTATTATTTCAAATGAAGACGCAAATTTTGCATGCACAAAAAGGAAGATGAGGGCACAACATGAAGAGCGTGGATTGGGGGGTGGTAGAGATCGCAAAGTGAAGAGCGAAGGGGGAGAAGAGATCGCAAACTGAAGAGTGGCAGGGGGGTGGTGGTTGGGGTTTGTTAGGGAGAACAAACTGAAAAGTGGAGGGGGAGGGGGGAGGTTTAGGCGGGCACTTACATTCATTTTGGTAGGGCACTTTATATCCCAGACTTAAAATGGCATGTACACTGCACAGGTTGAGCCCTATGTGTGCACCTACACCAGAGTGAGTTAAAAACATCTCAACTTTTCAGAATGTTGCATGTCACGTGACAAGAACTAACCAATCAGCTTCACACTTTGTACGAATTTTACACAAAGTATATCAAAGTAAGTATATCTTACTTTGATTAAATACAGCCACTCAGCTAATATGAAAACAATTGTCATATTTCCTAGTTCCTCTGAAAGGCTCGCCCTCAACAGGATCTGATTAGTCAGCTAACATGTGCTGTGATTCGCGGATTGGCCCACGTCACCAGGAAGTGTCTCTGTTATAACATTATAGTACATCTGGTCATGCCACTTCGCCGTGCAGGGTGTATGTGCATAACCTGAAGGGTTTGTGATCTCACTAACCCAGGCATATTTTTTTTTGTAGTCCCCAAAGTTTGTTCACTGTAGGCTTTGCTAATCTAACTCTATAAAAGCCAATGTCTCCCTTTGCATTGAACTTTGAATGTATTACATTCAGAGATGTGGTTTATGTTCACACAGCTACATTACACATGATCTAAAGTTTAAAACATGATATTGTACACTAAGAAATAAAGGTACGAGAGCTGTCACTGTGGTGGTACCTTTTCAAAAGGTACAAAGTTGTACTTGAAGGGTCCATATTGGTAGCTCAAAAGTATATATTAGTACCTACAAATTTTAAGAAGAACACTTTTGTACTTTTTAGGAACCAATATGTACCCTTGAGGTTTTCATATGGACCTTTTAGGTACAAATTTGTACCTTTTGAAAAGGTACCACCCCAGTGACAGCTTGCATACTTTTATTTCTGAGAGTGTAGTGGACCACTCCTTTATAATAACAGTATAATTACTTCAGACAAACGCAGAACACCCAAACACAGTACAGTACAATACTTTTTGATTTCCTCCATAAACAAATACACTGCGTTTTTCTTATTTAGATTTTTCTTGTCTCGTTTCTAGTCCTAAAAATTCTTGAATCAATAAGCATTTTCTAGACAAGCAAAACATATTGTCAAATAAGATATTACTGAACATTTAGCAGTAATGGAGAACACTACTGTGCTACAGCAAAAAGCACTGTACTATAATGCACGACTTTTCAAATGTGTTACTCCCTACACACTATCTAAAATAGGTAATAGTGGCATAAACATTAACGTTAAAACAGCTTGCCATAATCCAAACAGCGTCTACTGGGTTTGTGTACTCTACCTTCAGTTGACAGAAAAAAAAGATCTGAATCTTAGAGAACAAGTAGGAGTTTCTGCATAATTGTCTGTCAGCCAATCACAGCTCTACTGTTCACTCGCCTGATCATGATTTGAGATATCATTTTTAGCATGTACACAATTATGACCTAGAGTAACACTAGGAGCAAAACATGGACTGTTATAGCCTTGCATCAATTATTCAGAACGAGGGTGACTTCTGTGTTTTCTTTCTTTTCTTTTTTTTCCAAATGTACTTCAGTAAGCCACATTTAGCCTTTTAGGCTATCAGAACAATAAACAATACCCTGACATGACATTGCAATTTTAGTTGCCACATTGCCAGCTTGTATATAAATAGTTGGCAGAACAATTGGGCCAAATCATATAAACGTTAACGATAAATAATGAAAAATAATGAGAAAACGCCCCCGTTTTTTTACTTCCAAACAGTATGCTAAAGTCATATTTCTGTCAACAGGGTTGTTCGGTTCATGAAGTGTTCAGCTCTAGAGTTTTATCTGATGTGTGTGGGAGCAATGACTGGAGGAATCTGACAGCACAGACGCTGCTATGTTTGTGCTCATTAACTCCGCTATTGTATCCACTGATCCACGTGCTGCTCCCCACGTCCGTCTCGCTGTCTCAGATGAGGTATTTGTGTCTGGAGATTACCTAAATCTTACACTGACTGCGTTTTCAATCATTTTGATGTGTCTTTTTGATGCATTGTTTGTTTACATTTCCTTTGTTTACATTTCTTTGATTTCTTGATTTTTTGGAATAATTGACGACACATAATTAATGCACACCGGGGCTCAGTGGTTAGCACTGTTACCTTACAGCAAGAAGGTCACTGGTTCGAGTACCAGCTGGGCCAGTTGACATGTGTGGAGTTTGCATGTTCTCCTCGTGTTGGCATGGGTTTCTTCCGGGTGCTCTGGTTTACCCCACAGCCCAAAGACATGCGGTATAGGTGAAGTGAATAAACTAAATTAGCCTTGTGTGTGAATGAGTGTGTATGGGTGTTTCCCAATACTGGGTTGTGGCTGGAAGGGCATCCGCTGTGTAAAACATATGCTGGAATAGTTGGCGGTTCATTCTGCTGTGGCGACCTCTGAAATAGAGACTAAGCTGAAGGAAAATAAATGAATGAATGAATGTACACCGGATTTGCATCATGACTGCTACATTATATCGGTATGCATTATTTTCTATGAGCAGAGTCAATTATTCTGTTTATATTAGAGCTGTGCAAAAATATCGATACATCTAACTATCATGATGATTTCTTTTACGATAGTGTATCCATAGTCCAACCTCAAGTGTCGATTCAAGTTGTGCCAAATGACCTCCTCCTTTGCTCCTGTAGATGTCGCTAACCCGCAATCAACAAAACGCCAAGTAGTACGGTATCAGAAGTAAGCAAGAGTGAGCGTGGCGGAAAATATAAAGGTGCCTCCAGCTTTTAGAGCTGACGTGTGGCTGCACTTTGGTTTTAACGCCATACCAGGGATTACTGAAATAGACAAAAAAAAGCCATTTGTAAGCTTTGCAATATACATAATTCTCTGTTCAATCACACTGTGCAGTTCTAATGAATTGGAATGGATGGAAAATAAATTGGAATTGGAATTTAATTGGTCTGCCGACTTTATCAAGTTGTCAATTTAATCTGACACATACTAATACAAACTATTGCAATATACAACAATATTTATTGTATCGCAATATATCGTAATATAATGTATCATGACCCATGTATCATGATATGTATCATATCGTGAGGTCCTTGCCAATACACAGGCCTAGTTTATATACTATGGTTACACTATAGACACTGTCCAGATGTTATATTTCAAGATATTTGTCAGGTTCTGCTCCTGTGTGTAGGACTATTCAATTAAATTCATCTTTATTTCTATAGCGCTTTTACAATGTAGATTGTGTCAAAGCAGCTTCACATAGAAGTTCTAGTAAATTGAAACTGTATCAGTCCAGTTTTCAGAGTTGAAGTTCAGTTTAGTTCAGTTCAGTGTGGTTTAAATTTCAACACACAACCATTTCTCCACTGACCAAACGTCTTGTGCAGAGCTGCAGTCTAGGCGCCGGAGGCTGGAGAATGCTAGACGTCCATCGCGGAGAAGCTGCAGGTGTGAGTAGGTCACCAGCTGGTGTTTAGGCTGACCCATGAGATCAAAACGAAGTCTCGTCTATCACTGGGGTCTAGGACTAGTTTCTTATGGTTCTTATCCAAAGGGTTTTCATTTGATTTTTGACAGTTGTATCCTGTGAAATGACTGAAATCAGTCAGTCAGTGGAACTTTAATGTGGCTAAAACCTGCGTGGAGCTGTGGATTTATCTGAAAATAACTACACACCTTTAAATGTTCATCATCCAATCAGAATCAAGCATTCAACAGCCTCGTAGTTGTCATGCAGAGACTGTATTTATTCATTAATTTTCTTTCGGCTTAGTCCCTTTATTCATCCAAGGTCACCACAGCAGAATGAACCGGCAACTTATCCAGCATTTGTTTTACACAGCTGACGCCCTTCCAGCTGCAACTCAGTATCGGGAAGCATTCATACACACTCATTCACACACATACACTACAGCCAATTTAGTTTATTAAATTCACCTATAGCGCATGTCTTTGGACTTGTTGGGGAAACAGGGATGAACCAATAATCTGAAAGTTTCTTTAGGAAATTAGTTTCTTCAATGGAATCACTTCAAAAGTTCAGTGTAAGAACTTTCATGTTTTAATCCTTTTTTGTCAGCAGCATGTGAAAAGCTTTTAATGAAACTCAACCTTTACTGAGTTATTAGCTTCTAGTTTGCATATTAATTTTAATTTGAAGAACTCTGGACGTTTTTTGCCTGGAAAATCACAAATCTCTTTAGAATATCTCCTACACCTTGTGACATGTTTAACAAATGCTTTTTATTGAATAAAACTTATTTTTTTTCATCTTACAGACCCTAAACTTACTTAATATTTTATCTTTATATCTTGTTCCTTGTCCAATAAGTCATATTATTACGTTATACTAATGTTTTAATGCTTAATTTACAGACTTTTACACTCTGAAATATTAATTTGTAAAATAACTGAGGTCCAGGAAGCTCTTTACTCTTTTTTTCTACTGAAATTTACAAGACCAGCGCAAACAACATTTAAAACTTTACATTTAGCTAAACTGCAGAGTTCAGTTTTCTAAGAATTCTCAGGGCAGAGATCATGGTTCTATAAAACAATTCAATATCTTAAAGAGCCCTAATTATGGGTTTTTGAAATTGACGTGAAATATCCAGCTAAAGCTTAAATCTGAAAGTGGACAGTTTTTAAAACTATTGATTTATCATAAAAAAGGAGTTGACTCATAGTGGTTTAAATGAATCATCTTAATAACAAGTCTTTAGCCGTTTCGGCGTGACGTCGATACGAAACATAATGGTTGCGCGCACAGACCCAGAAAATTTAAACCTCCCCCCTCCCCCCTAACACAGCAGCAAAGACAAACATATCCTGAAGTCATGAGTCATGAAGACGCTGTGCTTACCTGGATATTATTGGAAGTGTGAGAGAAAGGAGTGCTTACAATGAACTTACAGTACACAGCTCATGGATTAGTTTCTTCCTTCATTTTGTTCTATAGATACTAGTATTGAACAGTTCATTCCAGTGCATTAATGTGAGAGTATGCTGTAGGAGCGAGTTCAAGCCAAACAGTGAGAACAGCGCCTACTAGGGTCACAGAATACACAGCAATGATTGCAAATAGAAATGATCTACAGCTGAGAAGGGAGAAAAGCTCCAAAATGAAAGATAATTAATGAAATCAGACACATTTCATAAGTGTAAGTAAATAGCTGCGTCCTTGTTTTCTCTAGCTTGTAAAGTATGTATTTAATTGTGTTGTTACTTGTAACCGCTTGCACTGTATCAGGTTAACTCTATATTCCCATATCGCGTCTAATGCCATGTTAAAAACGGGACGCGTGCTGCTTTGTTTATGGATTTAAATGCGTGTGTGGTGTTTAACTGCACTGCTTTCGGGGGTGAGGTGTCTGAATAACACTGTTGAGAACCGGGTACTGTTTACTGTGGTGTTAGTAAGTTTACTATGAAGCGTGTTTCGGGCGTCTGCTGCGATCGGATCCAATATCAATGTTGGCGACCCGGGGGCTTGATAAACCGCGCTGGACATTTTACTGTCTCTCGCTGAACGCTGATGACCAATCGCAACAGACTGTCATCGGTCCAATCAGCGCAGAGGTGCTAAGGAGGGGTTTGGGAACAAATGAATCGCTGAATGATTCATATGGGAGTCGCTGGGATAATTAGGTAAAAATAAATTCATATTAAATGACCATGAAAGTGTTTTTTGACCTTGCATGCAAATCAGCCTGTTGTTGGAGACCCATAAAACCGAAATATGACCCTTTTTAATGTATAATAGGTGCTCTTTAAAACACACAACCACTGAACTAACAGATATGTTTTATTATAGAACATTCTGTCATATTAATGGAGTATACTGAATTGTGTTTTACAGGCTATGTAGATCTTCTTTCACATTTGAGTCATCTGTTTACAAAAAGCTGCTGCTATTTCATGGACACCTGTTTTGAGCAGGTCCAGTAATGTTGAAGACAGAGCCAGAACAAAACGTCAGGCTGGAACTTCCTCGGATCCTGAGTCATGCACTAGTTTAGGTTTAAACAACTGGGCTCCATCATCAACACCCATTGGCAGGCGTCAAGCATCAAACAGAACAGTAAAATACTGTGGATGTGAGCTGTTGACACCAGCTGGGAACATTGCTTCACTCGAAGTGCAGAAACGCAGTAAGATCCTAATAAAAATGCCCAAAGTTCTGTCATCATTTACTCATCCTCATGTTTGAAACATGACTTTGGTTGTTTTAGGAATAACAAAAGTTATGGCACAATGTTTGTATTGCTCTTTTACGTAATCCAACTGAAAGGTGAACAAAGATTATAGTAATATTTACTAATCTAAAGAGACATTTTTTACTAAAAAGAACATTTTGTCTTCATTTTAAAGGTTATGTGTGTCATTTTTAGGTTTTATGTGACTGTTAGGAAAAAGAAATATTTTTTTCTTCATTTATTATTATTATTTTTTTATCAAACAGTTATTTGTATTAGTCATTTAAGGGTCATATATTAACTGAACTTCTACTGTTGTGTGTGTGATGCTGTGCATAATAATTAGCATTTTTGCTGAAGTAGATACATACTGGTCCAAAATTAAATGCAGCTCTGCAGAAACTTCCTGTCTGAAGAAAGGTGTTAAAACGAACAAAGAACACCGAAAGTCTTATGCTTTTAATGTTGTGAAGAGAATTCATAGAAAAAGAGGACTTATGTCTGGGGTGCGGCCAATAGAAGACTGGAGAATGATTGACCAGTGACGAATTCCACTAAACTCCACCTGTTAATATCAGCTTCCTATTTAAGTTGAAGTCAGGAACTGAAAATTGTTGCGCACCTCCTTAATGTAACTTTTGCATTGCTTTGAGGATAACAGAAATCTATGAATTATTCATTTGTATACAAAAAATTGTTCTCCTGACCTTTTTTTATTGAACACGCATGAAATTGATTGAATATTCCAACATGACCACAGACACTTTTTTGCTGAAGAAAGACAGTAGCTGGACAACTTTCAGCTGAATGAACCACAGCAACTTTTGCATCCTGTTTTGAAATCTTTGAAACGAGTTTGTTTGTTGCAAAAATTACAAAATGTGACGAATATAGTCAACACAAACTCACGGCAATTCGTAACTTTTTGATATAGTGGCTAATTCGTATAAATTTGTACGATCTAATTTGTTCCATTTAGTATGATTTGCTCAACGTCCAATGACGGTTAGGTTTAAGGGCGGGATTGAGTGCCTCACACCTACTTTTTAAAATCGTACAACTCATACGAATTCATATGAATTAGCCACTAAACTGACAAAACGTAAAATACTTACGTTTCCTCGTGAGATCAGGCTGCATATACTCATACAGAATGTTCATACTGCTCTTTTACTTTATAATAGTCAATGGTGACAAAAAATGAGAATATAGTTGTTGTTTTTTTAATAAATGATGACTATAAGGAATAGTGAATCCAAAAATGTAAGGAGATTCTGTTATCATTTATTTACCCTCCACCTGTTTGAGTTTCTATCTTCTGCTAAACACAAAAGAAGGTAATTTTAAAAATGTTGGAAACCATTGTTTTTTAGTATTTGTTTTTCCAACATTCTTCAGAATATCTTTATTGTGTTCACCAGAGAAAATCAATGTTTTTGAACCACTCGACAGTAAATAAATAGTTGGAACATCTTTATTGTTATTATTAAATATCCCTTAAAGTCAACTACTGAATGGGTTTATAAGACTTGGAATACAGAGTTTATGGGCCTCCCTAGCAGGCACACAACATCATAAGACATTAATATTAGGTTAGATTTAGGTTGTGATGTCAGGTGATCAAAAATCATTGTCCAGCCGTTGTCCAATAATATTATTTTGCCGTCCAATAATGACGTCAAATGACGTTGATATTTGGTTAATTTTAGGTTGCGTTGTAAAGTCACCAAAATCCAATGTTGAGCCAACATCTTACACCAACATCATATTGATGTCAATACTGACATTTATTCATCAGGTATGGCAACCAAAATCCAACATCTGATAGATGTCATAGTGGTAACGTCGTCCACACAACGTCAAGCTGTAACATCATTAGTTGATATTTGGTTGATTTTAGGTTGAATGTAGGACATTGACGTCAACCTCATTTTCTTTTCCAAACAAAATGCAACGTCCCAAGACATTGGGGTACACTCTCAGAAATAAAGGTACGAGAGCTGTCACTGGGGTGATACCTTTTCAAAAGGTACAAATTTGTACCTAAAAGGTCCATATTAGTACCTCAAGGGTACATATTGGTTCCTAAAAAGTATAAAAGTGTTCCTCTTAAAATTTGTAGGTACTAATATATGCTTTTGAGCAACCAATATGGACCCTTTAAGTACAAATGTGTACCTTTTGAAAAGGTACCACCCCAGTGACAGCTCTCGTACATTTCTGAGAGTGTACAATGTCAATCTGACATCATGTTGACATCCTGTGCCTGCTGGGTAGTTCATGCACACATAAATTACAAGAGATCTTACATGATTCAAAGCCCCAATATACTTAGAAATATACTTTGATTTTTTTACATTACAATATACATTGATTCATTCATTTTCCTCTGGCCTAGTCCCTTTATTCATCAGGGGTCACCACAGCAGAATAAACCGCCAACTTATCCAGCATGTTTTACACAGTGGATGCCCTTCGAGCTGCAACCCAGTACTGGGAAACATCCATACACACTCATTTACACACATACACTACAGCCAATTTAGTTTAGGAACAAGAGAACATGCAAACTCCACACAGATATGCCACCTGGCCCAGCTGGGACTCCAACCAGCGACCTTCTTGTTGTTAGGCAACCGTGCTAACCACTAAGCCACCGTGTTGCCCCATTACAATATACATTTTTACAATAATGTTACAGTACAGAATACACTCTTAACACATGTTAGCATTAATCATTCCATCAAGAACCCTAAACCTATAGAACAGATAACAGGTATCAGTAACAGGTAAGTGTTCCTTAATATATATGGTAAAAAATATAAATTGACTTTCCAAGAATTCACTTTTTATTTGTTTTTGTTGAAATTACTAGTTTATTTTTAGTTTTTTCTCATCAGTGATGTATATTAGAGCTTTATGTTACATGTTGATAAATGATGGTTATTGCATTACTATAGGTATGATTTGTAGATGTTAGTACTTCAAAACAATGGTGTATAACACTCAATTTATGAAATACTGTTTGCTTAATGGTTTTACATTTTCTTTATTTTATTTTTTTATGCTAGAATTTTGGAAACCACAGAGGCCAGTTTTTTACAGTTAACTTTACTGATTATTTTTTATTTATAATTTTTTTTATTATAATTTTTTATTAATCATATAGGGGAACTATTTTAAATGCTACATAACACCTACATATCTTTAGAGATGGTACTATGTAGCACCTTATTCACCCAATAGAGCAACTAAAGAGCCAATATAGGTTTTGCATAGTTCTTAAAGGGATAGTTCCCCCAAAAATGAAAGTCCTGCTACTTACAGTACCCTTGACTTTGCACCTGCTTCTGCCGGAAAGATCCGTCGTTGGTGGCACAAGGCCATGCTGAAGTTAGATTGTAATCAGCCGGTTGAAAGGTATTAACCAATCCGGATTAGTCAATTGTGCTTGGTCAGGCCTCAGCGCATAAAAAACAATATAGTTGCTTTTGACCACTAATGACGCTGATGGTGCAGATAAGAGGAATCGGATCTGGATGTTTTTGTGGTTCTCATGCACGACAGTCACACGACTGCAGACAGCTCATGTGTCATAAAACAGCTTTGCGGATGGATTTCCTGAGAAATGAACCCCATATGAGCAGATGAGAACAACATGAGGATTTCAGGAAGCGTTAAATTGATAGTTCACACAAAAATGAAAATTATGTTATTATTTACTCACTCTGCATTTGTTCCAGACCTATTGGGCTTTCTTTTTTCCGTTAAACACAAAAGAAGATATTTTGAAAAATGTTGAAAAACCTGTAACCATTAGGTATAATACTTTATAGGCTATATACAGTGCATCCGGAAAGTATCCATAGCACTTCACTTTTCCACATATTTTTTTTGTTACAGCCTTATTCCAAAGTGGATTAAATTCATTTATTTCCTCAAAATTCTACACACAATACCCCATAATGACAATGTGAACAAATATTTTTTGAAATTCTTGCAAATTTATTAAAAATAAAAAACCTGAAAAATGACATGTGCATAAGTCTTCACAGCCTTTGCTCAATACTTTGTTGATGCACCTTTGACAGCAATTACAGCCTTTTGAATATGATGCCACATTTTGGCACACCTGTCTTTGGGAATTTTTGCCCATTCCTCTTTGCAGTACCTCTCAAGCTCTATCAGGTTGCATGGGAAGTGACCGTGTACAACCATTTTCAGATCTCTCCAGAGATGTTCAATAGGATTTAGGTCTGGGCTCTGGCTGGGCCACTCAAGGACATTCACAGAGTTGTTGTGAAGCCACTCCATTGATATTTTGGCGGTGTGCTTTGGGTCATTGTCCTGCTGTATGATGAACCGTCGCCTCAGTCTGAGGTCAAAAGCACTCTGAAGCAGGTTTTCATTCAGGATGTCTCTGTACATTGCTGCATTCATCTTTCCCTCTATCCTGACTAGCCTTCCAGTTCCTGCTGCTGAAAAACATCCTCACAGCATGATTCTGCCACCACCATGCTTCACTGTAGGGATGGTATTAGCCTGGTGATGATCGGCCCCTGGCTTTCTCTAAACATAACGCCTGGCATTAGATGGCATTAGATATATTCTTTTATGTTCAACAGAAGTAAAAAAAAAGAAACAAATAAACCAAAATAAAAAAAAAACATAAGGGTCTGGAAGAAGTAAAGGGTGAGTAAATGATAGAATGACAGAATTAAAATTTTTGGGTGAAATATTCCTTTAAATTATGTACAAAAAATTACAAGAAAGCTAAAAGAAAATCTTACAAAATTAAACTTATGGAGGTTGAAATGGAAATGTAAAATAGATTTTTAAGTTAGTTTTTTGGATGAATATCTAGTGACAAACTGAATTCGAAATAGCATTTCTTTTGTCCAATTATTAAGCCTCATTGCTTTCTCAAAACAAAATTCACCTGTTTTCAGGGATTCAATCAGAGGTTTCTTTGAAAGCAAAGACACATCTGGATGAAAAGGTGCTTTTTATTTTCATTCCTTCCAAGACATAATAGATTAATTTGTGAATCGCAACAAAACCACTGAGCCAAGTCCTGAAGTCTCAAGCTCGAATTCTTCGGAATTTTTAGACCACACAGTGAGAAACAGTGAGACTAGACAGTCAAGAGATACCATCTCTGCTCGGTTTGCTGTACATTGCACTCACCCGAGACATTCAGAGGTTGCATAACTTCCTATGCATACTATTGACTTAATCTGTTTCCCTTGAAGCAAAATGCTATTGCCTGCACCCATTAACCTTTAGAATGTGGTTTTGGTCAGATTACTGGAACAGTTTAGCCAATGATGTTATTATGTTTACTGCCCTGCATGTCATTCAAAGCCTATTTCACACTCATTACGGAAGAACAAAAAGAGATGTTTAGCAGAATGTTCAAGCTGCTCTTTTTCTATATAAAGCAAGTAATTGGGGCAACAGATAACCACAAAGGTTGTCACCATTTTCTTTTGTGTTTTACCAAAAAGGAAAACCAAGGAAATTGGGAAAAACATGTCTTACTCATAAAAGAGAAACAATTATTATCCATGGTACCTTTTCATTCTATATATTGGGAAAGGGTTCTTTCATTCATTATTAATTTTCTTTTCGGCTTAGTTCCTTTAACAATCTGTAGTCGCCACAGAGGAATGAACCACCAACTTATCCAGCATATGTTTTACGCAGTGGATGCCCTTCCGGCCGCACTCATCCTCACTCATTTACACACACACACTCATACACTACAGTCAATTTTAGCATACCCACCTGTACCACATGTCTTTGGACTGTGGGGGAAACCGGAGCACCTGGAGGAAACCCACGTGAACACCCTTTAAGCATGTGCTAATTAGATGTTTGACTGCTAGGCTATTCTGGCTGCAACTCGGGGATGAACCGCTGATGTTCACTCGCAGCAAATAAGGTGACTTTGCCACAACAATTTCAAGTTTGCGTTATGATTTTTTAATTAAGTATAAAGCTCTTATAACATACAGTTGCAATCAGAATTATTCAACCCACTGATTTATTAGCCTCCCTGTTTATTTTTTTCCCCAATTTCTGTTTAACGGAGAGAAGATTTTTTCAACACATTTCTAAACATAATAGTTTTAATAAATCATCTCTAATAACTGATTTATTTTGTCTTTGACATGATGACAGTAAATAATATTTTACTAGATATTTTTCAAGACACTTCTATACAGCTTAAAGTGACATTTAAAGTTTTAACTAGGTTAATTAGGTTCACTAGGCAGGTTGGGGTTATTAGGCAAGTTATTGTATAATGATGGTTGTTTTGTAGACTATGGAAAAAATCAATAGCTTAAAGGGATTAATAATTTTAACCTTAAAATATGTTTTAAAAATTAAAAACTTTTATTCTAGCCAAAGTAAAACAAATAAGACTTTCTCCAGAAGAAAAAAATATTATTAGAAATACTGTGAAAATTTCCTTGCTCTGTTAAACATCATTTGGGAAATATTTAAAAAAGAAAAAAAATTCAAAGGGGGTTCAATAATTCTGATTGCAACTGTAGCTTGTTTAGTATTGTTTGACGACGAGAGACGAACACATCTTTATTTTATCGAAATTATACAATATTTATTAAAAAATATTTTTTTTATGAAAAATTGTGTTTTATCCAGCCTGATCTCACGAGGAAACGTAAGTATTTTATGTTTTGTCAGTTTAGTGGCTAATTCATATAAATTTGTACAAGTTGAGTCGTACGAAAATGTAATATTTTAAAAAGGAGGCGTGGCACCCAACCCCGCCCCTAAACCCAACCGTCATTGGATGATGAGCAAATCGTACTATGAATTAGATTGTACAAATTCATTCGAATTAGCCACTAAAGTAAAAAGGTACGAATTGCAGTTTGTGTTGGTTTTATCTGATTAAAAACCACAAATCCTAAAAAATATGTAAATGCATTTTCAAATCAGCTTTTCAGAATCCAGTTTTTTTAGCTCCTTCATTTTTTTGCTAGTTGACTTACAAGGGCCAAAAAATTTAATGATTTTGTGGATGTATTTTGCAAAAAGATACATCAATAAAAAAGCTGTTTTAATAATATTGTGGCTCAAAAGGAATATGGATAAATTATTTTATTAGGGTCTGTATAGCGAGTGTGTGTACTGTATATAGTAATGCCTTTTATTCAGTTTGTTTAACTGTCTATTTGTTTTTTAAATTAAATACTGATTTCTATTTGGTTTGCACATGTACTTGGTGAATTATTTCAATGAATAAATTGCAATATTCAATCAATCAACTTTTATTTATATAGCACTTTAAAACAACCACGGTTGACCTAAGTGCGTTACACAAGTAAAATATATTCTAATATTCTAAGAGTAATTAATTAAATGAATTAAAACCACAGTATTTCATTTTACCAGAAACAAAAATATAACACTACAATGAATTCATTATTTTTTTGTGTGCCACCCCAAGCTTTGGTGTGGCCTCAAATGGCCACCCCTAAGAAATTTTTCTGGGGTCACCACTGGAGAACAAACTCCACACAGGAATGCCAACTGACCCATCCGAGGCTTGAATCAGCGACCTTCTTGCTGTGAGGCGAACGTGCTACCCACTGCGCCACCGGGTCGCTCGCCAAAATATGTTTTGTAGAATAAATAGTTTCCTTTAAGTAAAAATACATTTTGCCTTTGATATCCATAATGAATAGATACTTTACCTCAAACCTTGAAAAATAAACAAGAACATGAACTCAAACTGTGAATATAACAAGCGTGTTCATTGATGGAGGTTGTATCATTCACTGAGTAGGCTGTATATATATCCTTGAACAGTGTTATAATGACTTAATTTCTAATAATATCATTATCATAGTGATTGTGACAGCGTGTTTTAATTCATTTCCTTGAAACTGTATCACGCCGGATGCTGACGGACAAATTGCTTTTCAGTAAAACCTTATATCTTCGCTTCTGAATAGGATACGATGTCAAAAGCTGTTCTCAGCCGTCTTTCATCAAGTTCCCTTCCCGTATTTATGCAGGAAGTGGAGACTGAGAAACTTAATAGATTTAAAGAGCAGATCCTGACACCATACAGCACTTAAACTTTACTGCAAGCATGTGTCACGCTATACGTAGACGTTTGATACCCCTCAGGACAGCACTTCTTGAACGTTTCCAATCTGTAAAATTGCCTGTAACGACACACACCATGAACAAATTAGCAAGAGCACCACTCATAATGTGCAAGACAACACTAGTGACGCACAAGCTGTGATTCTCTAGCGATGGAATTCTGAATGGTTAAAGGGTCACGAAATACCAAAACACATTTTTTTATGTGTTTAAACAATATAAGGACACAAATATTGCACAAAAAAATGAAAATAGCTTGTTTTTGCATTATTTTGAGCAAATTCGTTCTTCCGGTTTGAAACGTAGTTTTGAAGCCGCGTCACGGCAATTAGAAACTTGCATGTAGTCCAGCATGGAGAGTGGATGTCTGTACCTGCAAGTACATCGTGACGCCTCTAAGTGTGCGGCAATAATTCATGAGAAAGACTTGGTTCAAACCAATCAGCGCGCTCTATTGTGTATACAGTGCAGCTTCATTAATATGCATGATAGCTTCGAAGACCTGTTACAGTGTTCAGACGAGTGAAAGAACGGGAATTTGGAGACATGGGTCGTCAGTGTTGTGTTTATTAATGTGCTGCAACAAATGTTTTGTTTTCATTTTCCCTCTATATGAACGCAGCTGGACTCACGTGTGGATTACAGTGCACGCGACATGCGACAGAAATGCGTTTGTAAGGAACATTTTTACCCGAGAGCTTTTCGCATCTGAAAATGATGAAATCCGGATTTGCCGCTCATCTCCTTTTAAAAAAGACACGGCTCCAGTTTTTATAGATTGTCCTGTGTCTACAGATTTGGTGTGTGTGAGAGCAGTGCCCTTTGTTTGTTTATTCAGATGGCAAAGTTAGTTTGTATCTTTAGCAGTGCTCTTTCAGTTTTTAAAGACATACCATAGTCAAATTTATTTAGTTACTAAGTTTACAGTATGTTAATATCACTGCAGTATTATAGTACAATATTATAGACTGAAAATTTTGCTGTAAATGCTGCTCTCCGAATGTAAACATGTAAACACAGCAATCACACTATTACTGTCGTGTAGAATTTTCACCGCATTTTGTGACTGGATAGTTTATACACACATGGCTTTCTGACGCTACCTACCGAGTGCATCTAAGTTTCTGAGAAATGCAGAGGATTTTTTTCTCCCATTCGCCGTGCAGTAACAAACATTCCATTAAAACTCCACTCTCCAGCAGTTTCTCTCACAGGGGCATGCAGGAAATGTTCCTGAATAAAAAGTTAAAGTCGACATTAATAATTTGGTAAATAATTTGATTACTGATGTCCAGGTAAACACAGTCACTGTCTTTCTCTCCTGCGTCTGTGTGTTTGTTTTGCCTCCAGTGTTGCCAGATGTAGCTGATTTTTTTACCCGCACAATCGGATTAAAAACCGCCCAATCTGGCAACACTGTTTACCTTGCCTCTGTGAAAATCAGCGCGTGCCCAAATGGAAACTCCCATATTTTCAAATCCTTCCCTCTTTCCCTCCCTCGACACTCCCACCTAAACAGAGCTGGACATGCCCACTTTCCTGACTTTTTCTAAACTAGATGTTTGAAAACACCCTGCTGAGACAGGGGGGTTCCATGGCCCTTTAAGATGTCACATCCCCACTCCAAAAAAATAATAATTAAGTTTTAATTGGTTTCCACTACAAATGACACACATGAAAAAATACTATAGTAATGTATTGTAATAATGCTAGTAATATGTATAGTGTTTTTGAAGGCTAAAGTACTTGAATTAATCTGCAGTAATTCTATTTGCTGTGTGATAACACAACAGCTAAAGTAATATAAACAAAAAACTAACCACTGTAGCTTTCTACAACTAGAGGGTATATTACATTCAAGTTTACTGAAATAAAAACTGTCCTTGTTACAGTTTATCAGTTCTAGACTGTACAAAAATAGTCGTACAATTTTGTGATTTATTTATTTTTTTGTTTATCCTTTTGAATGGTCTTGTGGCACCTTGATTATTCTTCCAACAATTTATTTACATTTTTAATAATTTGAAGGGATATATTGTCTGTATTGGTCTTGTGAATTATAGTACAAAAAGTTGGTAATACACTGCCAGTACTTTTCCTTTCTTTTACTTATTTCTTTACATATTACAACCCTTAAACAGGAAATGTTAGCTACAATTTGTAGTTACATCCACAAATGCCAGATAAATCTGTACTGTGCCAAAAGAAACCCTATGTTGACAGTGTCCAGAAGCCCTGTCAACTTCTCTGGGTTTCTCACACAGTGGAAACATGTACTGTGTACACGGTCTGTCATGATATGGGGTTGTGTCAGTGCCCTTGCCAAAGGTAACTTCTGTAATGGCACCATTAATGCTGAAAAGTACATTGAGATTTTGGAGCACAATACGCTGCCTTCTTTTACAGGGACGCCCAAGCATATTTTAACAAGCAAAACCACATTCTGCACACATTACAAAGTCCTGGCTGTGGAAGAGGATACAGGTATTTCACTGGCCTGCCTGCAGTCTCAACCTGTCTCTAATAGAGAATGTGTGGTGCATTTTAAAGCACAAAATGCGACAACAAAGAGCCCGTACTGTTGCCCACCTTAAGTCTTGTTTGCAGGACGAATGAGACAAAATTACACCTGAAACACTTCATTACTTGGTGTCTTCAGTCCCTAAATGTCTTTTAAGTGTTGGAAGAGAATGGCGGCATGACAAAGCTTTACTGTTCCACCTTTTTTTTTAAATGTGTTGCACGAACCAAAATTGGAATACTTGCTTGTTTATAAAAAAAAAAAACATGAGAAACCCATTAAATAATGTTTGTTGTATGTCTGTAATTAAATACAAGTCAAAGTAATTTTTGAAATCACTTCTTTCTTTTTTTATTTGCGTTTTACATACTGTCTTAACATTTTCTGATGTGGGCTTCTATGTCAATATTGTATGTATGTTGTATTTCTTACTGTTTCAAACAATTAAATGTCATGAAAATGCACATTGTTAAACTGCAAAAAGTACACTTTCAACATCTGAAGTCCACAGAGCAGAGATCATGATTCCATAATACAATTCATTACCGTAAATAAATAGAAAACACCCGTGAATCATAAAATAGGTCAAATTAATAACAAATAATAATAATTAACTAGAAAAGTAAAGTTTGTAGACAAACTTTATGGTGGCTTGAGAAAGCCTCGTCTGAAAGTTTGAAGTAGTTTCAAAGTGTAAATAACTGAAGTAGTTTTTAAAAAGTTTGAAACAGCTGGCATAGATATATAAGTACATATAGGTTAGCAGGTTTTATGGATTGGCATGTTTCTCGCTAGGCGGTTTATAGGGGGTTCTGAGTGGTTGTAAAGACGTTGCTAGGGTGTTTTGAGCTGTTGCTAAGGTTTTGCTAGGCAGTTGCTAGGGTGATTCTAGTCTGAATTGGCATGTTGCTAGCATGGTTCTAGCATAAAATTAGCATGTTGTTATCATGGTTCTAGTTTGAATTAGCATGTCGCTAGCATGTTTTCTGATATAAACTTATAAACTTCTTGTTAGCAAGAATTAGCATGCTGCTAGTATGATTAGTATGTTTGTTAGTATATTTTTAGTATGTTCCTAGTACGGTTTAGTATATTGCTAGTATATATTGGTATGTTGTTAGTATGTTTCTAGTATGGATTGGTATGTTGTTAGTATGTCCAAAGTAAAGTCAATGGGACTTTTCAAAATTTTGCGGATCAGTTTTCGGAAAACCGTTAGTCGGATCAGTTAGAAAAGATATAGCAACCCTTGTCAAAGCAGTTTAAAGGTTTGGTGTCAGTTTGGTGGTTGTAGTATGAATGGTCTAGGAGGAGATGCATATAGAAATTAGTCTCAGAAGAAGAAGAAGAAGAAGAAAAAGGAGAAGACGACAAATGAATAATAAGTTTATGTAGTATAACAGTATTTTGGCTTTCTCAAGCCACCATAATAATAAACTGTTAATTATTAAATATTTTACAATGTAAAGTTAGTACTGCACTGTGCCGTAAGATTTATTAACAAAGAGTCTTCAATAATCTTCTATCAGATGGGATCAAATTTGAACCATCAAACCAGTACATTTGATTGGTTTTTATGTCTTTTGTGATATATTTTATTAGAACTGGTTTCAGTATTCCACCAATAGATGACAAAAACCATCAGTAGAGAAAACCGTTTCTATTAAAACCAATAAAACCATTACAAATTCTATGATGCATAGCTTCCAGGATGTAGCAAAATATCAGAGCCGAGACATAACAACAAGATCACTTTAATGACTTCTATATGGTGTACAGTGTGGATTTACTTGCAAACCCAAACAAACAGAACTTGGTTTCTTGTTTGGACAGAAAGCCAAACATAATTTCAGACACTGAACACCTGATGACCTTCTTCTGTCATAACAAGAAAATCAAATCAGGCTTTCAGGATTACTGTGGAACATTCTAGACAAACAGAAACAGCTCTTTTTTAAACACGGAGAAGAAGCGAGACGTCGAAACAATGCATTACAAACATTTTTATGGAATTGTTATGGCCTGTTAGAGCAAACAATTAATTCCAGTTCCAATGTAATAAAAGAGCCCTGGATCAGAATATAAACATCTCTCAAAGTTAAACCAGATGCGGAGAGCAGTCGGGATTCGGGAGAGCCTCTCAAAGAGGGGGAAAAACAACTGAGCTTTTTTTTCAGACAGGAAAATGAGTCAATAACCCCTATATTTCTCACTACTGCCACTGTTAGTTAAGGGGCCGCCTCACAGACAGTGGGCTAATGCTTCCAAGCCCCCCTCAATCTTATGTAATGGAAAAAATCTAGAACTTTAAATACTTACAGAGACTGCTAAATTATTTGGGTTAAGAACTTCTGCTTGTTAATGAAATCAATTCTAGGTTCATCAGGGGTCTCAAGCTTAGAGACCTACAATGGCCTGATGTCAATATGAAATATAATTTTTAATTAATTTAATAAATAGTAAATATATTATTATTATTATAACTACCATATTATTATATAAACCAATGTTTAAGAAACCAGACTGAGATGATTCGCGCTTTACAACAGTGTTTTATCCTGCTGGAAGTAGCCATCAGACGATAGGTACACTGTGGTCATAAAGGCCATCCCATGGTCAGCAACAATACTCAGGTAGGCTGTGACGTTGACACAATGCTCAATTCATACTTATGGGTCCAAAGTGTGCCAAGAAAATATCCCCCACACCATTAAACCCCCACCACCAGCCTAAACTGTTGATACAAGGCAGGAGGGATCCATGCTTTCATGCTGTCGATGCCAAATTCTGACCCTACCATATGAATGTCGCGGCAGAAATCGAGACTCACAGACCAGGCAACGTTTGTCCAATCTTCTACTGTCCAATTTTGGTGGTTCTGTGTAAACTGTAGCATCAGTTTCCTGTTCTTAGCTGTGTGGTCTTCTGCTGCTGTAGCCCATCCGCTTCAAGGTTGAACGTGTTGTGCTTTTAGAGATGCTCTTTTGCATACCTCAGTTGTAATGAGTGGTTACATGAGTTACTGTTGCCTTTCTATCAGCTCCTCTCAGCTCGTCTGGCCAGTCTTCTCTGACCTCTGGCATCAACAAGACATTTGCACCAACAAAACTGCCGCTCACTTGATATTTTCTCTTTTTTGGACCATTCTCTGTAAACTCTAGAGATGGTTGTGCATGAAAATCCCAGCAGATCAGCAGTTTCTGAAATACTCAGTCCAGCCCGTCTGGCACCAACAATCATGCAACATTCAAAGTCACTTAAATTACCTTTCTACCACATTCTGATGCTCAAGTTGAACTGCAGCAGATCATCTTGACCATGTCTATATGCCTAAATGCATTGAGTTGCTGCCATGTGATAGACTGATTAGGAATTTGTGTTTAGAGCAGTTGGACTAGTATACTAAATAAAGTGGCCGGTGAGTGTGTGTGTATATATATATATATATATATATAGTTGGTGGTTCATTCCACTGTGGCTACCCCTGATGATAAATAAGGGACTAAGCTGAAGGAAATTGAATGAATGAATATTTTTATTTGGTAGATTTTTATTTTGCACACACTATTGGTCAAACTTTTGGAAGCAAATTTTTTGAAAGTCACTTAATTTTTAGTTAATATATTTAAAAAAATTTAAATATAATAAAATTTTATATTATTCCCACAGGAAACAACATGTTTGTGATTAAATAAATGCAGTTTTTTTAATTAACATTAAATCAGTCTTATTAATCATTATAGCACAAGCACAAATAATTTTGTCAATTTCTCAAATTTCGTTAAATTAATTGGGCTTCCTAGAAATCTTAAAACATTAATTATCAAAAATCATTCATTTTCCTTCAGCTTAGTCCCTTTATTCATCAGGGCTCTCCACAGCGTAATGAACTGCCAACTTATCCAGCATATGTTTTACACAGCGGATGCCCTTCCAGCTGCAACCTAGTACTGGGAAACATCCACACACACTCATTCACACACATACACTTTGGCCTATTTAGTTTATATCAAGAGTCATGAGAGTCAAATATAGACACATCATTAGATTTGTGTTTTAATAAAAAAAAATGTAAGTAAACAATACAAAAATATGCAATTGAATACACAGAATTTTACAGTATGCATAATTCAGTTACTGCAAACACTGCAAATGAGGCTTTTTTACCTAGAGGTTTTGTCTTATTTCTAGCCCAAATATCTACAAATTCTTAAATCAAGAAGCATTTTCTAGACAGGCAAAAAATATGGTCTTGTTTGGTGAAATGATGTGCCCAAATTGAGTGAATCTTTCCTTAAAACAAGCTAAATAATCTGCCAATGGGGTTAGAAAAATAATCCTGTTTTCCATTAAAAACAAGATTTTTTTTCTTACCTCATTGGCAGATTATTTTGCTTGTTTTAAAAAAAAACTCACCTAATTGTGTCATATTATTTCTTAAATCAGAACAATTCGATTTGTTTGTCTAGAAAATGCTTCTTAATTTAAGAAAATTTTGATATTCAGACTAGAAACAAGACAAAAAATCCAAGTAAGAAAAGCATTTTTGCAGTGAAAGGACTCTATTTACAGCAAGGTTAAAAGAAAGAAAGGTTACACTAGCAAGAAATGTGTACAATGATGATTAACACACATTTCCTCAAACCACTTTTTCACTTAATACCCTACAACTGACCTGGAATCAAACAAACTCGCAGACACTGAAATCTTTCGTATGACCATTTAAGTATACAACAAGGTCAAGTAACCATTAAACTCGTACACACACGAAATGACAAAAACACAACCCGACAATGTGAAAACCATTAAACCGGTAGAGTGTACTGTACATTCTTTGACTGTCCCAGCGTCCTCGTAAAAACCGCTGCCATCAGACTGTAGCTGGTAATTTCATTGCTTGGTGGGTGGCTCAGTTTGGTCTTCATGTCAGCGCAATGTTGGCCTGGAAGTGTAGCTGTTTTGGCTGAGTAATCCCTCTGAATACAAACAGTACACTCACAACACTTCATCTCAATGAGTAAGTAGTCTCCCATGTCCATAAGAATTTCAAACGTACGTCCACATGGATTTCGCAGAGAGACATTTTTTTGGCAAAAGCATACCTAGGAATGGTGAAGTTGCTGTTGTTGTGGTTAGTTACTATTTTAGTCACTTAAAAAAAATGTTGGCGAAATCAATTAAATCTATAAGGAACAAGTGATATCTGGAGTTTCATGCAAGGTTGAAAAACACATTGATATTATCATGACATTATTTCCATCTGAATCTGAGTTTTGAGTAGGTACTGTAAAAAAAAAAGTTGCCTTAAATTTTTAAGTTGAATCAAATTAACTTTATGAGTCCATTGAACTTTTTATATATTGTTATATAATATTATGTTAAACTGACTTAAAACAGCTTGCGTAACTTATAAAATTAAGTTCGAGCATTATTAACTTAGTTTAATCATATGCTGTCATGACTAATTGATCATATAGTTTTTTACAATGGGGGTGGGGTTTTATTTTTGAGCGCCTCCTCTCATCTTTCACTCGAAGCAAACTAATGTTTGGAGGGGTGTGGCTATGCGTATTTCACCCAAGCCGTCAAACCAACAGGATCCCATGGAAATTTATAACTTTTTTATTTAATTAGTATGAATTTTTTTATAGCTAATTAGTATGAATTCGTACAATCTCATTCGTACAATTTAGATTGATTTGTTCACCCCCAAATGACAGTTGGGATTAGGGGCAGGGTTAAGTACCATGCCTTCTTTTTAAAACTGTACATTTTCGTACGAGTTAGCGAATTAGCCACTAAACTGACAAAACGTAAAGTAGTTATATTTCCTCTTGAGATCAGGCTGGTCAAACAGACATCATCAGGGAAGGCCTGCCATTCAAGAGCAGAAGTACATAGTTAGATTCTGATTAAAGACTACGAAAACCAATTTATTTTTATGTAGATTAACTTTTTAAGTATTAATTGTTCAAATTAAGACTATGTGCGATAGCTAAATCTGCATTGTAAATTTAGAATTTATGTAAACTTTAAGTTAATGTGAAAAACTTCCCTAAACAGATTTTGATCATGTTTAAGTACTCTACGTTAAGCCAAAGTCCAGCCATTGTCAGGCCATGTCGTCAAGTACACTTAAAAATATATTTGCTGCTTGTTCAAACAACTTAAAAATAAGCTGAAACAACAGTTTTTCACGTTTTTTTTAGGGACAACGTAATTGTTTTATGTTCAATCAACCTAAAATTGTAAAAACTATTAAGTTAACTTTATCGATTTGCAATTAGACAAGATGAAGTGATTGTGTGGAACCCAGCATTTTTTTACAGTGTACATGGGTATTTTTATAAACAGAATATTACTTTAATTTTTTTTTAAAAGAAATCTTCCTTCCTCAGTCAGCATGTCAGACCAACAGGTGATGATACAATACTGTAATTTGACGTCAAACAAAAGATAAAACAGCACACATGCAGACCTATTGAAGGCAATACTGGAGTTTTAAAAAAATATTCACCCTGGTAGGAGTTTTAAAAAAAAAAAGTAGTTTTGGCCACCTGATACTGCGTTCGAATGTGGACGAACGGCCATAAAAAAGTGGTTGTTTTGATAATAATCGTGTTTATGTAGACAGGGCTTTACAGCAGGTGCAAATTATACATTGACGTAAAGGGGGGTCAATTTTTCAGTAATGTTAGTTTGTGCAATACAAGCTTCACTTGATTAAATATATGTATTTATTTTAATCACATCTAATAAAACATATTTCAGTTTTCAGTTTTTTGAGGGATATTTAGTGTATTCTGACCCTACAGTATACTCTGATTTGCTATTTCAGCGATTACTGTAGGTCAAACAATACAAACTGTGCAGCAATTTTGTTTTACTTTTAGGCTGTGTGTAGAAACCAACAGCTATTTTACAAGAAAAGTGTCTTTTGAACACTTACGGTGTCTATCGGTGATCTAGATCTGCCGCTTTCTGGTATGAACTGTTATAGGGGTGGTCAAATGTAGATTTATATTATATTATTTAAATTGTAAATATTATTAAGATACCGATCAGAGCAAACTATTTCTCACTATTTAAAGGACTGATCCTCCCATACATGTTGTTTTGACGTCCTTAGGGGTGATTAAACATTAATTAGGGGGGTCAATTGTGGGGTCAATGTAATTAGCACCCTACGTTACATGTGACTCGATCAGTTTACTAAATCAAATTTTTTTATTGCTGAGATTTTAGGATGTTCAGACTGCATGATTTTCAAAGTAGTCGTGTCACAGATGCATGACTATCGGAGCTAGCGTTCTGTCGGCGCTGTGTTTACACTGTAGGAAGGATCAGCGACAGGAGAGTTCACACTGCATGACTTTAAAATAGAAAGAATCACTGACAACTATGTCCAAACTACGTCTCACAGCCAAACAAACACGAGAAGTGACATGGAAACAACGCGAGGTCATGTAATATATCTTTCGTTATTAACTACATAATGTAAACAGAAGGCTTTAGCTTTACAAACTTGTGTTGCTCATCTTGCTTTTGAAGAGAATTATCAATTTCTCCTCAACTTTTTTTTTCTTTTCGACCTGATTGTGATATTGATCAGATGACACGTCAAACAGACAGTGCTCCTGACAATTTTACACTTGTTTTTACTCCATTTCTTGGGTCCAAATAAACTAAAAATGAGTGCTTTTAGCTGCTCCCCCAGCCTCCCGCTGGCCTGCAAGTAACCACGCTAGTGAATGCTGCTCTCTCGTTGGCTGTAGGTGATCGCCAATGTTATTTCCAGTCAGAACACGTTCAGACGGCATGATTTGCATCGTCGACAGCTCCAGATATTTAGCACGCCAAATATCTCATGGGCATCGGCGACTCATCATCGATTCTCTCATAACGCATCCTTGATAGTTCACACTGTGTGATTGTCACTCGCGTGCAAGAGCATTGATTTGCCTGTGATTTCAAGCATTTGTCGGCGATTTCTCAAAGCCTGTCGGCAAGTCAAAATCAGGGCAAAAACCATGCAGACTAAACTCGGCATAAGGATGATTAAGTCGAGTTTTTAGCTCAAAAACATGTAAATTTGCCATGCTGGCCAACAGATTATTGAAAATTTTGAAAGTTAAAAATTTTGTAGACAAAATCCAGTAATTCTCCTGGCAGCATGTGCAAAGTTGAGTTTCATATTAGACCTATAATGTTCCCAAAAGAGATTTCCCTCATATTAAAGTTGCTATCACAAATTCGCCACACTGACCAACAGATCTCTGACTTGAAACTTTGTAGGCGAAATCCATTCCTTCCAATGGAAACTATTCTGGAGTTTCAGATGAAGGCACAAAGCAGTTCTAGAATTAGATTTCGTTCACATTTTGCATGTTGATCATGTGATTGGTTAAAACGGCAAAAGTTTTAAGACGTGGAGTTTGGGGAAAAAAGTTCCTTAAACAGATTTTGCTCATGTTCAAGTTGAATAAGCCAAAGACTATAGAATACACAAGACATGTCACTCAAATAGATTTGATTGGGGAGAAGTGTGAAGGTCAATATGGCGAATGAATCCCCGGCTCCTAGTACAGGAGCCAATCATCGATTGCTATAGACTGACGGAGAAGCTCCTAACAGACATGTGCTTTAAGGACAGTTTGGTGGTGAACAAACGCACTGGAACCTCAGCGAATACTTGCTTCACAGACATAAGAAATATATCCCCATAAAGCTTGAAATCTCCACTTTTAAATGAACCAAGTGCACTTGAAAACAAAAGTTTCTTGGTTTAGTATGCTGTACGAAATGAACGCAAGGTGCAGTCCATCCTGTCAAACACACATCACATGACAGTACTCAAACTCCCACAAACTTGTAAACAAAGTGTCGCTGTCATTTCTGGAGGAGATTCACCACCAAGACCAAGTTGAACCAGTGCGATCAGATGATCATTATCCAGAGGATGATAATGTGTAAAACGGCCATAAATGAAGTTGGTGTCGTGATCTCATTCCTTTAGAGTGCATATGTGCATTAGCTTGGGCAACCTAAATAAAAGCTGATTTTGTTTCATTCGGACGTTTATAAGCAAAACTTATTAGACAGTTGTTGTTTAATTTTTTGATGATTCTAAATATGTAATGTAATCGTAAGCTTAGCAAAAAGTTTGGGAGAATTTGATGTTTCCCCATTCAAACAAAACGCCCGAGTATACTGCCCGAGAGGCGTTTTAAAGATGGCCGCTGAGTGAAATGACTTGCCTTAAAGAAACTTTGATTTAGCACACTTAGTGCATTGACAAACATATTAATAATTGGTTTTAAACATTGAGATTTTGTAGTCATACATCTGAATCTGGAATTTCCAGATTTGGAACTTCCTGAAACAGATGTTGCTTGTTCAAGTTGGTGGTGAATTTGCTATGCTGACAAACAGATTACTGATTTGTTTGAACAGATTTTTGAGTGAGCTGTGCTTCAAACATTTCTATGCTACTAAACACAATGGAGCTGTTTTTGTTCTCAAATTCTTCACCTTTACAGTTAAATTGTGAAAAAAGCTGTTTGTGTACTCTGCCTGGCATACACAATGCTTATGTCAGGATTTCCATGATCTTATTAAAATAGGAAAATATAATTTAAAATGATCATTGCTGACAGAGCATGTGAATTAATATTTATTATCATTTAAATAAAACATAATGTAAAAATATTTAGTACAAAAATAATATAAAAAACATAAAATGTTATATAAAAAAACATTTATTTGGCAAGAAATAGCTCTTTGTGAAAAACAAAAAACAAAACATTTTTTTGGTCATTTTTGTCCAGTAATCATGAGAAAAATTCAAAGGTACGAGAACCCTGTCGTGCACGTTTACATTATTCAGTTCTGACAAATACATGAAAACTGAAGCAAAACCCAAAATAAATACATTAAGAAAGGCAGCTGATGTACGAATATATGGTGTCTCAAACGTGTTAACACATAAATAACACCGACTTCCTAACTTTTCTCCAATAAATAGTAGCTTGTAGTATATTTACAATATGCACACTGTCAATTCATCAGTTCAATTCCCCTGTTAAAAACCACACGTTTTCTTTAAGTATTGAATTGCATGCCTATAAAATACTAGTAGTGGTTCTTTGGTACCGAGGACCGTGTTGTGATATGGTTTCAAACAGGTTCTCTCACGTCTTATGTGCCATCATAATAAGTACATGAAGAGGATCTGTCTTGACATCCTCAGAAAAGTGAATTTTCCTCACTTGCTTCATTACCTGCAAGACAAAACATAGGTTAAATTGACTTCAGTGTGTAAATATCATAATCGTCAATGATTGATGACAAGAGAAAACGTACTTCTGCAGTGTCCATAGTGGCGAACTCCTATGGATCGACCCAAAAAGCAGGTTGCCCTACGCAGGTGGCAAGCACTTTGGTAAGTGATGTTATCATTGCCGCAGATGGTTTGCTCGGTTATCATGGGCATTGGACAGGGTGCAGTGCGGCACATGACACAGTGGGCACTGTTAGTCTGGTCCGTCACACAGGTATGAGTACCAGGACATACCACATTTGAGCAGGACTCTGAAAGAATGGTAAAAAGGTCAAGAAATATGTTGGAATATGGATTTTTTTAAATATCTGCTTAAATACTATTACTTTATATAGGAGATTTCTCACATGCGTCACCACATGGAAAGAGAAATATTGGGTAATATAAAAAAATTTCTGTAAAATAAACGTTTTTACCGTTTGAGTCCTAAGTTACATCAGTGAGTTTTAGACAAACCATTTTAGATGCTTAATTTTGGACACTCTTGTGAAAAAGAAGTATACTTTGGCTTACTTTTATTTATTTTACCGTCAAATATTAATTGTTGTTTCTATTGAAATTTGTATGCCATGTATTTAAATAAATTTGTATTCTTTGCAATGCTTTTTAAATGAGAGAAATGAGATAAGCTGTTTAAAATTGCAATTTAGTATTTTACATTAACGCTACAGTTACCCTACAGGCACAGGACGTCAACATGATGTCATATTGATGTTGTACCCCAACGTTGTGGAGACATTGGATTTTGTTTGGAAATTAAATTTCAGGATGATGTCAGAACCCAACATCAGGTTGACGCCAGTGTCCAACCTAAAATCAACCAAATAACAACGTCTAATCATGTTACACCTTGACGTTGTGTGGACATTACCACTGACATCTATCAGACGTTGGATTTTGGTCACTTTCCAACACAACCTAAAATCAACCATATATTACCTTAATTTGACGTTTTTAGTCCTTAGACACTGGCTTGACATTGAATTGTGGTCACCTGACGTCATGACCTGAATCAAACCTAATATTAACGTTTTATGATGTTGTGTGCCTGCTGGGTAAAAACTACAATCAACTTAAAGTACTTAAAGTGCTTTAGACAATCAATCAACATGTCACATCAAGTAATCATGATACAAGATTATTTAAACTATTTCACATTGACATCAATACAAAGTGCAATTAAGTCTAAGAAAAAGTAATGGATGTGTATTCTATTTAGCACATTTATGCCTTTTGTTCACCTAATATTGTGTTTTGAAACATTCTCAGCAAGTACTTTTTAAAAATGCGAAGGACAAGTGCTTATTCTATCCAATTCAGTGCACTTTTTCCATAATTGGAAGCTTTTACTTCAATAATAATCTGAACATGAAGCTTTTGACTCTTCAAAACAAAGCTCTGATGTCTTCAAAACATCTTAGCAAATAATAGACTCAGCATGTGAAACTTGAAAACCAGGAACGTACTTTTGCATTCCCCCTGGTACATAATCTCCAGGTCAGGATGACCTCTGCAGCGAGCCATCAGGAGTGCGCACTCGTCTTTGTAGGAATTCCCATCGCTCCCACACACTGCGTGTTTAGTGGAGATGTTGGAACAGTCTGGAGAGCAAACGCACTGTGGGCGTCCTGATTTCATTCTACACACCTTTCCAGGGCCACAGTTCACTCCTTCACAGTTCTCTGTATAAGAAAGAGGGTGGATAAAGTGAGAAAAATGTGAACTATAAGTAAACCTGCATTTCATTCATTCATTTTCTTTTTCGGCTTAGTCCCTTTATTAATCTGGGGTCGCCACAGGGGAATGAACCGTCAACTTATCCAGCATATGTTTTACACAGCGGATGCCCTTCCAGCTGCAACCCATCACTGGGAAACATCCATATATACTTATTAACACACATACACTATGGGCAATTTAGCCTACCCAATTCACCTATACCGCATGTCTTTGGACTTGTGGGGGAAACCGGAGCACCCGGAGAATAGGCCAGAAACGCCAACTGACCCAGCTGAGGCTTGAACCAGCGACCTTCTTGCTGTAAGGCAAACGTGCTACCCACTGCACCCTCGTGCAGCCCCCCTGCATTTCACTGAGTAGTGAAAAAAATATCAATAAATGTGTGTATGCATATTTGAGTATCAAGGGTTAGCTTGCAACATGCTAATATCAAAGGCCGTCTGCTATTATTAGTTTTCGATGATGTCATTTAAGTGGTCGGTTGAATTTAATTACTGTTTCCACCTGGTACTTACATAACTTTAACTACATCTCTGGTGACCAAGTGAATGAACCATGTTATGCACCTTTTGATACAGTGAGAAAGTGGATGGCAACTATGATAGATATTAGACAGTAATCCTTGGGTTTGGTACACAGCAAAAAATGATTTCTTTTGGTCCCAAAATGATAATGTGTTCAGTCAGCAGGCAATGAGAATGTGGTCTTTTGTGGCTACTATATCTGTATCTATTGGACAACTACATGACTCTACAAAAGCAATACAAATAAATGAGACTTCAACTACCACTGGGAGTGGTAAAAAGTGGACACACTCAAATCCTTTTTAACAGTTATAGTCATTATTTTACAGGAATGGAGATATAGAAATAGTTGAACACTTGTTCTGCACTCACTCATTTCATCCAATCGAATGCTTTCAAGACTGAGAATGCCCCTCCCATTAAAGGTGCAGTGTCTTTAGCAATATTTTGCAATCTATTTTCAGGAGTGTATACCACACTAAGTCACCTTTAATGTAGTAAATTTGGATGACCAATTGGGAAAATCTTTTATCACTGAATGAAATTTCCGGTTCGCATGGAATTTTGTCATTAGGATTTTAACAACAAAATAAAAGCAATCCAATCAAAATGTTTTTGACTACCTTACTACCTTTGGTGGTGGCTGAAAGTGGAAAACTCAAAATATTTTAGAATATACTTACACCTGTATTTAGCCTTGTCAAAAAATGCATCTAAATACTATCAATTACAGGTTGCATTAATAGCTATGTTTCCATCCACTTATTTTTATGCACATTTTGAATATGCGCATAAAACATTGACAGAAATGCTAACTTGCGCACAATTTTCGAAAGTGTGCATAAAAAAACCCATATGCGCATAACAGAGTAGGATAAGCTTTTTATTCAATAAGAAAAGATGTGCATAAACTATGATGGAAACACTTTTACCAAACAAAATCCTGTATGCACATTAAGAAAGTCATGTGATTATGTTATAAGAGATCATGTGATGATAAAAATGTTTGTGAATAAATAAATCAGCAGGCTGACCACATTGTAAAACATCTAAAATGTTGCTTTGGTCATTCTAAAATGCCTTAACCATTCACTATTAGAGTTATTATATTATTAATTACCTCCAGAACTGAGCCTCTGTGTTCCGCGTCTCATGCCTTTAAACACCACCACGCATTCACTGCACGTCGGCATACTTTCTTCTAAGGCACAAGTAATTTATTAACTAAAGAAATAATTTATGCAGCTTCTCTTACCGCAGCAAATACCATTTTTACTTCTAATTTTTGGCGCCAGTTAATCAGGAAGTGATGATTTTGTTCTCTTTGACTCATTGGATGGAAACGCTGCTTTTTTCGCATGTTTTATATACGATATTCCAGTTTTGCGCATAAATTCATATCTTCGGATGGAAACATAGCTAATGCTATTAAAATCTATTTAATCAATTTAAATGATCTAATCGCATAGTCTAAAGTACATGACGCAGACATACTTATGCTGTGTTTAAATCGTTTTTGCTATTTTAAGAACTGGAAAAACAGTCAGTGTACCCAGTGTACAGTCTGAAATGAGTTATTGGAGTTATTCTCTTATAGAGTTATTGGAGTATTATGGGCATAATGTGCATTAAACAAATCAACGTCTCACCTGCCATTCTCTTTAAGAATGAGTTGCTTAAGAGTTGTTAAAGAGTTCACTATTTACATGAGCAGAAAACAAAATACTTCATTAGAGGTTAAAACTAGCAAAAAACACTTGCGTTGCACCAGGTGTATGATAGGGCTCAATAAGTCATCCATTGACAAATTAAGGCCCAATCCTAATTCTATTTTTGTACCTCTACCCCTTCCTCTTGGCCTTTACAACCGAGGGTTAAGGGGAAGGGCTTCAAAATATACCCCTAGGAATTGGGACAGCACTATAACACCTGCACACGTCATCATATGTCATCGCGATCTCTTGCTTCACATGAGATCAGACGATCACGACTGCTGTAGTTGTTCCAGTTGTGTTGTTTTTTGTTATTTATCTTCAGGAAACCACTGAAGGCATATATTATGTTATCATAACGATCTAATGTGGCAATAAGATCGTAACTATACTGTGTATTTACACCATGGCCATATTCATCTATAAACACACGAAAACAACACTAACATTATAGCAGACACTATAAAAAACTCATTCCCAGCCACTAGACTTTTCTGACAGGGTATTGGAATGTCATCGAGTGTCAGAATGTTGTGGGACTGCTGTACAGGAGATATGATTAGGGATTATAGATTGCAAAATTTAGCGGGGTTTTTTTCTAGCGTTTTTTTTTTAAGCATGAGGGTAAAAGATGAACACGGTTATGAATATATTAAAACATGTTTGTTTGTTGTAAAAATTCGTAATAATGACAAAAAATACTAATTTGTGGCTCTCCTTACTTCCGGGTTCAGCAATACTGCCGCTGTGGCTGGTGCATTCTGGGAAATGCATCCTTGGTTTCAAGCGTGGTCCTGAAAACTCTTCGTTTGAAGGGCTATTCACACCTTCCCCTTAGCCCTATGCCTTCAAGCTATAAAAAAAATTGGGACACCCCTACCCCTTGGCGTGAACGTGCAAAACGAGGGGTAGGGGTAAGGGGAAGGGCTAAGGGGTAAAATTGGGATTGGGCTTTAATCATTAACCCTCCATTCTCCTTTATTTGTCTTTGAAGCCAGAGAAAACAACATGCATTAGAAATATTTTGCTTTTCACAATTTAGGCCCCGTTATCCTAGCTTCTGGTTCCCATTCCTGCAAGTCCTTTAATATCCTGTTGCTCCCCTTCCCTGGGAAGCCAACGGAATCACTCAAGGCCGAACCAAATACCTCGAGCTCCAATGAAAATCCCAGCATAACCCCTGTTATGTTTCCCTAAAATCCACCGGCAGTCACACATGATTTACGAACAGCCTTGTCTGCCCCCAAAAAACAAATGTAAGGAAATGCGCCGGACAGACTCTAAGTGTGAGTTGAGCTTTATGGAATGCTTTGAAGCATTTGACATTGAGAACCAGGCGGGGAGGTCACACAGTAGGGTCCGCTAGTCCATACAGTTTTATGATAATGGAAAGCAAACGCCATGGAGCAAACAATATATTAGACTTTCACTTCCAGTGTTTCTCTCCGCCCTCCTCAAGTGTCTAATGATGCTGATTGTGTTTGAGGCTTATGAGGACCAGACCTCTTCAGCATGTGGCACACATTTCTCTTTGCGGTGTGCTGGAATTCAATCATCTCCGAGAGGGAAAGGCAAAACAAGTCTGCTTTCCAATAAGCATTGTGAAAGAGCAAACGCTGAAAGAGGGAGGAGAAAAATGGGGGAGAAATTGCTGCTATTATGTCAAACTATTTATTTATTTTAGGCACAATGAAAATATGGTTTTACGCTTAAGAATTAAATCTAAAAAATATGAAAATAATTTTTTTTTTTTTTTTTTTATAGAAAATGACTTTTAGTTTGTGTAATATCCATGTGTCCCTAGTTGCTAATTTAAATTATTTAGCATTACATTTACTGTAACATTGTTTTGAAAAAGATAAATTAAAAATCCAGCCATTTCAACATCAATTCCCATGAACAGGAATTAAAAATGTGCTAATGCAAGCCAGATTAAGGTGCAATCACATTTATCATTGTTCATTATTTCTTTTGCAAGAGTAATGCAGTCAATTTTATAAGAGTCAGATTGATTTGGAATTTTGTACAAAATTTACTTGATTGGGAACTTCAAACTGTAACTATTGCCTTTGAAAACATATGCCAGAGAAATTGGCAGTTCATTCCGCTGTGGAAAAGAAAAGAAAAGTGAGCAAAAGTTTAACATTTGGCTTTTTTTTGTGGGGCATGTATGGGTGTTTCCCATTGATGGGTTGCAGCTGGAAGGGCATCCGCTGCGTAAAGCATATGGTGGATAAGTTGGCGGTTCCCCTGTGGCAACCCCTGATTAATAAAGGGACTTAATATTTTGTGGGTGAAATACATACATTTCTATAAAATTTCATTTAATCAGGACAGATTTCTTCATGTGGATTTTACTAGATGCTCAACAAACAAACAAATTTTAGTTTGAAAGTGACTTTTTGTGGGGTCTACTTCATACAAAGCTACACTCCTGACAGTATATCTTTTTTTTTATTGCAAAATTTAGCTACGTCTTCTCTTGGATGGACATTCTCATTTTAAAATGTCTTTGATGGACGAAAGAAGTGACTGCATGATGAGAATGACTATAATGACTTTCCTGAAAGAGAATGACTATAAATTTTAAAAGCGTTTATCTGCTAAAAGTGAATTTTAAGAGTATACTATTTACTACATTATCTACTACATTATTAGTAGCCACAAAACTACAATTCTGAGCATGACTGTGGGCTTGCTAGGCTGAGGAAATTCATTCAAATTACTATGTCGGCTAACTTGTTTACTCCACTGATAATAGTCAGTGATTAAAATGTCTAATGATAGCAGATGTTTGGAGCCCCTTTATGAACCTATGTACCTGGCTAACAGTAGTGAATGCTTTCTGCAACAGCCAGAGAAAGTAAAAAAATCACTCAAGAATTGCATCAGAAAAAAAATTCTCCACACTAAGATTTGGTCTACAGTAATATATTTTTATTTCCCCACCAAAAAGGAGTTTAGCCCTAATTTGAGGAATGACCTCTAATGTGTGTTTACGGATTTCTGTACTGACTGGCTCAAGAGGACTTTGACTGATATCAACAAGTTGGAACATTGCGCAGCAGGAGGACCATGTCTGCCTGCTGAGATCTTAGAACAAAGGATAAATACGAGTCTGTACCTTTACACGGCTTACAGGAAACTATTCCCAGGAATCCCAGCAGGCTGACTTCATTGATGGGCAGACTAGCATTGGACCAGGCAGTGTCCAGACGGCCAGCAGCACAGCACTCTTCCCTGCTCACACCCCTCATGAGCACCATGTCACAGCGGTGCTCCGGACCCTGCTGCAACCAGCACATGCCAGCTAGATACACAAACACAGAATGAAAACACATTTAACCCACCCTGATATTATTTAAGGTACGTCTTTCATTCATTCCTTCTCGATTTCACACAGACTGGACTGGAAACACTTTGATGCCTAAAAACAAACATGGTCTCAGATGTGTTATATTACATAATGTCATATTTTCTAAAATGTGACATATTGTTTTGCAAAAAAAATATATCAGGAATTATTATTTTAACTGATTCTGAAAAGTTTCAGGAAGAGCAAAAACAGAATTAACTCGATTACATTTCTTGGATCTGAATTTGTAAAACATCTGCTATAACTGTAGACTGTTACAAAACCCTTACAAAATCTGAAACTATGTTAATAGTTTGGCCACAAATACAAAAAAGTAACGTAATAAAAAATAAAAAAAAGTAAAAAAAAAGTAAAGTAAATAAAAAAAATTAAGATTTTACACTATTTAGACTATTTTCAGTGCACTACACTCAAAAAAATTATAATTATTTTTTTGCTCGTTTAAACTAATTTTAAATGAGCTGAAACAACACAATTCTTGAGATTTCATTGGAACAACTTAATATTTTTATGTTCAATCCACATACATTTGTTAAAAGTGTTAAATTAATCAGTTTGTGTTGAAACAACATGAATGAATTGTGTGGAACCCTGCATTTTTTAGTGTATACACTGTTTAACTATGATACTTGTAGTAAAACTGTGGTATATGTTTATCAATCTCACGGAAAAACGACAAAACTTACTATACTTAACGATACAAAAACAATGGCTAATTTTCGTCAGGTAAGTGCACTAACTTTACGTTTTTTTGTATTACACTTTTTTTGTTTGTTAACGTACTCATCAAGGAAGTCGGGTAATAAGCTTAGCGGTCTTAAAAACATTAAAGTTACCTATAACGTTGTCAACAAACATTTCTACAGCGCTTCAGTCAATTTCTGATCTTGCTAACAGGAATCGCATTTGAGTGAGGAGGTAGCCATAGCAACAGCTGCTCGACCGCGGTCAGTTTTACACTTTAAGTAAGTTAAGGATAACATTTATACCGTATTTAGCGCTTTTCCCCCCTTTATAACACATTTAAAAAACCATTATCAAACTTTAAAACAAAAAGCGTTATAATTCACTCACCGCTCGTTCGATGTTCTCCGAGTATTTCACAAACTGAAATAAGTATCACACAGTGCAGGACAGCCAAAACGTTCATGATGCTGCTGAAAGCTTCTTTAACACAGATGTTTGAAGGAACCAGCGGCTTTCCTCTGAAGTAGGCAACTTGCACTGATAAGTCTGCAGACTGGGACGTGGGTTGTTTCCACTCGGTTTCGTGAATGGACTTGTTGTAAGTGATTTCGGTCCGCCTCTGTATAAATATTTTTCCCGTGTAAATTATGCTTCTGGGATGGGCGATAATTCCAGCCAGTTACGTCGCTGATGCAGTTGTGTACTTGAGTCAGTTCTCGGATATGAGGAAAAACTCCCACACTTCATCTAAGTCCGTCTGAGCTCGCTTTACCATTAACAATATAACTTCACATGTAATACAAAACAGTCTATGAATATTTATATAGGTAGGCTATATATTTCATTCTTAAGTCAGTTTTAATATTAACAGTAGAATATATTGTCCATAAATAGTCTTCTCTATAGGCTAAATAAATCAGTTGTTTAAATGCATATAATTTAAAACCAACATGACATCTCACTCTCAAAATAGAGTTATCCTTCAGTTGACAAAAATACCCTTGTCCTGAGAACAAAGATCAACCTTACAGTTAAATTCTACCTTAATTATATAGCTGAATCTTGTCTGACCAACACACAAAACTGCTGGTAGAGAAAACACACAATTTGTTTAATTGCAGTTTGAGTCAAAACCTCATAGTTACTGAGAGCCCTTGTAACAACTTCCCCATGTGATAACTAGCCCTGGATTGCCTACAGTATTTATGTTTACACTGCAGTATTTATAATGTGCAAAATGTCTTGAAATGCATGGAGTCTGATTTCATTGTGATACTATGTTTACTATGTGATGTTTTTAGTAAAATAATATGTAAGAAATTACCTGCAAAAGAATAAAAAGGCAATAAAAATGTGTGAAAAATGTAAGAGTAAGTATACAGATGTTCCATTGTGGTGGTTGCATTCAATTAATTAAATAAAAAAAAACATTCATTGCATTTACTGGATTTTATTTATTGGATTTACTATTTTTTAAGGTATCTAGTTGCAAACAGTTTATATTGGCTGAATTTAAACAAATTAAATTAAACTTAATTTGTTTGTTTAAATTCAGCCTATATAAATTGTTTGCAAGCAGTTACCTTTAAAACATTTAGTAAATTCAATGAATCATTTTGTTTCAGAAAGCAATTTTAATGAAAGTAGTGTCAACTTTGATCCCTGCAGGCACAGGACGTCAACATGACGTCATATTGACGTTGTACCCCAACGTTGTGGAGACGTTGGATTTTGTTTGGAAATGAAAATCTGGTTGACATCAGAACCCAATGTCAGGCTGACGTCAATGTCCAACATCCAACCTAAAATCAACCTAAAATCAACCAAATATCAACGTCTAATCATGTTACACCTTGACGTTGTGTGGATGTTATCACTATAACATCTATCAGATGTTGGATTTTGGTCACTTTCCAACACAACCTAAAATCAACCAAATATCAAAGTAATTTGAAGTCATTATTGGACGTCAAAATAACGTTGTCCTAAGACGCTGGCTAGACATTGAATTTTGGTCACCTGTCGCCATGACCTAAATCTAACCTAAAAATAACGTCTTATGATGTTGTGTGCCTGCTGGGATGTTTCATGTAAGTCATAATTCGATCGTCATCATTCAGCATAACAATTTATTATTGCAAAAATGAAACAGTATTCTTTTCGATCTGTAACCAAGCAATAATACTAATACTACCAAGTTATTATACAAAATTTTATATTTAAATATTAATATTCATTCATTCATTTCTTTTTGGCTTAGTCCTTTTATTAATTTGGGGTCGCCACAGACCGCCAACTTATCCAGCATATGTTTTACGCAGCGGATGCCCTTCCAGCTCACCTATACCACATGTCTTTGGACTTGTGGGAGAAACTGGAGCACCCGAAGGAAACCCACGTGAACATGGGGAGAACATGCGAACTCCACACAAAAATGCCAACAGACCCAGGCATTTAGTTTTGACAGTTTTAATACATAAAATGTATTCCTCATGCATCCACTCATGTTGAGATAACCATTTATTAAAGTTAGTAAATGTCAATCTTGTTTTGCAAAAGTCTCTGTGTGATAATTACTCTGACCGGAGGGCAGAATTAAGCTTAATTCAACTGAATATTTTAGCAATTATACAGTTTAAATAACTGATAAGAGACACCTGTGGCCAGATAAACTCAGATAAACAATGCCGCGGCCACCAAACAGGACTGGCAGCAGAGTCTGCGGACTGTCACCTATCAGCACGTGACTTCCATTAAAACGTGGTCTGGAAGCCAACGCCATGACCGCTAAATGGATGCGACTCAGTGTGTCTGTGGGCCGTTCAGCCATGTGGAAAACCACCGTCCGCCGAGCATGGAGCTCATTAAGATGTTGTGCTCAAGACAAGGAGTTCCTTGAGACACACACATGGTTCATATTGGTTCTGATGTAAACTCTTAGTCGTGCTCTGGCATGCTTTCCTTCGCTGGCACACCCTGCTCTCCTCCCTATGGCTGTGGTATGATATTGCATGCCAGCTAATATTTTGCAGGTTCTTCCCATATGTCTTGATCCTCAACGAGAGGGTCTTTGATCTCCGAGGGGGGAGAGGAAAATGAAAGTATCACATGGGTGTTTATAAAATTGGTGGGAGTTCTGTTGATGTACAGTAATTTCCAACGAATGCTGACCTTGAAGTGGGTGGCCTGAGGAAGCACTTGCTCACGGATGTTAGTATCAGTATTATTTGTTTTTAAGATATCTATAAGCAAGTGTGCTCCAAAACAGTGACAAAATTCGCATTTAGGATATATAAAACTGATACAAACATGTAAAGCTTGTAGTTTGTCACTTCCACCTAAATGGATCAACGGTTTTATTCACATCACCACATCAATTGCTTTCTAGTATCTAATATGCATGCCCCTTCAAGATACTTTTTATTTGCTTTTAATTTGATGCACTTGAGCTCAACCACTCTCACTGGCCACCCGCTTCGAATGTTATCACTCGATTGAATGGGCATTATCAGTTGTAATCAGCTGATAGATATGGGCCAGTAGGGGCCTTCTGCACCTACTGGTATGCTCAGAAGGCTGTTATCAGCTGTCCACATGGTTAATCAGTTATACTAATATAGAAGGTTGGAGTAGTGCTAGAGGTTAATTAAAATACAATTAATGGGAAATTTAATAAAAAATATAAATAATTCTTGTTAACTTCTGACCGCAGCCATCTGATAACCACTGATCACGCCCATTCAATCAAGTAATAACATTCAAATCGGCTGGCAGAGTGGTGATAAAACACAGGTTTTTTTAAAGGGGAGAAGCTACACTATGTCCCACCCTCTTTTTTTATGTTTAGATTAATATTATGTCAAATATCGAATAAAAAATAATATTTCAAAGCACTTTAAGGGACCTTTAAGCCCCATTCACATTGCCAGCAACTTAATGCCTGCTTGTTGCCAGTTCCTAAAGGTCTGGTTTCTAGTGGGTATTCTGCTAGTTTACATTTGTTTGTAAATAACATTGACTCATTATGGATAGAATGAATCTAAAAACTAACATTTGAGGGTCTTGGTGTATAAAGTGTTTAAAGGCGTGGTGTAATGATATTTCAGAGTTATTTGCACTGTTAAAGAGTTGGAATCTCCTACTCTATGGGTAAATACAAAAATAAGAGTATTTCTTTCTCAAAATCTGACTTCCAGGTGGTAACAAGGTTCGCATTTTGCAACATAGGCTCATTCTGAAAACGTAGCCCTATATATATATATATATATATATATATATATATATATATATATATATGGAGATTGTGAATTATGTAGTCAGGAGTACGTATGGCTGCATTTCATTTTTTAAATAAACGCTACGGGGTGGTATGACACCATTCCTTTTCGCGCTAACCAGCTGACCGCTTACCTCTGTATGGACAGCTTTCCGGCTGTTACCAGTTTGTCCAGTTAGCTCACCATGTATGTCGGTGGATTTGAGATGCAGAGAGGAGATGACCATGGCGACGAGGTTCGAGTCTGATGAAGAACGATTCCAGAAAGCGGATAAGACAAAAAAAGAAGCCATAAAATAAAATAAACAAGTAAATAACAGGGTGAGAATGTGGTAAAAATTAGACGAGGGCTTTTATTTTTCTGAATTGCTTTTTAAATTTGGAAGGGGAAGGTGGGTCAGTCGATCGGTCATTCAGTCAGTCAAACAGTAATTCGACAGCGCCCTCTCGTGGATTTACGAGAGAACAGCAGACGTGAATGGCACTCGTGTGAGAAATTTGACATCTCAAAAAGCATACACATCGGCCTCTTGTGAATTTGTGAAAACAAAAACTGCAAAAAAACGTAGCTCTTGGGTCGATTTGATGGTCTCCAGAAATGTAAATAGAGGTACGTTTTCAGAATGAGCCTGGGTTGCTTATTTTTAAGCCTGGCACGTTGTTATGTAAAATAAGAGCAGAAATCCATTCTTCTCAAAGCGTGCGCATGAGTGACTTGAGTGTTATAGAGTGCGGCAACACTGCTTGGCTGAGAATAAGAATGAGTACCAAAAAGTGTAGATGAATCATGTGCACTTCAGTGACTTCACTCCCATTAGTAATCGATTGTGGCTTCTTGTTGAAACTTTTGTCACGTCTCACATTGCTTGCTACACTTCGCCAGCTCTCCATTGAAATGAATGGGATTGTGCTCCTTTGTTGCTGTGTCACTGGCACTGTAAATGGGACTTGTGGCAAAAAAATCTGCACACACTGAACCTTTGAAAACCACTGAAACAATCTAATAACAATGTACTACACATGCCAGACTAGTATGTGGTGCAGTGATTCTCTCACAGAGTTACACAAAAAATGGATGCTCATATTCCTTGCGTGCTGTATATAAACCAACACAGCACTTTTTAGTAAAGCTGTTAACTTTGTAGTCCATCATCAATGTTGTTGCTGTTACATGATGCACTGTTGCTTTGTTTGATTTGAGTGAAGACGTGGACTGACACTATTGTTTCCCAAAATACAGTTTGGCTGTTCACACAAAAATGCCAGGGTTTTTAAAAGATTTGTCCACTTTGGGACCCAGTTTTAAAAAATAGTGGTTTCACTATAAAATGCTGGTTCTTTCTGGATGAAATACGTTACAACATTTTTGCATAGTGTAAAATGCATCTAGGAGTGGATAGGGGTCTCAGATGAACTTTTCTCAGATGAGGGGTCTCAACCAACATTTAAAGGTGCACTAAGCGAATTTTGCAAAACAAAGTTGATATTTGAATCAACAGGGCCTCATCTCTTTTATCTCCGTTATTATTGGCTGCATTAGTGTTTTGGGATTCGATCATCAGTAAAGCATATTCTAATGATACTGTTATGATGTGTACTTAATTATTAAATTTACAGTGGTATTAATCTTTATTGTTATTGTCCTCACAAGTCTTTATTTATATCCCTCCCTCATAGCAGATTGTAATATTTATGAGCTGTGAAAATGAACATACTGAAAGTCTGATTTTGATTTTCAGTGATGAAAAACATACAACAACTGTACAATGTGACACCATCATATGCCAAAATCTGAAAACAGTCAGATCCTGGCAGGAGGGAGAGTAAAAAGCACAGAATGTGAACTATGAATGTTTTTACAGTTGCCATTCGTTTATTCTGTGGTTGAAAAGTAAGACGATCGTTATATGTTTTGTCTTCAGAGGATTAAAGTGCTGTATTGAAAATAAAGCAGTGTTTTATAACAAGCCAAATGTCAGAGACATACTGTACTACTACTACTAGTACACTATGTTGCAACAGGCTTATTCTGAAAATGTAGCTCTATATACATTTCTGGAGATCGTGAATTATGTAGTCAGAAGTACGTATGGCTACATTTTATCTTTAAAACGAACGATACGGGGCAGTATGATGCCGTTCCTTTTCATGCTTAACAGCTGATCGCTTACCTCCGTGTGGACGGCTTTCCGGCTGTTACCAGTTTGTCCAGTTAGCTTGCCATGTACGTCGGCGTACTTCAGACGCAAAGAGGAGTTGATAATGACTGTGGAGAGGTAAGCATGATCGAATACCCAATGAGGGTGGAGAGCATGTTAGGAGCC
>CAIGQZ010032594.1:17717775-17751689 GCA_903798205.1 Danio tinwini | reverse complement strand
ATACACCATTTGATAGTTTTCTGTATAGTTTAAACTAAACGGGAGTCACTAAACAGAATGTGCACTTATTTTTTTTTTGTTTTAAGGAATGCCTCAAGACTAAGTTTTACACTTATGTATTAGTAATGTATTATTATTTAATTTTGTCAAACTAAAATTTTTTTTTTATTTAGGCTCTTTTGTTTGTCTTGTATTTGCATTTTGGACATTACTTATTCATTTCAGAATATTGTTAATTTAAATCTCTTCCTGTCTAATTGTTTTTCATGTTTTAAGACATTTGTAATTGCACAGGAGGCAAAATTGAAGTTACTGTTGGACATTTTTTGTTTAAAATAAATGTCAAAAACGGTATTGTCTGTTTGTTTGTTTGTTTGTTTGAAATTACAGATGTATTTTGATAAACTTATGGGGTTTACAGATAAAAAAAAATTATGGCTAATTTCATTTATGAAACTCAAGATGGATAAGTTAATTAAAAAGGAAATGCTATCAAAATGTATGAGCTGGGTGACTAAGTATTTAAAGTTAAGATAAATTAAAACCATTAAGTTAATTGCTAATAAAATGTATGAGCTGGGTAACTTGGGTATTTTAAGTTAGGAGAAGTATCTTGCATGAGTGCAACAAACTCAAAACTTGATGTTTCTGTTTACTTAAAATAGAAAATTTAATAAATTAAAAAATTTGACGTAACTGATTACCTCAAATTTTTTGAGTTTTGCCAACTTATTCGGGATTACAGTGTGGCAAAACAAAAAATTAAGTGTTATTAAGAGTTATTAGAAATCAGTTAGAGCTATTACATTTAAAAAGGTGTTTTAAGAAAATCTTTTCTCCATTAAACATCACGTAGAAAATATATTTTTAAAAGAACCAAAATAATAATAATAATAATAATAATTTTGTCACCCCAAGAACAACAAAAGGATTAACATCAGTTAGCAGCTCCATCATTCAGTGGCTACCATAATACTGTAATCTGCTATTGTATGAACATGACAGATTTTGAGTCAAGCTGTTTGTGACTTTGAACACAGCAGAAGAATGATCATTTAATCATAAAATGTAAGTCTGGAACTGCAAAAGGTGCAGATGACGGATGGGATTAATACTGTGTCCACATATCACCAGCTGTACAGTAGGTGGCACTGTTATGGCACTAGCACCTTCTATGACACTCTGCAAACTGAAGTACTATATGCTAGTGTGCCTGAAATGAGTGGGTGTAGGATGAGAGTGAGTCGTGATGTGTTGATCATAGCACTGGTCTACAGCAAAAGGCGCTAAGATTGCATTCAGATGTTACAGGAACAGATGTTTGAACATAAGCAGGGAGGTCAAGAGGGCAAAGACAGTTAGCAAATGCATTTTAGATCTTGGCTGTAGTCCTTTATTAGCACAAATGCCTTTTCCCTTTATTTTCTTAGCCAGATACTGTTAATGCATGATTGATAGCTCAAATAACTGTGACAAATCAACTCATTTTTACACGACGCTGCTCAAACATTGTAATTAGAGAGTGACTGAATATTTTAATGGGAGTTATTGCAGTGCTGTTTCCCATTTGAACAACAGACAATCATAGATGACAGCGAGGACTAATTTAGTTGAATAATGCGGTGTATTGTGCAGCACTGATGGGATATCACGACAAAGCATTCAGGCTTACTCATGGCATACTTGAAAATGACCCTCAATACAAAACGAGGCAAATAAAAAATCTGCATTACACCATTGTTGTATCTGTTAAATTAGTATCACTCTGTGTATGAACAAATAAACTAATTATATTTCAGAGTAAACAACTTTGTCACATCTGAGGAGTGTGCAATAAATTATCAGGGTAGCATGATTACTGTAGGTATGTTTTTTTATTAAATGGATGTCTGGAATTCTTGATTCTGATTGGTTTGTTATTCCCAGAAAACAACCACTTAAACTCATTTGGGTACTTTGAATCATTTTGACCATCAGTGAATATGTTTGCATTTATATTTATGCTTGTCTGTCATGGTGTTGTTTCTGACTTTTTGGCACAATCTTATGATTGAGTCTAATATAGGCTCATTCTGAAAACATAGTCCTATATACGTTTCTGGAGATATCGAATTATGTAGACAGAGCTACGTATGGCTGCATTTCATCTTAAAAACGAACACTACCGGGCGGTATGACACCGTTTCTTTTCTCACTTACCCATTGACAACTTACCTCCATATGGATGGCTTTTCTGCTTGGTTTCGGTATTGTCAAGGTCACACAAGGAAGACAAAGATGGATAAATCTTTAAGGGTATTTATTCATGCAAGGCAACAACAGCTGAGAGATGAAGCAGGTAAGTAGTGTAGCAGAGGGAGAACAATCTCACACACAGTTCAAATGGTAAGTTTCAGATCTTCGGTAATACACCAATACAACTTTGGTCACTTCCCGTAAGCAGATGTGTTTGCATCCACAGGAGAATGAGGACATCCACAGTAGAGCACAGGAGGAATAGGGAGAGCCGACGAAGAGAACTATCTGACTTCGATTCCAGCCGGTGAGTAAATGAATGAGGTGAGTCTTTATAGTGCATGGGTGATTGCAGGTGTGTCAGTAATCAGGTGAGGGATCACGGGTGTGGTGTGTGGTGAACGGTGAGGGAGAACGTGATTGGAGCTGCAGGAACGAGCCGAGGGTGTGACAGGTACCAGTTGGTCAGTCAGTAAATCAGTCAGTCGACAGCAGCCTCAAGTGGATTTACACTAGAAGAAAAGGCACGAACGGCACTCGCGAGAGAAATTTGAGATCTGAAAAAGCTGAAAAGCGTGCACAGCAGCTTCTGGTAGATTTGCAAAAACTGCAAAAAAATGTAGCTCCTGGGACGTATTTAGCACTCTCCAGAAACATATATAGAGGTGCGTAATCAGAATGAGCCTTGGTGGATTGAATCATTTGTAGGTTAGCAGACATTCCATTCCGCCATTTTTACTTCTATCAGCTTTGCATTTAATTAAAAAATCTATTAATTAATAAGGCTCAGAACAATGTTTTGTGTAACTTTTTTTTTTACGTTTGTAGCAAGTAGCTTTGTAATAAATAGGATAAAATACATTCAGGAAGCTGTAGCAAAATAAAGTTCTTCAGTCTTGTACAACAGCCCTCTGCTTTGCGTTAAGCTGCCGATAAGCCTGTTGGACGTTATTCTGCGATAACAACCGCCTGGATGTACTTTGTTTCTTATATATCCACTGTACAAAAACAAGTTAGCAAGGGAGATAAATTTTAGTCTTTAAATACGGAAATCTATGGCAGATTTCAGCAGATATGACTATGCCTATATTGGATGGAACATCTATATACTAATACTTAACTGTTAGAATAAGCAAACTAGAGTGCACAGCATATAGGCACTCAAACATGTGTGATAGAACGATTATCCCTGTGCAGTGTTTGCTCTGTGAAGAGCAATTACATATTTACACATTTAAAGTAGAGCTGTGCCACCTTTACACTGCACACAATATTCGGACTGTCAGAATACGCTTCCTTTTGGCAGTCTCACAGAATACTCAATTTTGTCCTGCACAATGGGAACCTCTTTCTTGTGGTGGTGTCCGAAATAAAGACTGCAAAAGCAAGAGCCTTCATTCTCTGTGCGTTCACCATGGTTAAATGAATGAATGAATAAATACTAGAAACTAAGACTGCTAATAAGTTTGGAGGAAATGTGGAGACAAGATTAAAAATAATATATATATATCACTCTTTTATGAATAATGTTTTTTTAACATATTTAAAATGTTTTTTAAATGTTTTTTAAAATAACGAAAAACTCCTATTTCTCATCTTGCGCGCATGTACCTGCTTGGACAACACTGGAATACATCACATCCGGTCGGCCGGTCGCATGCAGTCTAGTCGCAGGGGTTAAAATATTTTAACGAATCCGCAGCTCAAATCGGATCCAAATTTGTTGCATAAGGAGATAATCAGAACTCCACGAAGCTCCCAGACTACTCTCGATTGCAAATGAATGACTTCCGGTCTGTTGCTTGCAGTGGTGAAAAGATTACTGAAAAATCATACATAAGTAAAAGTACCATAACTTGCCTAAAATTTTAGTGCAAGTAGAGTAAATAGAGTAAAAGTATCTGCTGTGATTATTACTTAACGTATGAGTAAAAAGAAGCCCTTTTAAAAGTACTCAAGAGCAGTGAGTATTATGCTGTAAAACGCTGATGCATTTACATTTAATTTGTGGATGTGTAAACATAACATTCTGTAGTGCATCTAGTTATTGCCCAGCAGACACACAATGCCATAGGACGTTAATATTAGGTTAGATTTAGGTTGTGATGTCAGATGACCAAAATTCAATGTCTAGCCAGCGTCTAAGGACAATGTTATTTTGATGTCCAATAATGACTTCAAATGACGTTCATATTTGGTTGATTTTAGGTTGTGTTAGAAAGTGACTAAAATCCAACGTCGAGCCAACATCTTAAACCAGCGTCATATTGACATCCAATACTGACATTTTTTTGTCAGGTATGGCAACCAAAATCCAACATCTAATAGATGTCATATGGTAACATCCACACAACTTCAAGCTATTACATCATTAGGTGTTGATATTTGGTTGCTTTTAGGTTGAATGTTGGACAGACGTTGGCCTGACGTTGAGTTCTGACGTCAACCCGATTTTCATTTCTAAACAAAATGCAACGTCCCTGTGACTTTATGGTACAACGTCAATCTGACATCGCACATGTCTTGGTGTAGTTTATTATGATGCAAATTACCTTCTATGTGCGATTTGATTGAGAAAAATTAAAAAGTAGTGACTGCAGGTTGCAGCACTAAACATGTTCTCAAGTGAGAGTAAAATTACACAATTTTAAAACTACCTAGTAAATTACAATTCCTGAAAAAAACTACTCAATTACAGTAATTTGAGTATTTGTGATTACTTACACCACTGGTTGCTTGTCATTTGTTGTGTGCAGTGGAAAGGCGGCTTTCAGAGTTCTGGGTATCTTTAAATCCTTTCACACAAGTATGAAACAAGGCTTTTTGCTAGCCTGGTCTCATGGAAAAAAATACTTTTGACTTTGCAAAAAAAAAGAAGGAGAAGAAGAAGAAGAAGAGGAAGAAGGGGAGGGGGGGGGATCTAAACAACAACCAATCAAGAATTGACATTTGTTTATAGCCTATCAGAAAATGCAAAATAGCCTGTTTTTTTTCTTATAAAACATCTTTATGAAGGTTTTGAAATATATCATAAGAATGCAGGACATAAGACAATTGCTTTCATTTCTATAGCTGCAGCTTATTGAAGTAGAATCATTGCCGTTTCAGCGTCTAAAAAACTAATTTAATATATATAGACTGTTCACAACTCTTGAAAGCTTGCTAGCTCAGACGGTCAGGACACAGTTGCCATGGCAACAAATGACTGAAGCGTAATATCCTCCGAGGCTGCGTTTGTTCGTGTGTCTGAGCGAGAGCGCGCGCTTTTCCCGCTTCTCACCTTTCCCGCTCGCACTGTTATGAGGTGAAGCGACCCGACGACCTGTTAATGGTGTGAAAATCAGAGACGAATTGAACGCACTCGACTGTATTTTTAGCTCCAACACGGAATGACGACTATCAGCACTGTATCTGTGACTAAGGTTAGTGAGTGACGTGAGTGACAGGTCTTCTCCCAGACACTTCTAGTCATGTTTTTGAGGTAACTGATATTCAATTTAAGTAACCACTGTGGGCTATTTATATCCCATTACCTCAGAAATTATGAAGTGTTCACATATTTAACACAAAAATATCCATGGTTTTGCTATTGTTTAACCTTTACATTGGTAGGAAAGCTGCTTTTATAAAGCTAATAATCTGCCAAAAAATACTCGTTTTACAATAGTAAAAGCATGGTTCATTTTTGTAAGAGAGCATAAAATGGCTCCTATTTAGAGTATGAAATAAATATATTAAAATATAACACTCATCTTAATGTGATAAAATGAGTTACTTCTATTCACAAAAGTACAATATTTGCCACTTGAACACTAGTCAAGGAAAACGTTTTGTCTTAAAAGATACCAAATATTTCTTTCCCAATAGAATCAATGATTTTGGACCAGTAAAGCAATCAGACTTGTTTAAAAGCCCTATTCACTATATCCAATCAGTTCTAGCCCCATGCAACTTTATCACCATAACACAGAATAAGCAAGGATGCAGCAGTTATTTACTGTAGCCCTCTATGAAATAAATTACCCTTCAATCACAGGGGCACATCAGTAGGAGCAGGATATGAGCTAAAGGTTGGAAAAAGAAAAAAAAAATGTTATAAATATTTAAACAACCAAAAAGGGCAGACGGGTCTTTAAAATTAACAGCACAGCTCCATGCAGATATCAGTGTTAAGGGGATTTACTGTAGGATGTAGGCACCATGCTGAAACATATGCATATTTAATGAATTCTTTCAGAAAACGTCTTTGTCTTGAGCTGCAACGTAACGCACAAAGATATTTGATGGATGCACAGCATGTGTGTTTATGTCCTTTTTTTATGTTTTTGGCAGTACTGAATAACATGGAATATATTCAAATCCCAGAAACGTTTCACTTTAATGGCTTCACATACTTGTTTGCGCATTTGTGAGAGTGAAATTTACATTCTGCATGATTAACATGGATCAGGTGTAGTCTTTACATATTCATAAAGACCATGATGTCTGAATGAATCAGCTGTTATCTGAATTCCTCATCAAGAAGCTTTGACCTTACATCGTATTTGCATCCTTTTGGGACTGAGCGGGTCTGATGACTCACTGTGAAACTGGCAAAGTTCTCGCTGTTATTGTTGGAAGGTAATGGTTAGGGAACATAAACATATACACATTCTGTGCACACACTTATGTAATTTTGTTGCTGACGTTAAAGACCATATGGTCAGAAAATAACTCATTACCTACCTTGGCCAACTGAAAGTAATGGCCGAATTGTTCCTCGGCATGATAATATTTAAAAATGTGACTCATTTCTGTTTATTTTCACGCTAAATATGCTAATCTGTTCTCCTCGGACTTTAGAACATTTTCGTGATTAGCTTGTCCTTTCAAACGAATCACCCTCAGAAGTTAATGACTTTTGGTAGGAGGACATCTGCTCTGGCAATCAGTTCAGTTTAATTGAGAAAACACTGCAGCTTGTAGGTTTAAACTAAAATAACCTATGCTGTAGAGCTGCAAAATTCTGGATGAACTCTTGATTCTTGTTTAATAAAATGACATGTAGTGTTTTCCATGTAAAATAAAACTAAATACACTTTACGCTCATCCATGAACATGATTTCTGCTGGAGTTCTATAGGATTTAATAAAGACAATAACTCTCATTATTCCACACTCAATCACTGTGACATTAATCTACTACTTTGATGTGAATATGTGCCCTCTTTCTCTAGAAATATCAGCATATCCATATGTTCAGACCGAAGTTAAATTATTAGTGAATTCACAGTGCATCATAGTCTATTTAGTACTAAATATAAATATAAAGTAGGAAATACTAAATATATTTAATATTTAGAATATTTTTGAATTCAGCTGCAGAGAGTGACCCGGTAAGCAAAGTAATTTACAGTAAGCTTGCTGTGCTAATCTTTGGTACAAAGTGAAGCTATTTTGCTTATTTGTGTAGTGGACATTACGGTTAAAAACTGAAAGTGTTTGTTTTGCTCAATACTTGATTGGCATTAGTGCAAAAGTTGATGCAATGACACGCAGTCAAATAATTCGCAGAACAGATCAGCCACTTTTGACGTTCATAAACAATCATAACATCCTCGTGCTGCAGGAATTAGGAGGTCTGCTGAAGGTGCAGCTGTCGTGTAGTGGGGGGTTTGCGTCTTTATCAACAACAGTTTGCGTTTATTAAACAGTAAGAATAATTAATAAATCCAAATGAAACAATCCCTTAAAAATCATGTGTCGTCTTTAGTTTCGGGCTCAGGCCCGCTTTGCACTCACACTACGAGCGTACTGCTCCAAAGCCCAAGTGAACCATGCTCTGGTCCACCTCTTGCAACCGGGCCTGGGCCGGCCAACTGAACCATGCCTGAGCCCGATTCAGAGCACTCACACTACTCACACGATCCAGGAAACGCGCCTGGGCACGGTTTGGATAGCATAGTGCGAGTACACCCTAAGAATGTTGATGTACATTTTTGTATTGGTTTGCTCAGCTCTTACAGTGATTTCAGAAGAATAGAAACGTTAATAAAGCATTAGTAAGCACATCAGTATAAAGTTTCTGCCATCAATCGGATGGGGTCTGCTACAGAAACTAAATTAGTTTCTACTTTAGAGCAGGTTCTTACCCAACACAAACAGGAATTTCTACAACTATTGGTGGAATTACCAGCTTTTTTGGCGTGTTTGCATTGCTAAAACTGGAAATGGTTTTAATACTAGGAATGCCATTTGTAGGAACTAATTTAGTTCCTACTTTAGAGCAGGTTCTTACCCAACACAAACAGGTACTACAGTAATGTTTAGTATATGTTGATTCAGTGAATGCATGCCATGCAGCACTAAGTTATGAGTGTTACAAGATATGGGCAACTGACAAAAAGGCAGTAAAAAAAGCTTTTTTTGTAAAACACCATTTCTGAGGTCACTAACTTTATCAATTCTTTCACATTTTGTTTTTACTGAACTGTAATAATGTCCTATAGTGTGAAAGCAAAAACGAAGAAAAACAGGTGCACGTCATGGGCTCTTCACGTTCACAGGGGGCTTTGGTTACGTGATTTTGCATAGCGGCTTTCAACTTTCATTTTTGTAATTTGTGACAGTGAAAATGCAATGTCAAGTCATCAACCCATATACATATTTAGTAGCATTTACCTGTTGCCTTTGTCTGCGGCATTTTGTTGTTTACACAGCTTTAATGATGTGTAGCATTTTGTTGTATGCTGCATTTTAGGTTGCTGTTAGCCAACTATCAGAATTCCTGGTGTGACATTGAGAAGGCAACCAGGAAAATTATCAGACGGAAACTTGTTCACTGAAAACCAGGCCTCCTAGTGCAAAAGCCCCAATTGTTTTGTTTCCTGGAAGTCAGTTTCTAGATGCAGATTGCTCATGACATCATGAATGTCGTCAAAGACTGCAATGTAAGATAAGTGTAGTCTGAGCCAACATCAAAATAACAATATTTCATTCCATCTGCTCTCTTTGTTTTAGCAGCAGCGCAAATGCAGATCTGCTGTGATTTTGGGGTTAATAGACCTAACCAAACCATTGTCATTTAGGAAGAGTTAGCGTGGGAGTTAAAATCAAGATTGCAATCTTTTACCAAGTAATTGTGAAGTACTACATGTTCTTTTAAATGAAATTATTTGCCTGATCGATGTTTTCTCTCTGTCTCTCTTACATTCTGCTCTTTTTCAAATATACGATTTAATAGATTTGTCCTTGGTGAGATATCTGAAAAGCTTTTTTTAGCGATCTTTGACTTTCTTGTATCCATTTGCTTATCAAGGTTTGTACCAAAGCACACACCATTTCAGACAGACATTATTCCATCATTTAACACGTAGCATCTGATTGGACGACACTTCAAGCTTTATTCACCGGTGACAAGGTAAAAGCAATATTAGTCATAGTTTGTATAATGCAGAGGGCTGGCTAGAAGACTTTTTCTTTGAGGTCATGACGCACGAATCGCCAGCATCTGCTGCTGTGACTAAAAAGCTATCAATTTTAAACTCTCAAGGTGAAGCTGCACATACTGTGTATATTAAAATGAATATTTTTAATTTAAGAACGCCAGCAGGGTCTTACTTTTATCTGCAGGTTGATTTCAACTGCAGCCTGGCAGGTTTTCCGTTTGATAAAACATAGACTGACTGACTTCGGACTGTTTTTATGCAATAGTATATGGAATTCAGTGCATGATATTTACTTCACACCAAAAAATAAAATAGGCAACAGGGAGTGTGTCAGACAGCAGTGTGTTACTTCACTGTGAAATTAAATGAGTAAGAGTCATTCGGAATCTTTTTAAAAAAATAAAGTGTTCATCTTTTTTTCATCATGATACAAGGAGAGTTGCATTTCTGACTTACTTAAATACTAAAATAATTTATAATTAAAGAAATGAAAACATGCATCAAGAGAAGATGCCTGCTGTTCTCTCATAAATCCACCAGAGGCCTCTGTCAACCTACCGACTGAATGACTGACTGACCAACCGATACCAGCACCCACCCCTTTCCCTAAACCCAACCGATAGTGTTTTCAAAAGCACTGATTGACCTTGAAACATTGTGCAATGCTGAGTGTGCCTCACATAGGTGAGTGGTCTGAACAAACCACCTGTAGAATACACACACTTTCATTTTTCAGTGCAGCAGACACTTTCTTACAATCACTGCATATCTTTAAAAAAACATTGTGCATTTCTGAGTGTGCTTTACACAGGTGAGTGGGTTTGAGAAACCAGCTGTAAAAACACTGTTCTCTCTAAATGCACTTGAACATTTTCTTAAACTCTTTTCTTTACAAGGACTTATTAAGGTAAACAGTGTTTACTTGTGAATTACTTTAATTGTTTTGCACTACTTTTAGCTTATGTGTTTGTCTCCTTATTTATAGAATATGTAGTTCAATTAGCACTTCAGTAAGTTATGTATGCTCATATTAGCTCTTATGTCCAGTCTTGTGATTATATTTATTCTTATGTTTATTTATGTAGCACCGTGGTCATGCGAGACACAACATTTAATTTTACTTTAGGTCCACACATGTAGCGGAAAGACAATAAAGCTCAATTTGACTTAACTTGACTTGAATATCATTATCAGAATATTTTGGTGTTAATTCTACACTAATATGATATTTGCTGGTGTTCTGAATTAGCTTCATTTTTTATTATATTAATTATAGTTGCAAACCATTTTCTTATGTGAGCTTTTAAATATATCTGTTTAGCTTTAGTTTGTGTAATTTAAAATATATTTTAGTTCAGTTAGTTTCTCACCATTTCAAAATTTTTAATTTTACATTAAGTGTTTTAAAACATTTTCAAAATGTATAAAACATTTTTATTAATTTTGTCATGAAATTTGTATAGATATTATATATTTATTTCCATGTTTGTTTTGATTAACAAAACTGTTTAGTTATCAATAACTACACTGATCTGAATTAAAAGGTCATGTCTTTACCCAAAACATTACTTTCTTAATAGATAATCTTTCTAAGTCTGCTTATTTATTCATTATAGAATTTATTCTTGAATAATTAATTCAAGGTTATTTGTAAGCAGTCTTGACTCCTAGACCACGGTGTGGTAAATGGAGACCTCTGCAATAGTTCATCCTTTCAAAATGAAAAAAAAAGTTAATTTTGGCAGTGTATTTGCAGTTCTCAGTTGGTAATATAAAATGATGGCTTCCGAGGTCAGAATGGGCCAACCCATTAGACATTTCATTATGTGCATTCGGCTCCTAATCTAAGCTTGATTTTCTTTACAAATCAGGTTGCAGTTTTTGAAGAGTGCCATTTCCATCTGAACTGCAAGTAGGCTTGAATGATTCATTTGTTTCTTGATACAAAATGCTAACAAGACACCTAAAAGCACATTTTATTTTTGGAAACTTGATACTTTCTTGATATTCTGTTTTGATTAATTAAAAATTCAGCCTAGGATCGAATGACATTTGTATTCAATCACAGTGCGTAATTTTGCGTAATCTTGTCCTGCTATTGGTGGTCTAAGTGTTTTTTGTTGCATAACTGATGTTTAAGTGAGCTTTTACACATTCAATTGCTTGACCCAAAACTAGGTCTTATTTCTGGTTCCAGTTTTTCATGAGGACTCAAACTGAATGACGACAAACATAATGTCTGTTATGTAAGCATTCACTGTGAATAAGACACTACAATTGCAACTGTTTCAAACAAAATCCATCATCCATCAAATTAAAAATGATAACTATAGTATTAACCACACCAAGGTATGTTAAGTAAGTGATAAAGTACATCAAGGCGGTTGTTAACTAAACCTGAATTAATTAACAAAATTAAGCCTGACAGGCTTCTCAGTAGTCCAACACAAAGCAAGGGCTTTATTCTACAAACACATGGTTGTACTTTATCCTCCTTAGTACACAGTTAATAGCCACAAAACATACAAAATAGACACAAAGATTGTACTGAGCCTTTAATAGTTTATTGGTTCTTTAAACGCAAAGCTGACAGAAATGCACACGGCTGAATGGAGTATACACTGACCTACCTCAATAACAAACAAAACATCTTCATACCTTTTAAAGCAGGGGTGCCCAAAGGTTTTCCTATAAAGGACCAAAAACTTGATTAAGGGCTATGGGTCGAAGATATAGAAAACCGTATTACAATAAATTTGCCAAGGAGAAATTTGCTAATTTATATATATATAAAAAAACCTTTTTAATAATTTAAATCATATTAACTAACCCAGTATCATTTATAACATTTTATAATGAACTTATTACTGTATAAACATAAACAATCACATTTAAAACACAATGGAGTTCAATGCTGAATACACTAGTCAAGCTGCTCCTGCCTTCACCTTGATATGCTCGCAGGTGACTTGTGCATTGTTCTGTCAAGTGAGAGTATTTACAGTTTTACAAAAATCTGATTTATTTAACAACATTTAATTGAATAATTGAATTTTAGTTAGCTTTTTTTGTAGCTCAGCAATAAAACAACGAAACAAAATGTTATGTTAAATTCAAAATGACAATCACTGTCAAAGGCATTCACCCCAACCACCTCCCCATCATTCTCTCTCTCTTTTTAGATGGACAGTGGGCCAAATCAAAGGTTGCCATAGGCCATGGATGACCAAGCCTGTTTCTGGCGATCGACCTTCCTGCAGATTTCAGCTCCAACCTTGATCAAACACCCTTGAACCAATTAATTAGAACCTGAGGAGCGCTTGATAATTACAGGCAGGTGTGTTTGATATGGGCTGCAACTGAAAACTGCAGGAAGGTCCATCTCCAGGAATAGGGTTGAACACCCCTGCCATAGGCCAACTTTGGCCCACGGACCCTACTTTGGACATCTCTGTTTTAAAGTCTTGTCAGTTTAAACTGCTAATATATGATTTTTATGAGAGTACAGAGATAAAGCCTGCATAGAAAGGCTGCTGTCAGAATCCAGTTTTTACAGTGAAAAAAATAGGACTAAATGACCTGACAACTTGTAGTGCTGCATTAAACTGAGGCTAAGAAATTAACTTAGGAAATATTGCTGGTATTAGCTTACAGAATGTAAGCTAATATCTGTTTAAAGAATGTCTTGTAATGTCTTTTATACTGTGACAGTGTTTCGTATGGCATGCATTTGCCCAGTAAAGGTGATATACATCACTATAGTTCCTATTGTGTTGGGTTGGACCCTGATCCTCGAGACCTTCCTTCAGAGTTTAGCTGCATCCTTGATCAAGTAGGAATGAAAATTATCATATGCATTTGTTTTTATTTCAAAACATCTCTTTTTCACAAAGGCAGATACTGATAAGATCAGGGCCTGGTGTGTGGACTTTTACAATGCGGTCACATGTTGATTGGTCAGTTTGAATGTCTCAGTATTTGGCCTTTGGTCACATGGTCAAGAAAGATACAAAATAGATGTTAAACTCTGCTCTGGGTCCTTTGCTGCTCTGGAGTCTTCTCTGACTACTGCTATCAGGCTTCGGGGCCTACTCTCTTCGTCTCTCACTTTTCCTCCCCCTGTCTCTCTCTCTCTGAGGTAACTTTATTTTACATTTAAGCTGGGTACCATTATTATCATATGTTTTTATCATTGCATGTTTTATCATTTTATATGGTTATTTGTAACTAATTCAGTTGTAACCATAGTGAATTATTGTCATTAAATCGTTTCATTTTCAAGTATTTGTGAATTACTTTTGATTTACCATCAACACCTAATTGCTCCATAATGCAATACAATACAATCACATAGTAGCAACGCTCTGCCACATTTTTAGCTGTTATAACTGCCCTTATTTCCGTTTTTGGTATAAAATTGTGGAAGGATGGTTTGACTAGAAATGTACAGTTTTCTTACCGTCATACTGATCATTTTTAGTCATTCAACAAAAATACAGTTCGAACTGCTATAGTTAAAAAACCCATCCGTACAATCCAACGCACCTGTCCTTAATTACCAAGTGCTCTTTCAGATCCTACTAATGCTAATAACACTCAAGTTTGAGCATGTGAAATTCTGTAGTACGGTGCTGCGAAATGGGGCAGGACTAAAGAGGATAATAAGACATTTAAAAATTGATTGGTCCATATTTTAAATTTCTGTACAGAGAGGTCATGTGTTGATCTTCGATTGGTCTTACGCAGTCACTTGATGTGATTTCGCAGGTCAGAGTTCACCAAGCTTAAACTTTGCACCGTATCGAACAGCGAAACTTGTCGCATGAGCTTGCGTTTCCAGTCTGACGCATTATGAATGGAAGTCAGTGGGTAAAAAAGTCCAATGTGACTGCGACTATAGTTGGTTTAGTTGTGTTTGATCAGGGTTGGAGCTGAACTCTGCATGAAGGTACAGTAGATCTCCAAGAACAGGGTTGGGTTAGACCCTGCTCTGGAGTAGTAAGGAATTTAGTTCCCCAAAAAGGCATTTCAAGAATTAAAATGATTCCCAGTTCCTGTAGTTTGAACACACAAAAAGCAGGTAGGCTATTTCTGTCAATAGTTCTAGGAATTTTGATAATGTTCCATCAGTTCTTATAACAAACTATCATCTGTTGGTGTGAATGCAACATATAGTTATCATTATAGTTATATTTATAGAGCCTTAGGACTTCAATAAGATTATTTTGTTCCCATTTCCACTGTGATGTCATCATTCCTGTTCCATATATGATCAAACACCTGTCAAAAAGTGCAGTTAGACTTTTCCCCCTCAGCTTCATTTTTGTCCAGCGCTGTATGTTGATTATTTCCGGCATGTAGCATTTTACTCAGCTCTGTCTCTCTCTGTCGGGCTGTTGAAATAGCCGATTAGAAAGTGGTGAGTGGTAAAGTTGCCATAGCAACTGTGAGTCATTCTGCGGCAAGCGGAATAGTCACACTTCTACAATACAATCTGCTCCCCTTTGTGTCTTTCTCTCAACAAGGCCACATTTCTGCATTCTTTTGTGCTTTCTGCTCTCAGGCATGGTGAGATGACTTTGCATAAACCACAGGAGCAGTGGTCAATCACATTTACATGGACACAATGAATGTGGCAGAAATGAGTGCTGATGTTTGTGCTAGACAGGCTAATATCTCATGGCTAGCATAATCAAGCTACTCCCCAGAATCGTATTCATTACACATGACTTGATTGGCAGAATTTATAACAATTTTTGTGTCTAATTAATAAAGAGCTATAGTGTTGTATAGTTACACCCAAACACTACAACTCTTGTACTGCTATTATCACATTTGCTTACAGTTGTTTAATTGCTGTTGCTTAATTTGGTCAATCGATTACATATGGGAGGATTCACTCTGTTTTGTCTGAATGGAAATGCTCTTTTATGATCATAAAACTACTGAAATCCATTTCACGTTTTGAATGGTTGATTCATAGTAGCACTGCTTACTTTGCAAAGTTGTACAAACAATCAGAATAAAAATATTTAGTGATTTTGTGTGCTATTATATAATGCAAAGGCATTGATTTATGATGCATTAATCAGAGTTGATTGTAAAGGCATATAATTTTACTTAATATGTGTCCTGGTTTCAATGGTATTTAGATGCAGCCTTGATGATGCAAGCTGAGACTGCATATCTCAATGATGCAATGTCAGACACAATGCACTCAATGGAGCTAGTGACATAAAGGTGGGGTTAGGTGATCGCATTAAAAGAATTGGATGCAACTCAGATTGCACTGCACCAGGTCTGCATCCAAACCCCTCTCCCTGGTTTTAGAGTTAAGCACAGTCCTTGGTTTAATTATAACATTTCAACCTCGGTTTGCAGTAAATGTCTTAAGGTAGAGTCAAATATAAAAGTCTGCAAATGTTTGCTGTTTAAATTTTCCTGTGGGTAAACCACACTCCCATGGCATAGTAGCCACTGTCCCTGGAGGGTGCAGTCTTCAGTGTTCTTATTAGCAATTGGCATGCCTACTTTCTATCCCAGAGAGGACAGTTTTAATCACATTTGTGGCTTGCAAGTAGAATTATACATTGTTAGTTACATTGGTGTCGTGACCCGTATAGGAATGAGGTTTAGGGACGGGGCTAATGTGGGCTATAGGAGCAGTAAGATTAAAACCTCACTCTTGAGACCTTAAAAGGTGTGTTACAGATTGACAGTAGAGAATGCAGTCTTTAACATTATTTTTAAAGCACTGGCCTCCCATGCCAGAGACACCACGATGATTCCTGCTTGTTGTAGTATGAGTTCCAATACTCAAGACCGTAAGAAAGGAGAACACGTGAAAGTTTCTGTATGTGGTATGAAACCATTTCTTTTCACGCTTACCAGCTGACCGCTTACCTCCATGTGGATGGCTTTCCCGCTATTACCAGTTCGTCCAGTTAGCTCACCATGTATGTCGGTGGACTTAAGACACAGAGAGGAGTTAAACACGCTGACGGGGTTGCAGTTCAGCGAAGAACAGTTCCAGATAGCGTATAAGACAAAAACAGAAGCCAAAAAATGAATTAATAAACTAAATAACGGGGTGAGAATGTGTTAAAATCTGAAAATGTGGTAAAAATCAAGTGAGGCCTTTTCTTTTTTTGAATTGCTTTTTAAAACTGTCGTTGGATTTAGGAAAGTGAGTGGGTGGGTCAATCTGTGTATTTGAAAACACTGTCGGTTGGGTTTAGGGAAGGAGGAGGGTGGGTCAGTTGATTGGTCATTCAGTTAATCAGTCGACAGCAGCCTCTGGTGCATTTACACAAAAACAGCAGGCACGAATGGCACTCGCAAGAGAAAATTGAGATCTGAAAAAGCGTACCCAGTGGCCTCTGGTGGATTCGCGAAAACAAAAACTGCAAAAAAACTTACCTCCTGGGATGTATTTTGCGCTTTCCAGAAATGTATAAAGCAGTACATTTTCTGAATGAGCCTGGGTTGAATGTGAATCCCATATTTGGTTTTGAGTTTAACATGAGGAATTGGTCTTTTGACCAGGAGTTAAGGGGTTGGGGTGATGGAGGTCAGCCAGGAAAAACTGCAAGAGTTAAGATTTCTTAAGTGGTGCACTCGTGTCTGATGGTAGAGGATGCAGTCCTTGTTAGTGTACCTGCTTCCCATGCAACAGATGCCACTTGTCGCTTTTTGAGTAGAACTGGAGAGATTACATTAGTGCTGTGACCCAGGTGGGAGTGAGGTTAGGGGCAGGACTAATGAGGGCTAGCTAGTAAAAGCAGTGAGATTAAAACCTCACCCTTGAGGCCTTAAGAGGTGTGTTACAGATTAATAGTAGAGAGCTTTCTTTTTAAAGAAATTATAATTCCTGCTTGTCGTAGTAGATACAGAGTGGTTACAATGGTGTCATGACGCGGATGGCTAAGATTTGAATCCCATGTTTGTTTGTTTTTTTATAATTTTTTTGGGGGGGGTTCACCTTTATTAGATAGAAAAACAGAGATAAATGACAGGAAAGCATGGGGAGCATAAGGATCAGTATAGGACCACGAGGTGGAATCAAACTCAGGAATTAAGGGGTGGGGTTAATGGAGGCCAACCAGTAAGAGCTGCAAGAGTAAGGCTTTTTTAAGTGGTGCACTCATGTCTGATAATAGAAGATGCAGTCCTTGTTAGTGTACCTGCCTCCCATGCAACAGATGCCACTTGTCGCTGTTTGAGTAGAACTGGAGAGGTTACATTAGTGTCGTGACCCAGGTGGGAGTAAGGTATAGGGGCAGGGGTAATGAGGGCTAGCTAATAATAGAGATTAAAACCTCACTCTTGAGGCCTTGAGAGGTGTGTTACAGCCTGACAGTAGAGGATGCAGTCTGTAAATTTTTATTTAATGCACTGGCCTACCATGCCAGAGATACCACTATCATTCCTGCTTGTTGTAGTGTGAGTAGATACCAAGGGTGTACATTGGTGCCATGACCCAGACGGCTAAGACAGCGTCAGAGTTACTGATATAAATCGCACATTTGGATTTGAGTTTAAAATGAGGGATTGGTTCTGTGACCAGGAATTGAGGGGTGGGGGTAGTTGTGGCCAGCCAGTAAGGGCTGCAAAAGCAAAGCTTTCTCAAGAGGTGCACTCATGTCTGATGGTAGAGGATGCAGTCCTTGTTAGTGTACCTGCCTCCCATGGAACAGATGCCACTTGTCGCTTTTTGAGTAGAACTGGAGAGGTTACATTAGTGCCGTGACCCGGATAGCAGAGAGAGAGAGAGTACCAGTGACACTGGTTTGAGAAGAACTGGAAGAGACATTCATGCGATTCATGCTAATTTGCATCAGGTTCAATTTATTCATGCAAAGTTGCTGCATTGGCTGTACTTCATACAATTCTACTCTTTTGAAGATACACCATGAACTTTTTTTATCTGTGAAATATAACCCTATAATGCTGCCAGTTTGGCCTTAGTTTTCAACATTAGTATGTTATGAAACCTTTTGGTTACACTCTAGGTCATTGGGATATTTAAATATACAAAAATATAGAGCTATACAGTAACTGAGTGATGAAGAACAACTCAAAGTTTTTTCATGTGAATCATTCCTCTCTGGTTAAACATTTATGTAGTTAAGCTTACTTTAGATTGGCACCATTCAAGTCTATTTTTTAACCACAAATGAAAGAAAGACTATCACAGAAGAATGACGCAATTGGGCTTTTATGGAGGTGGACACAGACAAGAGGAATCCTACGCTCATCATCTTCATAAGAGGAGGAAGAAAAGCGGAGGAGGGAGAGTGTGTGGGTGGATGTGTGGGCATGAGCTGGATCCTAATCAGCTTTCCAGGGATCTCTAACTCTATCTTTGTCTCTTGCTATAACTCTCTGTCTCCCCCTCTCTTTCTTTTTGTCTCTTTCTATTTCTCCATCGCAGTGGCACCTGCCCATTCATGTGGGCTCCACTCCCTATGACTCATTCATAAGCACTGGCTCAATCTCTTAACAAGTTCCCACTTTTCTCTGCCTACCCAGCCCCTTAGGAAAGTGACTGCTAAAATCACCTCGTTTCATGCTCCCTGTGCAGCCATTACCATTCATCATGGTCAATGTAAAAGAGGGTTGAGGATAACATGGCAGGAAACATTAGCATCCTGCATCTGGGGGAAAGCACAAACCTGCACTGTTTCTATCCAATGAGTCAAATACTGTAGAACAAAATCATCACTTCCTGCTCTTTATTCACATTAAAATCATAAACGCATCTTGGCATTTCCATTAAGCAATTTTTATGTGATATACCAAAATGCACATAAAATAGTTGGATGGAAACATAGCATATAACACATAAGGGGATGGTATGGTGGCTCTACAGCAAGAAGGTTGCTTGTCCGAGTCTCGGCTGGGCCAGTTGGCATTTCTGTGTGGGGTTTACATGTTCTCCTCATGTTTGTGTGGGTTTCTTCCAGGTGCTCCAGTTTCCCCCACAGTCCAAAGACATGTAGTATATGTGAATTGGATGAACTGAATTGACTGTACTCAAATGGCCTTCACAGTCACCAGAACTCAATCCAATAGAGCACCTTTGGGATGTGGAAGGGGAGATTTGCACCATGGATGTGCAGCTGACAAATCTGCAGCAACTGCGTGATGCTGTCATATTAATATAGACCAAAATCTCTGAGGAATATTTCCAGTATCTTGTTGAATCTATGCCATGAAGGATTAAGTCAGTTCTGACGGCAAAAGGGGGTTCAACCTGCTGCTAGTAAGGTGTACCTAATAAAGTAGCCGGTGAGTGTATATTTTTTATTTTATATTTAAATTCATGGTTGGTTGTGCATGAATTGAATGATAAAAATGTAATTTAGCTAAGGAGATCTATCAAGTATCAAAGAAGTATATGATTATAAAAGAGATCTCAGTTAGGATTTATATTTCCAGTGGGAACGGGATAATACTTGGCACTTACATTTTTTTACCTCTGAAATCTGGTACATCGAAAAGACCGCTAACCAGTTTTTAACATTTTCATCACAGCTTAATTGGAGAGGAGAGCCTGAATGACCTTCTGATAAAAGTGTGTCTTATCCTGTCTGAGTCACTGGTGTCTCCCACGCATTTTATCTCTCTTGCTCTCTTTCCCTCGTAGAAGGGAGTGGGGCGATTCAAATGTTGATGCTGAGCTCTCACAGAGTACCGTTCTGTCTGTTGATGGGATGGGGTGGGGAGCGAGTTACATTTCATCTCCATTAATTTGTGCATTGCTGATGACTCACTGGCCATCTCGGCTTAATGGATTGCACAGGATATCATGTTTCACAAAGCAGAGATATTTCAGACACCATTTGTTCCTACGACTATGGTTTTAGGCTCAGTTGACACTTGCATTTTAGGAAAATTTTGAACTGTGTGCAAGTCTGGGCAACCCATGCCCTTCTCTTTAGTTCACTGAAAGAGACAGTTTGCTCTTAGTAGGCCACTATGAAATGATAGTGTTAGAAGGCGCCTTCCACTGAAACCATATGTGCTGTCACTACGATGATGAGAAGCACATCATATTCTGTTGCCTCGAGCGGTGCATATGTACTCCAAGCACGCTTTGCGGAGTACAGTCATCCTAATGAGTGCCAAGCTTCGAAAAGCGAGCAGAGGTTTTTTGCTTCTCTTAGCTTTTATTTCCAAGTACTAAATGAGCTTTCAGTTAGTTAAAATGCAATGAATTATATGTGTGACCATGCAGAAACTATTCTACTCCAATAAGATTTAAAGAGAGCTGTTGGTGCTGGGCCATGCTAGCATATTAATAAATTAAAATGGACTCTAAGCAAGTTAAAATCAAGTTAAACTGTTTAGTCTTTCTCCTTCAAGAAAATGGACCAAAAGATGTATCGAATGTTGTGATGTCATCCTGCACTACAGTGGTCCCTCATTAATTTTGGTAGTTACGTTCTAAAAATAACCCGAGACAAAATCCGTAAAGTAGTCAGCTTTATTTTCTACAATAATTATAGATGTTTAAGGCTGTAAAACCCCTCAAAGGAAACACACTTTATACACTTTTCTCAGATAGGCATTTACATTTTCACACTTTTCTCTCTTGTTTTAACACTCTCAAAGTTCAAACTTTCATAGAAAAATAAGTCCCGTATTGTAGAATGGAATCAAAGATCAAAGCCTGTTGTCAGGTGCAAATATTCATCGATGTCAGCAAAAGGTTCATAACGCTTTTTAGCTTTTGTGTGGATAATGTTGGCATCCAGTGTAACGTTCTTTTTCCTGCAGTCACTGATCCACAAAGCTAAAGCAGACTCCATCCTTAAGTAGGTCGCACATTGGATGCGCCGTGCACATGAAAGTTGAAAGTAACGCACACCGGAGGCATATATTCACATGTTATTTCAAGAATTCACACTTAGCTGATGATTGATTATATAGCATGTTTGGCATGCTGTGCCGAGAAAAAGCAATGAGCTTATAAGGTCCTCGAGCCCAGGGCTCCCTCCCGTTTCAGGGCAAGAGGGGAGTTTGAGCTCAGGTAGATTTTGAAACTCCCCTGCTGTAGTAGCTAATGAACAGATAGAGATTGCTATGAAGAGATAACTACTTACTAGGAGCATGTCTACGATGTCGATTTGGATTAGTCAATTAACTGAAGTTGCATGTTTTTGGATGGTGGCAGGCAACCACAGGACCTGGCGGAAACCGACGTGAGCAAGGAGAGAACATGTGAACTCTGCACAGAAACGTCGACTGACGTTTTTACTCTGAGGCAGCAGTGCTAATCACTAGGCCACAGTGCCACCCATCTAGGAAAGAAGGAGGAGTAGGGATGGAAGGGGGGATTCTTCAAAAAGAAGATGGCTGTGGTATGGAACTTAGGTTATTTGTGGTGACTTGGGAATCTTGGTGAATGATAAATTGGAATGACCAGCTGTGTTCAATTATAAGCACCTGATCCTCTCAAATTTAGTTTATAAATAAACTTAACTTAAAATGAAATTATTCAGAAAACACTCTGTGGCGCAGCAGAAATATAATCAGTGTCCTAAGTCATAGTTTGGCAGAAAGCCACTGACTTGCAGTGCCATATGCATACCCTAATATAAACCTATGTTTACAAATCTAAAATGAATGGAGCTGCGTTGTGCGGCACATCCGGTGCCCCATTTACGATGGTCTTGCTGCGGACAGTTACCACCCTTTTTGCAACTTTGTTGAAACACATTGCTAGCAATCGAAGATTTACGATAATTTGGCAGGAGACATGGAGAAGATTGATTGACAATGGTCTACAGTCAATCAGGACGTAGAACACAATGCGCTGTAAAAAAAAAAAAAGAAAAAGAAATATGCATGTCAAATTGCACAAAAATTTTTTACAAACTGCGAGACCACCAAAGGTGGACCACGTTATAGCGAGAGACCACTCTATATTGTTTTTCAGTCCAATCAAATGCTATCTAGACTTACAATGCCCCGCTTCCTACAGACACTTGCAACTGTAGGAACACTGAAACTGTAAATCATGGTTTATGGACATTATGGTATTCAGAGATATTACTCTGCTCACATACTATATAGTAGGGAGGTATGCGATTTCGGACTAACTTTTTTTGTCCAATCAGATGCTGTCTAGAATTAAAATGCCCCCTTTCCGTATTCTCTGACCTGATTTCACCAAGTAGGACATGTTCCTGGATTAACATCTATGTTGATCCTGGAACAACATCCCAATCAGCCAATCAAAATTAAGGGTTTTCGCACTTCTATGTGATTGTTATCCAACTATTATTTCCCTCTGATTTGGGGAATAATTTACAGTTATGGTTGGGTTTATGGGGAGGGAATATGTATGGATTATATTTTTTAACAAAAATTATGTTACAGGATCAACATAGATGTTAATCCAAGATCGCATCATCGCACTTGGCAAAATTGTCCTCTTCGTATTAATGATTGCAACTAACAAGTAGAAAATCATGGTACAGTATATGTTTTGTGACTAAACGTTGTTGTATATTAATCTTTCTTTCAGAAATGTCCTGTTTCTAAAGTCGAAATGATGGGTAGGTCATGCTCAAGTGATTTGTTACCAGAAAACAAAAAACAAAAAAACATTTGGTTCCCAATTGGAAGATGAATCTCTAAAGCCTATGACATTCATAGGGTGGGTCATCTTGAATTCAGATGGGGAACATTGAGTACAGCACAGGGACATGAATAAATAGGATGTGTCAGTGGTGTCTTTGTTCGCGCCGACGTGCGAATGATTGATAGCAACTATCACAAGAGTAAAGGCCCTTTCCCATTCTCCCTGGTTACCTGGGGTTGCTATTGATTTAGAATCATAATGACTGTACAGCCATCTTTAATTTATTAGCTTGGCTGATATGAATATTTGATGTTCCCACAGGGATATTTCAGCACCTAAGATGGAGGGATGGAGCATAGACAGGGCTGATAGCAGTTTGCTGAAAATCTCACGATCTTGAGATGAAAAAAAAACGAACAAAAATAAACTCAGGCATAGTCATAATGCATCATTCTTTATTGACTAGTTGGAAAAACATAACATGAAAATAAATGTTTAGATTGGTTGGTCCCTCAAGGCTCAGTGGATCTAGAACAAAAAGATCCAGGTAAACAAACACATTCAGAAAGCTTCCCTCTTTCTCTCTTTTCTGAGTAGTTAGTCAAGCTAATTTTTACAGATTTAGTTTTCTACTTGGAAATTTGCACATAAATATATTTTCTCTTTCATCGAAATATACCCAGCAATAGAAACAATACTTTTGTTTTGTCCATGAAATAGCAAAGCAGAACTTCTAAAATAACAGACTCCTTCAAAATACTTTATTATATTTTAGTACCAAGTCTATTTCTCTTCATTCTCGGATTCACACGGAAAAAAAATATCGGTCATTTAGTGCTTAGTTTTGGATCTGCAAAACAATAATTTGTCATCACATGCAAATCTATACACAGTAATCCATCAACCGACAGGCTATTTGATTGTGCACATATCACCCAAAAGGTCCCAACTAGATTTATGTCAAATCAAAGACAGACTATTCTAGTGCCTGCAATGGGACATTATTGTGCTTATATACAAATCTATTTTATCCTTTGTACAGATTTAGCTGTCCCTGACATCGGATTACGGTTAATCAAATCTAAGACAAAATATGTCACCAGTAACCCTTGTGTTGTACATGTGTTTGATAATGCCATGTAAATGCACCACATTTCATACTTCCATTTACGCAATGTGATAATGTTTCTTGAATAGGGTATATGCACATGGACTTTTATTTTCAATCAGCCAGTGCCTGGGCTTCCAGTCAGTTGTCATGCCATACAAAATCGCTGCGTTTAAGATTGAATTTCTTTAAAAACAGTGATCTTCACTGCCTGGCAGAGATACAATATTAATCGTGTCTCAGACTTTCTTTAAAGTATGGAAATTAATTTTACCCCAATATTTTCAATCGAATTTCTGTGCTAGCCTGTGGCTAATGACGGCGCTAGCGTTTACACAGTCTTTCGTCACTTTTTACGCTTTAACAACCAAATGGATGCTTAAGTCTATTTAACTGATTGTATTTGAAATACATTACAACATTAATGCTGTAAAAGGAACCTTGTGAAAAAAATAGTCACATAAAGCTCTTACCGGAAGTTCATCATCGGCTGAAAAACACTAGCTGTGCATATAGCCCATTTGTTTTATAACTTCTGTAAGGTCATTTTGGCTCTTTGTTTATGTATGATCAAATTGAGTTTTACAAAATAAGTGCTCTACAAAAAAAAACACTCAACACAATTTTAGTAACTGTTTTACATTTTGGTGAAATAGTAAATAATTCAATAAATTCAGTTGCTTTTGAATGAAAATATAAGATTTTTAAAAACAAAAGGGCCCATACTACAGTGGCAAGCACAGATTGTACAAAAATGTATGAATAATGTATACGAGTTAAACATTAAATTGCCAAAATGTATAATATTTACAAATTACCATGAGATTGTATTAAATCTCAGAATAACAAGATGAAAATGTTGGCATCATTTACTCATACCTTATGTCATCCCAAATCTGTAGGAAATCTTAGTGAGTATGTTTACATGGACACCAATAATCCGATTGTAATATGATTAAGATAATACTCCGATTAAGAGTTTACCATGTAAACAGCGATTTTTGATTAATTTAATCCAATTAAGGTCATAATCGAACTAAAGACAAATTGGATTGAGGGTGCTTTCACATCTGTGGTTCGGTTCATTTGGTCTGGACCAAGGGCAACAAAATGATAAATTGTAGTATTTTTCTGCTGTTTTTGGGTCCTTTTCACACCACACTGATTGTTTTGGTCTGAACCAATTGAAAAGAACCAAAATGCAGAATTAGGTCAGAATAAATGTGAGGGAAAATGCCAATGGAACTCCTGCAAGTAAACAAACCAGCAGACACAAAATGTTACTTTTTATTATAGAGGGACAACTGCGATGGCTGATCGTATCCCTGGTCATAGTGTACTATATAGTTTATATACATCACTTTAGACAAACTATACATTTTGAGAATGAAGAGCGGCTGCGGCTAGAAAACAATGTTTAATGCATTGCAAACGGCGAAGGCATTTATGCACATATATGTGCTATAACATGTAAAATGGGATCATGAAAGGAACATTCAAAAAGCAATTCGTGTAAACACCTTAATCATATTATTGTCTTATTCAGATTAAGGCAAATCATTCGATTACTGATGTCCATGTAAATGTAGTCATTGTATTTGGTCACTCAGTGTAACAAGCGATCATATAACTATATGCAAAAAATTAAACAACATACTAACCTAACCATAATGAATGTTTTGAAATATATAAAATATGTGATCCTACCAAATTGTTACAAATATTTTTGTTATAATAAATGTGTGAAAGTTATTTCTTTATATAAGGTCATATTCTTCTAACAATAAAAAGGGGGCATAAGTATGGCATTGACTTTCATTGTACTGAATTTTCTCAGGTGAACTACCCCATTTAAATGTTAAACACACAAAAAGGCATCGCATTAATCACGTGAGATGGCCAGTAGGTTTCATTTAGCTAGAACCAATCAATCAACAGTATCAGCTAGTCTGAAGCTCTGTTTTCTCTGCCATTGTTAATTACTCCATGCACATCTCTCATTGTTCACCTAGATAATGAACGCCTTTTATTTCTGGACAGAGCACTTCAGCTGCAGACTAAATAGGAGATGTACCCTTTAGCGTAGTACTCAGAAGCTCAAACAATCATAGACAAAGCCTACGGATGCTACGAGCTTCATTAAATCAAGGGCCTCTATATGTCACCAATGGCCTTTTCTCTCACATTTTGCAATGATAGACTTTCTAACACATAACAACTGAATATCTGTCTTTTTTTTTTTGCATGCTTACGCAAAGCCAGAGTGATTGACACTGAGCACAACCCCTATTGTGAGATCATCAGGATTAGTTGTTAGTAATAATAGTGTTATTATTCATTTTTAGTGGGTAATTTGGATTCATAAAAACTAAGGTGGCATTTGTACCAAAATATATGGTGTCTGAGAGAGCTTAACAAGCTGCAATTTAAGAAAATACGTTGAAATACAACAAACACCAGCAAATTGAGAAAAGATCTTCATCAGTTTGACAGCACACGTGCTGCAAATTGTCACAACGCAAATGCATTTTTAAAAAATATGCTGCATTTTCTCACAACGCAAACAATTAATAAAACGCGCTGCATTTTCTCACAATGCGAACAAATAATAAAATGTTATGCTTTTCTCACAATGCAAACAATTAATGAAATGCGCAGCTTTTTCTCACAAAGCAAACAATAAAAAGCGATGCTTTTTCTCACAACACAAACAACAAATAAAACATGCAGCTTTTTCACAATGCAAACAATTAATAAAACGTGCAGCATTTTCACACAACGTAAGCAATTAATAAAACGCGCTGCTAGTTCTCACAATGCAAATAATTAATAAAATGCGCAACCTTTTCACACAACGCAAACAATTTATAAAACACGCTGCATTTTCTCACAATAAAAACAAATAATAAAATGTTATGCTTTTTCTCACAACGCAAACAATTAATAAAACGCGCTGCTAATTCTCACAATGCAAACAATTAATAAAACGCGATGCTTTTTCTCACAACGCAATTAATAAAACGTGCAGCCTTTTTACACAACGCAAACAAATAATAAAACATGCTGCATTTTCACACATCGCAAACAACTTATGAAAACGCTCTGCATTTTCTCACAACACAAACAATTAATAAAACGCTCTGCGTTTTCTCACAACGCAAACAATTTATGAAAATACGCTGCATTTTCTCTCAATGCAAACATTTAATTAAAAGCTCTGCAATTTCTCACAATGCAAATATTTTGGTTAATGGTTATTAAGGCTAATAAATACTAAAGACACAGGACAATATTGAAATAAACTAACAAAATCTCACCTTTCAAAGATCACCTACAACTTCACTGAGCAATAGTCACGGGACAGCAGCGTTTGTCATGTTTTTGGGTCTCCTTGAAACATTTCTGTTGTGTTCCTTTCTTTTTGCATTATGAGAAAATGCAGCACAATTTCGTAAATTGTTTGTGTTGTGAGAAAATGCAGCACATTTTATTAACTGTTTGCGTTGCTTGTAATTTGCAGCACATGTGCTGTCAAACGGATAAAGATCTTTTCTCAATTTGCTGCCGTTTTTTGTAATTGCACTTGCTTTCATAAACTGCAGCACATTAAGCTCTCTCTGTCACTGTAAAAATACAATAATAGCTAATGCTGGGAAGTAGGATTTATTCTAAATGACTTGATGTGGCTCTTCTGTTCAAAGGCAGCTGTCCATATTTTGGGATTTTCATTTTGGACATTCAAAGATATGCCAAAGATCACACGGAGCTCATTTTGTGAAAAAACATATGCAAGAAAAGGTATGTCTGTCTCACAATCCATAAAATCCATATAAATGTCTCAGGCTTGATTCAAACCTTTAGAGAGGCATAGCTGCAATCATTATTTTGCAGGGCTGTTTTTCTTTTCCAGTTTTTTCCCAACTGCTTGGTATTACCTTACATAAATTTGGCACTGTATTTTTGCAAATTGTTCACTATCCTTTTCAATATTACCAATATGGTCAACGATACAGAACAGATGATAAAGGCAAAAGATGAAAAGCACAATAACTATAATAATAATAATATTTCAATGGTCATAAAATTACAGCGTCTCACAAAGAGGCAGTTTTAGCCATTCAGTACTCCAATGATAAAACAACACCATTAAATGACAAGGACACTTAATAATGTATTGTGAACATTTCGGTGGGGAACAAGCTAACACATCTAGTGTTGTAGTGCAACTAATCTCGTCATTTAACCCAAATTACAAACACTGCAAAGTTAAAATGTCAATGATTTGACATGGAACCTAACCATTATTGTGGAGATTTAGATAATTCAAGACATTTAGTATTAATGATGTTGTTTTTGAAATATAGGTTGTGACATGTCTACACAAACAAAGAATTATCTACTATTTTTCTCAATTGCAATTTGTATTTTATCCTGAAATTCTAAATAAAATAGCAAATTTAGCTATACAGAAAAAAAACTGATGCTTTTAATAAATAGTATTTTGTTCCATCTTCCAAAAGAAAAACAAAGTAAACTGAACAGAGAGCGGAACTTGTAGGTTTTAAAAATAGGTAGAAGAAAGTTATATTAATTTAGATCATCAACAAACATCCCAATAGGCAGCACTGTGTTATAATTGATGCACTTACAAATATAATCAATCTTTAATCTAATAGCACCCAATTTCACAGTGGATTACCTAGTGCAGAGAAAATATTGGCTTTTGAAGTCAACATGTAGCTAAATGGAGAGCTTTAATAACAGACTTTGACATTTCATTAAAGACTTGGTGCATCAAACAATGTGAGGTATGAGCCTTAATTGCCATTTATTTAACACTGGGCATGGAAGAAACGTCTCTACACCATTGGTGTAGGACATAAAAACAAAAATTTCAACGTCTTTTAAATGACCAGAGCAAACCTGTTCCAGATCATAGCCAATGCCAAAAAAAAAATTTTTAGACCTGTAGTTGCCGTGAAGTACAAGGAGATGAAGGGAGCCACATGCTACACTGGACTGTGATCTGGCGATGTGTAAGTCATAGTCACTGTACTACACTCAGGTGTTTCCCTGGTCCTGCGAAGATCCGAGTACAGGCGCTCTTCAAGAGTAGCTGCTAGCTTGTCGCTGAGCTCTTCTGTGATTGTCTGTTGTCCGTAACTTGTACATTCGGGGGTAGGTTCATCGGGAGGCTCAGGAGGTAGCAACACTTGCCTAGAGTTCTCCTGACCCACTGATTGCTCTCCAGCAATGTCAGTCATTGGCAGGGGCTTTGATGCCTCAAGGACTTCCTTCTCATTGATGGTCCTGGTGCTGGAAGCTATTCTTGTCTTGTCTGGATCCACATCATCCACATCAGTAGTGGCATCCTGGTCTACCTTGGGAATCTCTGGAGTACTAGTTGCACCTTCGCTGCTCTCTTCGTCTGGTGCACTAATGATTCGTGGGAGCGTGCTCTGGTAGCTAGTCTCTAAAGGATAGTTGACAGTTTCACCACGTCGGAGTGGAGTGCGGTACCGGTCAAAAGAGGTTTGGAAGCGCTGGCCGGGGTCACTGTACTGCTTGGAACGCTGCCACTGCTTACGCAGGTGCACACGAGAACGATGCTTGGAGCGTAGCGGAGACTCCTGCTGATCAAACTGTGGGTCGTGCCTTAAAAACTCATGGAAAAGTGCTTCAGTTTTCTCATCAATGCTGTAGTCACGGCGGGAAAGAACTGGGGGATGAGGTTGAGCATCACGTTGAGTGAACATTTGGCCATAAGGGGACCAAAGCATAGTGCTCTCGCTTGTTTCCACTCCATCCACTCCACCACTGGCACCTGCAGACTCCTCTTCAAGTTCTTCATCTAAGATGTCTGTGTCAAAGCTCTCACACACGGTCCCTTTATGGCCAGAACTGAAGAAGTGCCTGCGCTCCATGGCGGAGCCATCCTTGCTGCTACTGCTGCTTCCAAACAGTCTCAGCTCTTCAGGAGCACGTGAAGGTGCTTCAATTGAGGCGTAACCACTGTCCATTTGTAGAAGCTTGCGGTTTCCTGGCTCCCCATCACTTCCTCTTTCAGAATCAACACTATCGTGTTTACGACCTTTCTCAGAACCCTCTTCTAAAGGCAAGTCTGCATCCCCCTCCATCTCATCACCAATATCCTGCGAAGGGTACCTAGGAAGCCCTCCCATTTCGTTCTTACCCCCGAGAGAACACACGCTGTCTGCGTCACTACGGACCGAGTCTCTGTCATTGTTGCTGCTCTGGTCGGATGAGACATAACGCTCAAGAGAGGCGCGAAGAGTCCATATATCACGGTATAAGGTCTGAGGTTCTAAGCTTTCCTGATGATAACCCATTCCAAGACTTTCATCTGGGGGCTCGGAGGTAAGGCCGATCACCCCAGGACCCAACGCTCTGCTGCAACTGGGCTCCACCATTACCTCCACCTCTAACCTGAAGAACAGCACACATATGAAATTAGACAAGCTAGTATTCCTAAATATATTCAGCATTGCTTTAGCCACAATGTAACATAACATTATGTTTTATGTCAGTGTGGGTTTATCTAATAAGTTGCTTTTCATGTTCGTTAAAGCTTTGAGCCCAAGTTTTATGTATTTTATATAACATTAGTAATATTATTCTAAAAACAATTCTAGCTAAAATGCAATTTGCTAAAAAAATGCAAAAGCTCAAGCATCTAACAAAAAAACATGATCATCATAGTAGCGCTAACAAAAACATCTACAATTCTAAATACCTCAGAAACTAAAGTAAACTACACAACCTAACTGGCATACTAAAAGTCAGAGGTGGCAGAACATTCATGCAATAATTATTCTACAGAGAGTTCACTACATTTGAATAGCAGTGTATGTCAATAATTTTATGTTTGTTTATTATTTCCTTTCTGTTAAATCTTTGAGCCCGGATTCAGAGATGTTCAAACAGATGCCTACATGGTTGCACAGATGGTTGTGACTCACTCTGTGATGGTTAATTTGAGGAGACCACTACACAGTTACAGATACAGAAGAGCCAGCTGTAATAAGCAAAGATAAACAAATATACTAATATTCAAAAACATGTATTGACCTTCCTGGATCATTTTACAAAACTAATGCAAATAAACTGTTAAAAATACTAAAAGGTATGCCTGTGATTTCCCATATATCAGGGAAGAAACTTCCATATTCCAAAGCAAAGCTGTCTGCACTGTACCCTGATGATGCCATGATAAGGCAATGCAATCAGCACATTGAGGTCAGTCCAGCATGGAATGGGGTCTGCTGTATGAGGCATGGTGAGGCAGATGGTTGCAATAGCAAATGCATGGGTGAGGCAATTAAAGATACCTGCCGAGGGGGGGTGGGGGTGTGGAAGGGGGGGATAGAAGACGTGGACTGGCTCGGGCTGGGCAGTATGTAATATCCTTGGTGCGGGCGATGTACTGGATGAGGTCAATGTGATGGGCGTCATGCTCTTCCTGGTCCATACTCTCGCTGGCTGCACGCTGCCGCTGGAACTGCCTCCGTTTGGGAGAGCCTGTAGGGACAACATCAATTTTGCATCAATAGCCTCACAAAGCAATTTTCATTCATTCCTTCGAATTAGTCTCTGATTTATCAGAAGTCGAAACAGCGGAATGACCCGCCAACTATTCCAGCATATGTTTTATGCAGGGCAACCCTTCCTGCAACACAACCCAGAATCCGAAGGAAACCCATGCGAACACAAGGAGAACATGCTAACTCCACACAGAAATGCCAACTGGCCCAGCCAGGACTCAAACAAGCAACCTTCTTCCTGTGAGGCGACAGTGCTAACCACTGAGCCACCGTGCCACCCCACAAAGCAATTTAAAATGGTAACATAAAATCAAAATCAACACATTCCAGGTTTATAATCAAGAAATAGTGGGATAAACTGCACAGTTACCTATTAGTATTAGCCAACTATGGTCACTATTAGAATTTATTTCTTGCTGGTATATAAATAATTTCTTGCTGGTGTGAAGTCAATAATTTTCACAAGTTTAGTTTTTACCAACAGTCTGGAAATCATAGTTCCTATGAACATTTGTAAACACCATGGTAAATCATCCAACTTGACCTATGGGTTGTTTGAAGTGTTGTGTTTCTTTTTGGTAATACCCAACTATGGTCACAAGGTCCTGTGTAACAAACATTGTTCAATATTGTGATTCACAAACAGCATTACAAGGGTATGGTTGAATTTATAGATCTTGACTAGTACTTTAAAGTATAGTTTCCTATTGCTTTTAGCTAACTACAGCACACAAGTACATTCACAAACAACAACACAAGGTTGTGTGATTGAACCTACAGCCAGTGACCTGTTATTTGAAGCATAGGTTAATTTTGTTATTAGCCAACTACATTCGGTAGTAACAACAACCCAGGCTCATTCTGATTACTTACCCCTATATACATTTCTGCAGAGAGTAAAATATGTCCCAGGAGCTATGTTTTTTTGCAGTTTTTGTTTTCCAGAATCTGCCAGAGGCCGCTGTGTACGCTTTTTGAGATCTCAAATTTCTTTACGCTCTTCTCGTGTAAATCCACCAGAGGCCGCTATTAACTGGCTGACTGACAGACTGACCGACCAACCGACTGACGAACCGACTGATTCTCCCACCCTTCCCCTTCCCTAAACCCAACCAATAGTATTTTACAAAAGCACCAATTGACCCCCCCACCCGCTTTCAGAATTTATCTCACTCTCACCCTGTTATTTACTTGTTTATTTTTTGTTTGTTTTGGCTTTTCTGTTTTTCACCGTTTTACACAAGACTCAAACCCTGTCATCGCAGTCAAATCCACTCTGCATCCCAAGCCCGCTGACATATGTGTCGAGCTACTGGACAAACTGGTAACAGCAGAAAAGCCACCCATATGGAGGTAAGCAGTCAGCTTGTAAGCGATATGTAGCTCTGGCTACATAATTTGCGATCTCCAGAAACGTATAAAGAGCTACGTTTTCAGAATGAGCCTATGTTGTGTAATACAGTTATAAAACCAAAACCACTGTTTCAACAACCTTTTGCAAACATCATCCCAAAGTTGCATATTTTCAACAATAGCTCTTGACATGTGGTTTAAAAATTGTTTTTACCCAATTATGCTCACAATTGTCTAGAATGTGGAACTTGCTTTTCCTTTTAAATTACTTTTCCACTAATATCACTGCCAATACACTAAAAAAATAGGTTTTCAAAGGTGGCTAATTACAGTAAGTTTTTTTAAGGTATTTCTAGCCTAGTATGCAATCTGCCGACATGCATTATAGCCAGATATGTATAGTAACGAAGTAGAACTACTTCACTACTGTACTTAAGTACTAAAAGGCTGTATCTGTACTCTACTGGAGTATTGTTTTTTTCTCCTACTTCTACTTTTACTTCAGTACATATTTTCAATGAGTTTAATACTTTTACTAAAAGTGTGCTGCATCGTTACTCGTTACAATTATAAAAATGTTTTGAATCATTCCAAACCCACATTATCACTGCCAGAGCAGCAGATGGCTCTGTCACATAT
>CAIGQZ010032594.1:17705948-17717375 GCA_903798205.1 Danio tinwini | reverse complement strand
TGTGGTGACGCAGTGGCGCAGTAGGTAGTGCTGTCGCCTCACAGCAAGAAGGTCGCTGGTTCCAGCCTCGGCTGGGTCAGTTGGCGTTTCTGTGTGGAGTTTGCATGTTCTCCCTGCATTCGCGTAGGTTTCTTCCGGGTGCTCCGGTTTCCTCCACAGTCCAAAGACATGCGGTACAGGTGAATTGGGTAGGCTAAATTGTCCGTAGTGTATGAGTGTGAATGAGTGTGTGTGGATGTTTCCCAGAGATGGGTTACAGCTGGAAGGGCATCCGCTGCGTAAAACATGTGCTGGATAAGTTGGTGGTTCATTCCGCTGTGGCGACCCCAGATTAATAAAGGGACTAAGCCGAAAAGAAAATGAATGAATGCATATATTTTAAGTCGTAAACCATGGTTCTTTTCGTTCTGCTTAATCACGTGCCCCAAAAAGATATTTAAAATAAACAAAACAATATGTCTTTTGACAGCTTTCTTTAATAACTACATAACGCAATACTTCACTTTTACTTTCAGTACTTGAGTAGTATTTTTTTTTTAAATAAACTACTTGCAATACTTAAGTACAAAAAATATGTTGAATACTTTAGTACTTCCACTTAAGTATGATGCTTAAAGAGCACTTCAACTTCTACTTAAGTCATTTTTTTTATAGAGCACTTGTACTTTTAGTTTAAATCCTGTCAGGTGGACCTGCTGTATCTCCAACTTTGCTTCTTGTCAAGATACCCAGCAAGCATTTTTTTGTTTTTTAAAACATGTCTAATAGATATCTAATAGACATCTAAACATAGTCGTCTTGGCAAAAAAAAGGCTAAATTTGGGCTGTTAGTGAAAATGTTATAGACTTCTAAGTGTAAGCCAAAACTAGACTAGTCATCAAATAAACAGAAATGAATGACTACACATATAAAGTCTGTCTAATCTGTCTATTTGACGACTAGTTTTGGGCTATTCTTCGATGTCTATTAAATTTTCACTGACAGCCCAAGTTTAGTCTTGTTTTAGCCAAGCTGTCTATGTTTAGATGTCTATTAGACGTCTATTAAACACACAATTGTTTGCTGGGTCCTGTCCTGTCCTAATTAAATGTCAAAAATAAATGTTAAAATTAAAAGCTGTCTAATTATTGCAAATACTTAGGTAATTTTCACTTTTCTGCACAAACGCTTAAATACTTCAGTGCATCTGAATATTACATTGCATTTATCAATGCTTTAGCAAACCCCATTTTGCCAACCTCCACTTTGGTATACAGCAAGTGCATTAGGTTTTAATTTATTCAAACATAATTAACATATTAACAATACAATATGTTTCTCATTAGTTAATATGCGCTACAAACAATGGAAATCCATTAGATCGAGAGTGTGGTTTTAATCGTGACCGCATTGTTTCACAAAATAAAACACAGTTTTTAGGACGCTCTTTTTGGCTGTCTCTCATTTCCAAAAATTGGAATGGAACAGTCCTGCATCAACCGGCCATCTGTTTGAGAGCGAGTCTTGGCACAGTAATACAGCAGCTCCGTCTTGGCTAAGAGAATATATTCTATAGTCTGCTAAACACACACACACACACAAAAGCCAAAATGTTTCTGACTCTGCTACATGAAGGCACTAAACCTCTATTAAGGTCTTCAATCATTTTCCAAGGTAATACACAATACAGGGGCTAAATGAAAAGCAAAGAAACATTCAATATTGCTTTGCATCCCCTAAGGCAAGGAAAGTGATCGCTTCACAGGTTCATAACACTGTCTGTACTTTCCACAGCAGCATTATCTCGCTTCACACTAACAGACCTGAGAGATAAATCAAAAGATATTTACAGTAACTTACATAATCACACAGCAGCATTCAAGTTAATCTCTTCATTCATGTTTATAAATTCATTAAGTCCCGTCATTATGCACTGTTCACACAATTATATTATGAGGCAGAATAATATTATACAAAGCTAAAAGAAAGCTTTTTTGCCATGTTGATGACAGAAAATGAGATCTGCCAAATTCGCGGTGGCTCAGTATGTTGAAGCACATTTGCCGAGCACTAAACCAGGGGTCATCAACTACATTTGTCAGAGGGCCAGAGTTTTACCAGACAGTCTCCTCGAGGGCCAGACACCCAAGAAGAAAATCAATTAAAAATCTCATTTTGGCTTAACATGGTTTAATTTTTGGAGTTTTATAAAACTATAATATTAAACTTACAGTTTAAATGCACATTTGTAAATAAACAGTTAAAATAGTAAAATAGTGTAATAAGCAATTTGACAAAATGGTTTAAAATATATTTTGGTACATCAAAAAGTGTGGTTATGATAACCATCCAACAAGATAATGCAGCAAAAATTTGTTCATGTGTTTGTTCATTGTAAATGTTGTTCATTTGAACTTTATATTCGTCCTCAGGAATAAATTCATCAACATTTACATTAAACTATTAATCAGTAATTCCACTAAAATATAATCAGCATGTTTTCCAACATTGATAAGAATGATAAGAAATGTTTCATAAAATTAAAAGAGCATCAAATTAGCATATTAGAAATATTTATAAGTGATCATATGACAATTATGTTAAAAATTCAGCTCTCCATCACAGTAGGGTTGTGCAAATTGATGCTCGAGTATCGATCATAGACTGTAAAAAATATGGATGTAGTATCTGTAAGGTCACCCATAGGTTTCTGAAGGGCGCAAATGAAGCTACAAGTGGGCATAGCCAATTGGCGCCATTTTGTTCGCGCATCATCGGTCCAACCAAGGGTAACCAAATGAGGGCAAACAGGCAGAGCATTTAGCGCACGCCCACTAGCATTTTGCTTAGACAGGCTTGTCTTTGGGAGAATGCTTAATACTTCATTACCTGCGACTCGTTTGTGTTCTGACCCCTTGTGCTTGGTTGTGTACTATAGCAATAAAGTGTTTAGTCCTTTAAAAACACTGTTGTAATACATTGAGCCACTAAGCATTGGTCTTATGATGCTTTTCTATGGGTGGAAAACGCGAATTACTTTTTCATAAAAAAAACTAATTGAACAGAATTAACAACACTTTGTTTTATTGTTATGTTTTTAATGTAAAATAAAACGAAACCAATAATTGTAAAACAAATAAATATTTTTTTTTCCTGTTAAAAATGTACAATGGTTTAAAGGAAAATAACTTTTAACCATTCTTCTGGAGAAAAATCATCATGTTTGACTTTTCTGGCCGAAGTCGAGCCCTTTCTTGGTTTATTGTGTTCCCTGCAGTTAAAATAGCCTCTTTGAGTTGCAAAATGCAGTAGAAAAAGATTATGTTTATGATTTTTTTATTAACACATTCACATAAATGAGTTAACAGTGTTTTGAGAGTTAACTGTGTTTTTAATACAGTTTTGGAGCATCTTGCAATGTAAAAATAAGCAGTTTTTTAATAATTTCTTAATAAGCATAGTTTACTATTAGGCTATTCATAGGCTATATCTGTATATACAGCTGATGTAAAAGCATTTTTAATGTTTTAGATTTATTTAGGCTATTGCAGAAAAAAATACATTTTTTTTGTAACCGAATGTGTGTGTTTATTTAACTATTAATGTTATACTAATTTAGGTGATTGACTACTAGCATAACAATGTGGATGACGTAACATTACTGTTAGTAGCTAGGCAGTCAAAAACGTTTCATTGCTTTTCATTGCAGTTAATGCACTTTTGAAAGATACTTTCACTTGGCCAGATTGCTTGCGTTTCCACTTATACAAGAAAACAACTTGTTGCGTTTGTTGCAACGGGCGTTGTCGCTGTCCGCTCGGGAAATACAACCCGTTTGGTTCACTCCGTAAGCTTATGAGCTGTGTGTACACGCAAGTCTGTGTCGCAGGCTATGTGTGTGCACTTAGCGTGAGCCTCCGTTGAGTGCTCGCGCACAGCCGAGAACTGTGAAGGTTTTTATACTTCACGCACTCGCCCGGAACATGAGCATTTCTCATGTGAGATTGCCAGCTGTGCAGACGAATATCACACATTGCAAATTATAAAAGGTTAGTCAGTTAAATTATGCAGCTGTAAGTAATGTTTATTCAGCAATAATTCTCCAGTACCGAAAGCAGAACCGTTAACGTCAGAGCTTATCGATACTTCTGTCTTTTATAACTTAGCACCGATACCGATAAAGTACAGAGTTTCGGTACCTATCCCTACATAACATCTGATAATTGTAAGACATAATTCCAAAAAGCAATTGACTGTGTAAAGTCACATAAAACAACACACAAAAAAAACTGTAAATGCAGAGTTCAGTGGCTAATCAGCCAGAATCAGCTGAGGTAACATGACGTGATCAGCGAGACCTAGCTGTCACTCAAGTGGCCAGCGCTTAATTATGCAGACTTAATATAACAATATAAACGAAACGGATAAGTTATAAAAAAATTCACCCCCCTCACAGTTGTTATGAAGAGTAATATTAGCTATATGCACCAAAATCAATCTTTGTAGCAGGCTGTAAACACCTGTTTTTCTGCTGTAAAGTTGGCCATTTTAACATTGGGCTCAATAGAAATGTGCTCTATTATGGAGCCAGGACTAGCGGAATTTCGATGAATTGCAGTTTCATCCGTATTTGCTTCACGAGGGAGAGCAGGAGGTTGCTGCTTGGTATCGATATATCAATACTCAGAAGCTTTTAATTTGGTATCGATATTTTTTTTAAGTATTGATATTTTAACTATATTTTTATCATTTCTGCGTGACTAAATGTTTTAACACTTTATACAAGACTGTCAGTGACGCTTTGTATAAAAGACGTTACACCAATCCATCTGCTGCAGAATGTGACGCGAGCCATCATGTGCCTTTCAGATAACGTATGTACTCAACACATTACGAAATGGCACGATGGCAGAGAGGTAGTGTGGTGTGGTGCTACTTTCCCATCAGCTGAAAAAACGTTACACAATGCAATATTTGTGATAGGAAAGTCGTACACAGCAGCAATACAAGCAGCCTTTATAAACACTTACTGACAACACACCCTGAAACGTATAAAGAAGAGGAACAAAAACAAGCTGCTCAGTGTTCCTCTGCTCAGTCTCCCTCTGTCCAACAAAATACGTTATTGCAGAGTTTTAAAGGAGGCAAACCCTTAGTTACCTTTAATTAAGCTATTAACTGTACTCTCTCTCTATCGCTCTCTCTCTCTTTCAATTCAACAGTAAATAATAGTTCTTCTTTTTCTTTTCCGCTTAGTCCCTTTATTCATCAGGGAATAAACTGCCAACTTATCCAGCATATGTTCTATGCAGCGGATGCTCTTCCAGCTGCAACCCAGTACTGGGAAACACCCATACATTTTTATTCACACACATTCACTATACAGACAATTTAGCTTACCCAATTCACCTATAGCGCATGTCTTTGGACTTATGGGGGAAACCGCAGAACCCAAAGAAAATTCACACCAACACAGGGCAAACTCCACACAGAAATGCCAACTGACAGAGCTGATGTTTGAACCACCGCCCTTCTTGCTGTGAGGCGACAGGGCTACCCACTGCGCCCCCGTGCCACGTAAACAATAGTATAGTATTATAGTATATAGTATAAAAACAATAACAACAACAATAATAATAATAATAATTTAATAAAAATCAAATAAAATAATAAACAATAACAAATCAGTTCTCTCTTGTTACCATTTGGGGAATAAGAATAAATATAAAAGTGTGTGTGTGTCTTTACATGTAATGATCTTTTTTTTTCTTAATATTATTTTGAAAAATCACATTAACATTTTAAATAATAAGTGATATCGGTATCTGTAAACATTTTAACAAAAAGTATCTGTATCGTATCGAATAAAAAAATTGTGGTATCGCCCATCCCTACACCACAGGAAATAAATTACATAAATGTTTTTACACTCTTGTTGTTTTAACACTTATTATTTATTGCATTATTTAGAATAATTGTGTTTTGTTCAATTAAATCCACCATTTATGAAATTATTATACTATTCAAATAAAATAAATAAAAAAGTGTATTTTGTTGAAATAAATGCACCATTTGTGAGCATAAGATCATATTCAAATAAATAAATGATCCCCAAGGACTTTGATATTATATTTATTATATTTAATATCTTATAATAACTTTTTTAAGAAATAAATATGCTTTTGTAATTTCAGTGAGTCTAACAAACAATCATAAAACAAAAAGTAAAATAAGATAAAAACAAGTAAAAAATATCAGCTAATTCATTCGAGATTTTTTTTTATTCATATTTAATTATCCAATTTCTGTCAATAAACTTTCACTTCAATTGAAAAAAATATATATTATTCTACCACATATAACTAATGCAATTATTGTAAAATATGTAGTTGTCTTTATAAGAAAACCAACTGATCTATCCACCAAATTCAGCACCGTGCTATAAGATTCGCTTTCATTAGCACTGTCTTTTCATCCCTGATGAAATTAACACCTCGCATTCACACCGGATGCTTTCTTTAATGCGCTGCCAACTCCTGGATGTGTGACTGACCTCTCATGTCGAGACTTGAAGCTCTCTGGCTGCTGTCAAACTTCCACTTCTTGATCTTGAAGTATGGACTTGCTCCCTCCAGACTGGCGTGACGGCGGAGCTTGGTGAAGAACTGCAGCATTGGACCCTGTGAGACCCCGCCAGATGAGGACAGGGCCGTGGCTGAGGCCGACGCAGCCTCTCTACCATTACCCATGATGCCTGCGCCCCTGCCGACTCCCCCTCTAACCTCCAACTGTGTTGTTCACAAGATCACATGATTAAAATACATTATTATTAGAGACTGGCAATTGCATGATCAATTTGTTTTTGCACTTCAGAGTGAAAAAATAAGAGCCGCCATATTGAAGTGTCATTCTAAAGCAAAGTGCTCACTTTGAAGGGGCTTTTGGAATGGAGGATTTCAAGAGGTGTAACTCACTGGTTGCATCTGAAACTGGCTAGTACTCAGTAGGTACTGCATTTGAATTTAATCATACTACTCGGCTGTAAGAAAAGTACGTTGTATACAGTATGAATGTGCGCAGTATGAATGGAACTCGAACGTACTACATCTTCCATTTTTTCATGATCACGTGACCTACCTGTGTGAGTTGCGTCGCTTCACCCACATTCATGAATTCTTTGCGGGGCATCATGAGATAACGCAGCGTGCATGTAGGTCATCCAGGTACTTCTCGCATACGTTTTTTAAATTCTATGAATTCAGACAAACTACTCAGCTCACATACTGTTTTAGCCTACTATATAGTATGGAAGTATGCGATTTTAGATGCAGCGATAGACACTTAATTCACGCCCCTATGATGCTTTGCATGGGGGAAGATGTTTGGTGTCACACACTGTGTTCCATTTGGAAGGTTTCATCCCTATGCCCTAAACCAGGCATGCTCAACCCTGTTCCTGGAGATCTACCTTCCTGCAGAGTTCAGCTGCAACCTTGATCAAACACACCTGTCTTTAATTACAGAGTGCTCATTCAGATCCTACTTAGTTGGTTTAGCTGTGTTTGGTCAGGGTTAGAGCTAAACTCTGCATGAAGGTAGAGGGTTGAGCACCCCTGCCCTAAGCCCTTCGAATCTGTCATTCCGGGACATAAACCCTTTGGAGGGATTAGGGAATAAGGATAAGCCTCTCTGAATGAAACAAGGTATATTTGTCACATTTGACCTCTAATAGACATTGAAAATTAATCCGTCATCACTAACTGTATGTTTTTTAAGATATAGCAACATGGCACAACCTCAAAATGTAAAACAAACAACATTTAAATACCCAAAGAAATAAGATAACCTTCACAAGTGAGAATATGTTGGTTTGTGTTTTATATTTATAACATTTTCCAGGTTTTAGTTTTTTATATTATACGGCCGCCATTTTAAAAAACGAAAGCAAGGCTGCGGTGGGAAACCCAGTAGTCTAGGATCAGCACTGTAAACATTGCAACTATATACCGTGAACTACAAACCTCCAGCTGTTGCCACGATTCCAAAGTGCAGATGTGCTGTAAACATGGCTTTAATATCATTCAGTTAAGGTTAATTCAAACAAAAGCATATTAGGCATCAAACAACATCACAATCTGTGATGCGTCCTCCTAGGCTTCAGTTCATGGCACCAGGTAAACACCACGGGGGCTTCCCTGCTGCTGCCTAATAGTGTTGTCCCGGTTCTTAAACACTGCTGATTTGCTATTGTATTCACCAGTGCTCAACAAAAAATGACTGTGACTGGCCATGAAGGTCATCAGTTCACCGCTCTTCACTGAGTGTAAACACAAATGCAGGAACACTAAAGCGCTTTAAAGCTGCGAAGATCAGTCGATCGCTTGTCTGTGTTTGCACTTGGTAAACAGCTGTGAAGTGCAATGAACGGATGACCTTCATGGCCAATCAATGTTGAATACTATAGCAAATCAGTGGTATTTAAGAATGCGTTCAACAGTGCTTAAATGTTAGTAAGAAATTGACGTTTCTTTATTTCAGTAACTAAATTCAGTATCGTGACAAGTCTAATTTAGTGAAAGAACTAAAATGTGTGTTTGGGAAAGAAAACGTTAGCTAACTAGTGCCATTTCCCTTAACTAAGCTGAAATCAAGGTCTGATATCCCTTTTTATTTTCACTATACATTCAGAACGGACCTTCGGGTCAAGACGGTGAAATTATAAATTTAGATATACATTAAATTTAGACGTACAGCCAGGTACACAACGCTCCTTTGTGACTCTAGGCGATACTTCTGGGTTTCTTCCCACCGCAGCCACGATTTCGCTTTTAAAATGACAATCTATTGTTGTCACAGATGAGAATATGTTGGATTGTGTTTTTGTTTTGTAGTAATTACATTTTTAAACTATTGTTGTGCTAGCACGTGTATTCGTCTTGCATGATTTGTCATGTTGCTACTGACACAAAGTAGCATGTTGTTATCATGTTTCTAGCACAATTTGTCATGTTGCTAGCATGAATTAGCTTATCATGTTTTTAGAATAATTTTTTATGTTGCTAGAATGAATTAGCATGTTATGTTTTTAGTGTGATTTGTCATGTTGCTAGCATGAATTAGCATGTTATCATGTTTTTAACATGATTTGACATTTAGCTAACACAAATTAGCACGTTGTTACCATGTTTCTAGCACGACTCGTCATGTTGCTAGCTTGAATTAGCACGTTATCATGTTTTTAGCATGATTTGTCATGTTGCTAGCACAAATTGGCATGTTGTTATCATGTTTTTAACATGATTTTGTCATGTTGCTAGCATCCCTGCTGAAAAAAACAGCATATGCTGGTAAGCTATGTTTTGATGCTGGTATGCTGGTTTCAGTGCTGGCATTGCTGGCTTCCATGCTGGTTTTGCTGGTCCTGACCAGCATTGAGACCAGCAGGACCAGCATTAAAACCAGTAAGACGAGCATCGAGACCAGCAAAACCAGCATCAAGACCAGCAAAACCAGCATTGAAACCAGCAAGACCAGCATTGAAACCAGCAAGACCAGCATACCAGCATCAAAACATACCTTACCAGCATATGCTGGTTTTTTCAGCAGGGATGATATCATGTTTTAGCATGATTTATCATGTTGCTAGCGTGAATTAGCATGTTATTATATTTTTTAGCATGACCCTGCTGAAAAATCCAGCTTAAACCAGCCTAAGCTAGTTGGCTGGTTTTAGCTGGTCGACCAGGCAGATTTTAGAGGGGTTTTGTCCATTTCCAGGCTGGTTTTCAGCCATTTCCAGACTGGTCTTAGCTGGTCAGGCTGGAAAATGACCAGCTAAAACCAGCTAAAACCAACTTGACCAGCCTGGTTTAAGCTAGACATAGCTGGTTTTGGCTGTGCTCCCAGCCTGGCTATGCTGGTCAAGCTGGTTTTAGCTGGTTAGGCTGGGAGATGACCAGCTAAAACCAACTTGACCAGCCTGGTTTAAGCTAGACATAGCTGGTTTTGGCTGGGCTCCCAGCCTGGCTAGGCTGGTCAAGCTGGTTTTAGCTGGTCATCTCCCAGCCTGACCAGCTAAGACCAGGCTGGAAATGGCCAAAACCCTTCTAAAACCAGACTGGTCAACCAGCTAAAACCAGCCAACCAGCCTAGGCTGGTTTAAGCTGGATTTTTCAGCAGGGGAGTTGTCATGTTGCTAGCATGTTTAGATTTTTTCATACTATTGATGCCGATGGCTAGCAGTTTACAATATTTTGTGTTCACCACAAAATAAAAAGTGATGTAGAATGTGATGAAGGATCTCTGAATGAAATAAGAATGCAAGTGGTTACAACAGATGCCTTTGAATCCTTGTTAATACCAGGTGAAAACTGCTTTTTGTGTTATCACACATGATAAAAAAACAAAAGACCCACACATGCCAGGGCTTCAGTAATCATGACTCACCAGACATGGGCTGGAGGGCTCAGCGCCGGCCTTTGTGACGCTTTCACAAAATGTTGTGTCCACAGTGGAATTGAGAGTGTCTCCAGGAAGGGCAGAGCTGGGACTGAGACTCCGGCTGGTCAGGGCAGTCTGGGGCAGTGAACATACTGGTGGCTAGTGACAAACACAACCTGTTTAATATTTTGGCAGTAATGAGAAACAAAACCTAAACAAACATAATTAGACAGCTTGATTCAAAGGCAGAAATGTTTATTAAAATCTTCAGACTGAATAATGTCTGGAGCAGCATTTAAAGACATTTGTAGCATATCATCATATCCTAAATCCATGTAATTTTACATGTTTTTAAATGTGACAGATGGTAAAATTACACTTGATATTTGATGTCGAATTTTGTTGTCACAGGAAGTATCCTCTCCTTGTGTCCTTCATTACTCAGAAAATGAAGGATGCATTTTGAGGACACATTTAAGGGCCGTAATGATGCAAGTAGCCTTCAAATATCCTTTTTTGAAGAATGCAGCAGAACGGAAACATGTGGCTAGCAAAAAAATTTGCAGGTTACCTACCATGTTATTAGCCTGAATAAGCATGTTGCTAGCATATTTCTAACATGAATTATAATTTTGCTAACGCAAATTAGCATGTTGTTATCATGTTTCTAGCTCAATTTGTCATGTTGCTAGCATGAACTATCATGTTATCATGTTTTTAGAATAATTGATCATGTTGCTAGCATGAATTAGCATGTTATCATGTTTGTAGAATAATCTGTCAAATTGCTGGCATGAATTAGCATGTTATCCTGTTTTAAGAAATATTTGTCATGTTGATGGCATGAATTAGCATGTTTTCATGTTTTAGCATGATTTGTCTTCTTGTTAGCATGTTTCTAACATAAATTATTGTTGCTAACACTAATTACCATGTTCTTATATCATGTTTATAGCACAATTTGTCATGTTGATAGCATGAATTAGCATGTTATCATGTTTTCATCA
>CAIGQZ010032594.1:17681704-17702095 GCA_903798205.1 Danio tinwini | reverse complement strand
GTGTGTGTGTGTGTGTGTGTGTGTGTGTGTGTGTGTGTGTGTGTGTGGGCGGCGTGACTGAGTGGGCGGCTGACCTTCGCCCTTTCTCCTGTGTTTTCTTGCTGTGATCGAAGAGCGCAGCTTCGTTGAAGGAGACCCGGCGGCCGGTTGTGCCCGTCGAGAGGAAACGCTCCGTCTCCATGTCGTGGGAGCTGGCAGCCGACAGGCAGTCTGACTCATCCACGCGAATCGTAATCTCTGCGTGTCGAGAGACAGATTAGACCACAGGACGCGTTTGTTTATCACCCTCGCTTGACTGTCTAAATGTCACCTAAACTTGACCTTGACGCTTTACCTCGAGCTTGAATGTAAATACGCACGGAAATGCATTATGTCTTCTCTTATCCACCATTTTCCTATGCCCCGTGATGCTCTGCATGAATTATGAGTGTAATGTATGTTAAACTGTAAAAAATCTGTGAAGCTTTTTCAAAGAAATGGGTAAAATGTGTACTGTACTGCAAGAGAAAAGAGAAAATAGTGATGAAGTGTCTATAGTGAGTTTGTGTCAAGGGTTATTTAGTGTTAAGGTTTAGGGTTTAGGATTTAGAGTATATGGTTATTTAGTGTTAGGGTTTAAGTTTTAGGGTTTAGGGTTAGAGTTAGGGTTAGGGTTTAGGGTTGGGCAAGTTTCACCCTAATTTCTTTCACCCTCATTAGAATATTGAGAACAAAACACAGTGAACTCAAAAGAGTTTTAGCCACAGATATGCTTGTGATACTAATGTCACTTTGAAATATCAAGCATAACTTTATTTTCAGAATATTTTCATAAGCACAAAGTCAAACATATCTATCACTCAGATTTGTCTATGTATATGGATTATCTAAATAAAGCCTTATTACACTGTAAAAAAATGCTGGGTTCCACACAATCACTTTGTGTTGAGGCAACATGAAAAAATTTAAGTTAACTTTTTAGAAATGTAAGTAGATTAAACATAAAAAAACAAGTCGTGCCAAAAACCCCTCAATAACTGTGTTGTTTCAGCTCAATTTAAATAAGTAGTTTGAACAAACAACAATGTGTACATTTCATCTATCAAATATTAAAAGAAAACATAATAGGTATTAAAATGTACTATTAGCAGATCATTCATTAGCATCATTGAACCCAAAATTATAAAACAAGTTATTCTGCACCAATATTTCAGACGTATAATGAATATTACTGTACTGCATAAAATACAAAGAGAAAATAATGAGGAAGAACAAAACACAGTGAACTTAAAAGAGTTTAGGCCACAGATGTGCTTGTGATACTAATGTATGATATAAAGCCTTATTACACTGTAAACAATGCTGGGTTCCACTTGTTCATTTGTGTTGGGGCAACATGAAAAATTTAGGTTAACTTATTAGTTTTTAGAATTTTAAGTAAATTGAACCTAAAACAAACAAGTTGTCCCAAAAAAACAAATTGTGTTGTTTCAACTCATTTTAAATAAGTAGTTTAAACAAACAACAAACTTCGGGGGGGTTGTGTGTATTTTAAGCGATTTGTTTCAGTTATTTTAATGGAAATTCCCCAAACAGGAAGTGTAACCCATAATTTGAAACACATTAGTCATGTGCTGATTAAAAATTCCTTTCAGATAAATGCTCAGCTACACTCAAAAAATCAACCCAGGCTCATTCTGAAAACGAACCTCTATATACATTTCTGGAGAGTGCCAAAAACGTCCCAGGAGGTATGATTTTTTGCAGTTTTTGTTTTCGCGAATCCACCAGAGGCCACTGTGTATGCTTTTTGAGATCTCAAATTTCTCTCGCGAGTGCCATTCGCACCTGCTGTTCTCGCGTAAATCCACCACTGTTGACTGATTGACTGACTGATCGACTGACCCACCCTCCTTCGTCCCTAAACTCAACCAATAGTGTTTTCAAAAGCACTGATTGACCCGTTTACCCCTTGCCTAAACCCAATTGTCCATACGGAGGTAAGTGGTCAGCTGGTAAGCGTGAAAAGGAACGGCGTCATACCGCCCCCTAGCATTCTTTTAAAAACAAAATGCAGCCGTACTTAATTCTGGCTACATAATTCGTGACCTCAAAAAATGTATATAGGGCTAAGTTTTCGGGGGTGTTATGTTCAATTTACCTAAATTTGTAAAAACTAATATATTAACTTAATTCCTTCTTGTTGTCCTAACATGAATCGATTATGTTAAACCCAGCATTTTTTTGTCAGTGTAAAGTAATTCCAGGCAGGTCTTGACTGCATTACAGTGGTATATCACTACACAGAGCATTATCAGTCATTTCAAATAACCTCACAGCCTATACTAAAGCCAATAATCAAAGAAAATAAATAAATAAAACTTTGCATGAGATGTGGAAGAAACAAGTCTCACACATAGCAGTGATATAAGGACAAAAACCTGACAAATGTGGGTGCCAAAGTATAAGGACAGTATAAATTGATGACAGGCCATTGATATATTGGAAAATAATGCACACACAAGGTTTAAAAGCACCACTACCTTGTGTGTGTGTGTATATATATATATATATATATATATATTACAAATCAACAGCCTGTTGCCAATTATTAGTTAAATAACCCACTTGTTAAGTTATGACTAAAGACACACAGAATCTGCAGACATCTTGGGCTATTTCTGCAGAAAATTTTGTAAAAAATTCCAGATTTACGCGGAATGATTTTGAGAGTATCATGAATGAAAACTTAATATATGAGCAAAAAAAATACCTTATTATTTAATGTTTACAATGCAAATCTAAAGGACAGAAAATATTACTTTACAGACTGTATTGTAAATAAATCATATGAACATTTTCATATTAGTCAATAATATTAATCAAATTTATTGAAAGACACATTTAGACAAGTGAATAAATATACTCGATGATCAGCAAAAAATCTGCCGAAATCTGCAGATTTCTGCACACGCAGATTCTGTGGGCCTAGTTATGACATTTGTAATGACAATTTCCAGGTCATCCAAGCCTCTACTTAGAAAACTGAGTTTGTTTACTTGATAGTTACATCACACATTAAAGCTAACCTTTTGGGGTTCTCTACAGTCTCTGCATCTAGTCGATTTGAATGTTATCACTTGATTGAATGGATGTTATCAGTGGTTATCAGCTGATAAATATGGGCCATTAGAAACCTTCTGCGCCTACTAGTAGGCTCGGTAGGCTGTTATCATGCATCCACATGGTTAATCAGCTAAAGATCACATACGACTGCAGCCGGAAGTTAATGTGAATTATTTATATTATTTATAAAATTTCTCATTAATTGTATTTTATTAATGTCTACCCCAACCCTAAACCCAACCGTCACAGTAATGTAAAAACAGATCTGGATCTGAAGTGTTCTCTAATAGTATAGCTGATTAACCATGTGGATGGATGATAACAGCCTTCTGAGCCTACTAATAGGCACAGAAGTCCCCTACTGGCCCAAATCTATCAGCTGATAACCACTGATAACTCTGATTCAACCGAGTGATAACATTCGAAGCAGGTGCTGCATCTAAGACACCCATATTTTAACCAATTCATAAAATATGAATCACTGTCTGACCATCTGACTTTAGACAGGGATATAAACAACGCTTGTAATTTTCAATACTATTACAGCACACTGTGAGCGTATCTTAGTAACATTTTATTCACTTTTGGCATCTGATAGAGTCTGGATCCAGTAAATGTGATGCGCGGTGTCAGGCTTAACAAGTGGATTATAACTGGGAGTTTGACTTTTATTATGGATGTAAAGTTTAAAGTTCTTACCGTGCACCGGCTGGGCTTCTTCGATGTAGGTGGTGTTACTTTTCTCGGTGTCATCGCTAGCCCTGAGGCAAACAATGAACCTTCAATGCAAACACGTAACCAAATCAAATTTGCATTTATGGTAAGATCAGTCAGCACATGCAACATATTGACAAACCAGATGGTGACAACATTTATAATAAAGAAAACCCATATAAAAGGCATGGTAGCCTAGCATTTCATATAAAATGGTTTGATCTTTTTAATTATTATAACAAATGGAAGTAAGTAAATGTTATGTTTAATTAAATTTTATTCTATGTTGTACTTTTATTTTTAATTACAAAATTATATTATATTATATACCACAGTTCTGTATGGTTCTCAAATCGGATTGGGTGTTAGCTGTGCGATATTCTACAATATCAGAACTCGTACAGCCTCCGCGCCCATCTGTATTACTCCACCCACATAGAGTGACAGCAGATCAATAAACTCACTATAGTTTGACAGGTATTTCAGCTGTTGGACAACATCATGTATTTTTGAGGCTTTTTTTAGGCGAGAATGTAGTTGTTTAGATTGCAACTATGCAGTTTATTTATAAGGATAGTGCCTATTTTAAATATTTATAATTTCGAAGATACAGCGCATCTGCATCCATCAGCCTGTCATACTGAGCAGAGCAAAGATGGTTGATGTTGTCCATCCACAAGATGGCGACAGATAACACATAATAAGTCCTTAGAGGAGAGAAGATTGGCATATTTTTAAACTACACCTGAGTGAAAAAAAATTGGTGAGTGACATTTTAACTCGATACCGCTCCTTTGTATGTTGTAGTGCTGTATTTATACCAGAGTAATTGTGGTGTATTGAATGTGAAATGGACTCACATATCAGGAATGGATGTATTTTGTGTTGGCCACTCTTTGTATAACCCTGATTTACTTTTGGGTTGGCCATCTGTTTGTTTCTAATGAGTCTCCTGTTTTCGTGGTAAAGTCTAAATTAGATATGCGGCCGGCCAGAAGTGCGAAATTTTTTTATGACACTCTATAACAATATTTAATATTTTACAATACTGTGACAGTTGGGTTTAGGGTTGGGGTGGGGGTAGGCGTTAAAAATACAATTCATTGGGTAATTTAATAGATAACATAAATAATACTCGATACTACTACTGTTTTAGGTAACTGTGACGGTTGGGTTTAGGGTTGGGGTGGGGTAGATGATAATAAAATACAATAAATGGGAATTTTTTTTTTTAAATAACATAAATAATCCTCTTTAACTTCCGGCCGCAAACGTATCTGTTCTAGCAACAACATGTTTTCGTTACTGCAGACTAGTTCAGTAAACAGAACGAAAGAAGAAAAACACAACAGTAATTTGGTGATGATTGTGTTGCTTTGCTGTTCGGGGTCAATTATTGTGATATCCTGATTGCAACAGAGAACGACTGGGAAATGTCTGTAGAATAATGGCATTTCATACCATTTCACCTTATAATCTTAAAATGTGAGCAAAATCACCTGTTTTGTCACCACTTTAGATATTACGCTAGAGAATCATTCAAATACTAGCTCTAAAATGACATGTGTGAAGTAGCAACGGTTTCTGCTGTTCTGATGTCAGCTGCTGATGTCGATGAATGGCGTAAGTAAGTAGTTTCTCATACAAAAGGATTTTTAGACTCCTTTTGAGTTTGATTTTCTTTTTTATGTACACGATTATGCCATCAAACTGTTGTATAAATGCAATATCACACTCGTAGCAGTGCGATATGGCTGTATATCAACACTGGTGGGACACTAAGGCACTCGGCAAAAGCACACCTCCCACCACTGCTACGAGTGTGATATTGCTCTTATATTATATTATATTATATTATATTATATTATATTATATTATATTTATTATATTCAGAACAGCAAATATATATATTCAATAATATATACTGTAATTGGTAAAATTCTAAAAATGTATATATTTATTGCTTTTGGTATTTATGATGGATGGGTCATCCTACACTACAACGATTTTTTTTTCCAATCAAATGATGGATTGAAAATGACTTTTAAAGCTGCTAACAAAACAAAGAAAGACTACTGGAGTGCATTTACCAAGAAAACACTATTTCAGTCTTTCGGCATTAAAATTTCATGTTTAATTCAGTGTGTTCCTTTGTACTGATTTGCAAAATGTGGCAATGTCTGAGTGATTTTTTAATGCTATCTGCAATCAGGCAACTGGTAGTAAATCACAGTTAATGTCTGCGACATAATTAAAACCAAATGAGACATTCTGCAAAGACATCCTTTTTCAATATGAAATATGATTTTATGGGGTCTTTTTGTGGAGTTTTTTTAAAAGACTTATTCTGCAAATGTCAAAATTGTGAATAATGTTCCATTATGTTCACCTGCGTTGACATCTAAATAAATGCCATATGATAGTGACAATAACAACACAGTCTTTATTACGACAATATACAGTTCCATTCGCCATAAGGCACTGCGGGTAATGAGAAATTGGAAATGAGTTTCCAGTCCTGTAACCACAGAGCACGATGGCACACTGTGAGTGTGTGTGTGTATGTGCGTGTGTGTGTGCTAGTGGGTGTTGGCTAGAGTGCACTTTCTCCCGCACCAGGAGTGATTTATCGTGGCTGATGGCTGCTATGAGATCTCATTATACTCGTCATTTGTGTGAGCCTGCACTCCTCCAGGCTGCCTGGAGAGCAGACAGACTCTACACCTCTCAGCAGCGACCAAGAAATACAGCCAACCTGTGACGAATGAGCACAGAAAACATTTTCACTGCTGAGCGGCCTTGGCTTCACGGCAGGATCAGGTTATTCCAGTTGAATCTCTGCGTCTTGCTTCTATTTGATGTATAATTTAGTGAGAAACATAATCATATGCATCATCTGACAGAATTGTATGGTAAGCGCCAATCTGCAAATGTGACGAGGGCAGGCTTGTAAGAGGGTAAATATGAGTACTGTGGGTAAACCTCATTCCCTTGGCCTTCAGAGACACACTAGTGACTGACGCTAGAGGCTACGGTCTCTGGACTGACCCTAGAGGCTGTCCGCCTGCCTCACATACTTAAAAATATGTTTGAATTCTGAGTAAAAAGTGCAAGTAAAATGAGGGATACTAGCAACTGATGTTAAAAGCTGTGTTCTTTGATATCCTTGGTGGCTCCCTTGGTTCCCAATGCCATACTGCCAGTTTGAATCTTTCTCAGAGTCGAGCGAATACAACTGGAGGGGTTACACTGGTGCCATGGCTGGTATAAGAGTAATGTTGATGGGGGAGGGGAAGGGGGTCAAGTGTAACGGAGGACAGCTAGTAAGATTATGCTAATGACTGATGTTTGAGTCTTTGGTGTCTTTGTTAGAGGGCATTTTTAATCCCTCCCAGAGTGTGAAAGTGATATACTGTATTGATGCCGTGACCCAGATGCAAATGATGTTTAGGCTGTTTTGGAGAAAATTTCTCCTGGTCTCAAAGGACCTACTGGCAACTGATGCTAGGATCCTTTGCCAAAGATACCTATTCAAATTCCACTAGTGACCAAAGTGTTTACATTGGTGAGGTGTGCAAGTAAACCTCATGCTCTTAGATTTAAAGGTATAGTTTCTCAGAGTCGAGCGAATACAACTGGAGGGGTTACACTGGTGCCATGGCTGGGATAAGAGTAATGTGGATGGGGGAGGGGAAGGGGATCAAGTGTAATGGAGGACAGCTAGTAAGATTATGCTAATGACTGATGTTAGAGTCTTTGGTGTCTTTGTTAGGGGGCATTTTTAATCCCTCCCAGAGTGTAGAAGTGATATACTGTACTGGTGCCGTGACCCAGATCCAAGTGAGGTTTAGGTTTAAACTGTTTTGGAGAAACTTATTTCTCCTGGTCTCGCACTAGCAACTGTTGCTATAATCCTTTGCCAAAGATACCTATTCAAATTTCACTAGTGACCGAAGTGTTTACATTGGTGAGGTGTGCAAGTAAACCTCATGCTTAGATTTAAAGGGACATTGTTTACATTTACTTCGTCATTTCTAAAAAAAAAATCTGTATTTTTCTTTTGATAATTGTTGAAAATCTGTAATTATTGACAGCCATAGAAGGAAAAACAAATTATATAGATGTCAGTGGTTACAGGTTTCCAACATTCTTCAAAATATCTACTTTTGTGTTCAACAGAGCACAAAAGTGTTTGGGTTGGAACAAGTGAAGGGTGAGTAAAGGATGAGAGAATATTTTTTTTGGGTGAACTATCCCTTTATCCCTTTAACTGATTCTGTGCCTGAACATCTCTGGTTTAAGTCACTTTCATAGTGGGAGCTGTGGAATCTGTCATAATAGTGGATATGCAAAATGTTTAAAATGTTATTTTGTATTTCATTGAAACTATTTTTTATGTGTTTTATTATGCTTATGGTGTATTTAAGTTAGAGCTAAGGCATAAATACACAAATATCTAAACATAAAAAAGTGTGTCCTAATCTAAACCTCATGCCGTTTCAGTCATGTGGTGCGCCCATCTGTCTGACAGTGCAAAATTATTATGGAAATTAAAATACCAATGCAAAATGTTATTATTTATATAAAAATATATATTCTAACATTAATCATTTTCTGTTCATTTTGCACATTTAAAAACAAATTTCAAAAACTGAAAAGTTAAATATAAAAAATATTACATTTATCAAATAAACAAAAGTACATATTGACTGTACTCTTAGTGTTAACAAACTAAGGAAAATGACAAAAACACCTAATAAAACTAAACGTTAATCTTGAATTAAAATGAAAACTGAAAAGAAGATAATTAAAAATATTAAATGTTAAATAGTACTAATATCATTAATAATATAAATTCATATAAATAGTATAACTAATATGAATTCTGCTACTACTACTACTAACCAGTTTTATTTTAACAATGACGAGATACTTCTGTAGTTTTTATGAATAAAATATTTTTTATTTGAATATTTTCTGTTAGCAAATTTTAGGGTTTGTTATTTTTGTAACTTTTTAATGTTTGTATATTTTCATTTATTTTAGTTGTCATTATTTTTAGTTCTAGTTGCAGTTATTTATTGTTTAACATAAAATTAAACCAAATTAAAAATTGAGACTAAATAAGTCAACATTATTGTATTTTTTTAATTAACAAAAATGCCACTTTATTAGGTACACCTGTCCAACTGTTTGTTAATGCAAATTTCTAATCAGCCAATCACATGGCAGCAACTCAATGCATTTAGGCATGTAGACATGGTCAAGACAATCTGTTCCAGTTCAAACTGAGCATCAGAATGAGGACGGGCTGGTCTGAGTATCTCAGAAACTGATGATCTACTGGGATTTTCATGCACAACCATCTCTACAGTTTACAGAGAATGGTCCGAAAAAGAAAAAATATCCAGCTAGCAGCAGTTCTGTGGGCGCAAATGCCTAGTTGATGCCAGAGGTCAGTGGAGAATGGCCAGACTGGTTCGAGCTGATAGAAAGGCAACAGTAACTCAAATAACAACTCATTACAAATGAGTTATGCAGAGGAGAATCTCTGAATGCACAACACATCAAACCTTGAAGTGGATGGGCTACAGCAGCAGAAGACCACACCGGGTGCTACTCCTGTCAGCTAAGAACAGGAAACTGAGGCTACAATTCGCACAGGCTTACCAAAATTGGACAATAGAAGATTGAACAAACGTTGCCTGGTCTAATGAGTCTCGATTTCTGCTGGGACATTTGGATGGTAGGGTCAGAATTTGGCATCAACACAATAAAAGCATGGATTCATCCTGCCTTGTATCAATGGTTGGTGGTGGTGGTGGTGTAATGGTGTGGGGAATATTTACTTGGCACACTTTGGGCCCAATAGTACCAATTGAGCATCATGTCAACGCCACAGCCTACCTGAGTATTGTTGCTGACCATGTCCATCTCTTTATGACCACAGTGTACCTGGTTTGATGACTACATCCAGCATGATAACGCGCCATGTCATAAAGCACGGATCATATCAGACTGGTTTCTTGAACATGACAATGAGTTCACTGTACTGAAATGGCCTCCACAGTCACCAGAACTCAATCCAATAGAGCACCTTTAGGATGTGGTGGAACAGGAGATTCGCATCATCGATGTGCAGCTGACAAATCTGCAGCAACTGCATGATGCTGTCATATCAATATGGACCAAATTCTCTGAGGAATATTTTCAGTACCTTGTTGAATCTATGCCACAAAGGATTAAGGCAGTTCTGAAGGCAAAAGCGGGTCTAACAAGTTAGGTATACCTAATAAAGTGGCCAGTATATATACATATACATATGTATGTATGTGTGTATATATATATATATATATATATATATATATATATATATATTATTTATTTATTTATTTATTTTTCGTATTATATCGCAACTCCTAACATTTTCCCAGACAAGAACAAAGCAGGAATGCAAAGCAGGTTCAATATTATCATAATATTATTATAATAATATTCAATAAGTATGAGGATTTAGACAATGTTTGAGTTACAATGGATTCGTCTTACCACGCATGACGTCTGTCTCCTTCACAACAGCGGCGACAGACAATCAGAAGGACAGAGAGCAGGACCAGTGTCCCCCCAACAAAAATGGACAAGAGGACCAGCAGGAGGACGTAGCCATTCTGTGTCTCTGACGACAACGTGCCATTCTGCAAAAAACACCAGAAAAAAACCCAACCAGTCATAATGGACATTCCTGCTCAGAGTAAAACCGCATGACTTCAATTTTCATATTATATAGGTTTCTCCAATTCCACTGTGCAAATTTTTTGTGTCTCAAACCAGAAAGACCCTCAGTTTTGCTTGACAGAGACATAAACCAGCGAACAATTTTTGCATAACAGGCTTTTGTTTCAAAATTGGCTCCTACAGTGACATTACATAAAGCCCGGTTTCTGGAGACAAAGACTTTCAGGTGTGGGGGCTTTTGTGTCTGAGTTGAGACGTTAAGTACAGTTTTCACCATACCAAAGATAGACCTACAGCCACAGAGACAAGAACCATAGAGACAGAAGGTTTCATCCTCAAAGACATCAAAGCACAAAGGCATACAACACCTTTCACCCTGCCACCTGCTTCACTGTCATCTTCATTCATGCATCCGAAGAGGTGTGCAATAGAAAGAATGCTAACTAAGAGCAGAAGAACAAAGCCTGAACGAGCCCTTACAATAGCTCTTACCTTTGCCGTGTTTCAATTGGTGGGGAAGAACATCCTAATTAACCAGAAGGCATTGTTCGCTTGAAGATTGGGGAAGTTTATTTATAGCCTCTTATCTATGAATTTGCAAATGAAAGAGTTCAGAAGGCCATTAGCCCACATTTGCGTAGCGTTTTTTTTTTTTTTTTAAACAGAGGTACTCACAAAGGAAGAACAGTTTTGTAGTTTCTAGATCTATTGACAAAAGTATCCAGGTATGATTTGCAGGAGCTTTAGGAACTTAGTTATAGAAATTACTTTTGAGGGGAGTAAATTAGCTGCTACTTCGGGGTAGTCTAACCAAGGAACTATTTAAGAACACAGTAAGAACTATAGTGATGTAGGTGTATGTTGATTGGGCATATGCATGTCAAAAATTGGTGCAGTATTTTTTTACATTTTATAAGTTTCACAAGTACTGGGAAGGGCATCCATTGTGTAAAACATGAATAGTTGGCGGTTTATTCCACTGTGGCGACCTCTGATAAATAAGGGACTAAGCCAAAGGAAATTGAATAAATAAAGCTGCACAGTACATACATAGGGAATCTAATGTGCGCTTCATTTACTTGTTGCTATTGTCTGTGGTATTGAGCTCATCTCTAAGCCTTGATGATTACACTACAGGTTGTCATAGGTGATTTCGCCTCTTAGTCAACTTGTTATTCTGCACTTGATGTCACTATCGGCTGGTTTACGTCATTCCTGCACTCTAGTGACTGAAAATGCAACCATGGAAGTTGGACATTTTTGTTTTTGGGGAATCGTTTTGTGTCTGAACATCTTTAGAAATAGAAAGATATTACAGTGAATTTCATGTGAACTATTGGGGAAAAAATTACAAACTACAACATTTTTACATTTTTATTTTGATATTTTCCCAAAAATGTATAATTGGGTGTACCAATTTTGGACCATTATCATAAGGTATTTTGTTAGATTAGCTCCAGATATGACTTCAGTACTGACTGTATGGGACAGTATGGGACAATTGTGTACTGGCATACATTATGTGTTTTATACATAAATGTGCCATATATGTTTGTGACATATATGGGACATATATGTGTGATAAATGTAGGGGACATTTATGTTTCTGACATATATGGGACATATATGTCTCTGGCATATAAGTGGACATATATGTGTTTTACAAATATGTTTCCGGCATATATGGGACATATATGTATTTTATATGTATACCTTTCTGGCATATATGTGGAAATAGGAGTTTCTGACATATATGGGACATAAATTACATGTTTTATACATAAATGTGTCATATATGTTTCTGGCATATATGTGGACATATATGTTTCTGACATATATGGGCCATATATGTTTCTAGCATTTATGTTTCTGACATATATGGGACATATATGTGCTATACATGTAGGGGACATATATGTTTTTGACATGTATAGGACATATATGTTTCTGACATATATAGGACATATATGTGTTTTACATGTTTTCCGGCATATATGGGACATATATGTATTATACATGTATACCTTTCTGGCATATATGTGGAAATAGATGTTTCTGACATATATGGGCTTATATGTTTCTGAAATATATGGGACATATGTGTTTCTGGCATATATGTGGAAATATATTTATCTGACATATATAGAACATATATGTTTCTGACATATATCTGGACATATAAGATTTTAAAATATAAGAGACATATATGATTCTGACATTTATGGGACATATATGTTTCCGGCATATATATGAACAGATATGTTTCTGATATATATGGGACATATATGTGCTATACATGTAGGGGACATAAATGTTTCTTGCATATATGGGACATATATGTTTCTGGCCTATATGTGGACATATATGTTTCTGACATATATGGGACATATATTATTCTGCCATATATGTGGACATATATGTTTCTGACATATATGGGACATGTGTGCCATACATGTAGGGGACATATATGTTTTTGGCATATGTGGGACATATATGTGTTTTACATATATAGACACATTTGTTTCTGGCATATATGGGACATATGTGTTACACATGTAGGGGAAATGTCTCATTTTACCAGTGGAAAAAATTGTCTAATAATGTTGTCAATGACAAATTGCAAGCATATGTCTCAAACATAATTCAGCTTCCGAATTATGAATAGTTGCATTTTGATGTCATCACTTTACTGTGTATTTACCTGCAACAACCAGGGCAAGTTTCAAGTCTGTTCTAGTCCACCATTCCCGGTCTATCTATACTTCGTTTTGCATTTTACCAACAGTAGACCTACACATAAGCATAAAATTATTACTGTTGTTTTACCATGTTTAAGAATAACAATAATAATAGCCTACTCATATTAACCTTTTATTTTACATTTACAGCATTGTGAGAAAATTGTGATCTTGATTTTAAGCAAAAAAAAAAGTGATTCTCATTTTAGCCAGAATTACAGTAGTTGTAATTTCTTAATTAGCATAGTTTATGGCCAATTGTTTTGGAAGTCCATAATGAACTCGAAACACACATGATCATTATCGTTCATGTAATCGAGGTACTTTGTTGCCAAACATGACAGTTACATGACATCTGCTCTGTCTAAAGTCTGACAAAATTTCTTACTAAAACCATTTTTAATTCATTTACTCTGTTCATTTGTAAAAATTAGACATCTGTGAGTAAAACCTTAACATTGTAGAGTGAAACTAACAGTTTTAATGCATTTTAATGTTTAGACACAGAGTGTGATGCAATATGAGGTCATTCATTGACAAACTGTGTTCACAAATTCAGACAAATTCATCCCTTAATGCAAAAAAAAAAAGTTAATTCATTCATAGAGATGTATCGATTCACCATGAAAATCAATTAAAATATGTGACGATTTAAATCGGTAGAAATGTCGAATGAATCGCGATATATTTTTTTAACAGAGGGGGTGCTGTGTTTACAGGCTCAAACTCGATTTACCTACATATCAGCAGTGAGCAAGAGGTAGGGCGGCAAAGTAAATTAACAGCAGTGAAGTGCGCCAGACAAAACACAAACTGTGCAAATACTGCGAAAAGACGTTTACTTACACTAACAGAACAACCAATATAGCTACGTTTCCATCCACTTATTTTTATCCACATTTTGGATATGCGCATAAAAAAAGGTTGATGGAAACCCTAAAATGCGCATACAATTAGAAAATGCACATAAAAAACATATGCGCATAACGCAAAACTTAGTAGGATACATTTTTTATTCAATAAGAAAAGATGCGTATAAACTACGATGGAAACACTTTTACCGAACAAATTCCAGTATGCACATTAAAAAGTCATATGATTTTGTTATAAGAGTTCATGTGATGATAAAAATGTGTGTGAATAAACAAACTAATAGGCTGAGCACATTGTAAAGCATCTAAAATGTTGTTTTGGTCATTCTAAAATGCCTTAAACATTTCAATATTAGTGTTATATTATTAATGACCTCCAGAATTAATAGCGTCTGTGCTCCATCAGGTGTTCATTGAATGTCAGGATTGCCTTCTGAGGTGCAAGCCATTTATTAAATGAAGAAAAGATGCATGCAGCTTTTCTTACCACAGCAAATTCCATTTTTACTGTTGATATTTGACGCCAATTAATCAGTTAGTGACGATTTTGTTCGCTTTGACTCGGATGGAAACGCTGCTTTATTCGCACGTCTTTTATGCGACAATCTAGTTTTGCACATAAATTTAATTCGCATTTTGTCAGCACAGTGGAAATCTATTTTCACAGACGTTTATACAAAAAAAATATTTATAAGCCAAACCACGCAGACCAGAGATTTGCAGCACCGCTTGATCTAACGAGTGCTTTGGAGATCACACGGTGCATCAGTATTTTCATAGCGAAATCCCAACACTGTCACTGTTTTGTTTGTTTAAAATAATGATTCTTCTTTAGTTTGTATAAAAAAAAAATTTGTTTATATTTTATTTGTTTTTAAAATAGCAATTTGGTTATTGCAGAAAATATATTATTATTATTTAAAAAATGTACAGCATTTAAGGAAAAAATGAAAGGGCTCTTCACCTTAAATTTGTTTAAAATAATTTTGTTAAAAAATCTTGACTAAATCGTGAGATTAGTATCGTGGATCGTATCGAATCGTGAGTCAGGTGAATCGTTACATCCCTATTTATTCGTTAAATTTCCTTTGGCTTAGTCCCTGATTTATCAGGGGTTGTCACAGCAGAATGAACCGCCAGACTAAGTTCATTTATTCATTCGTTTTCTATTCGGCTTAGTCCCTTTATTAATCTGGGGCCACCACAGGGGAATGAACTGCCAGTTTATCCAGCATATGTTTTACACAGCGGATGCCCTTCCAGCTGCAACCCATCACTGGGAAACATCCATACACACTCATTCACACACAAACACTACGGACAATATAGCATACCTAATTCACCTATACCGCATGTTTTTGGACTTGTGGGGGAAACCACAGCACCTGGAGGAAACCCATGTGAACACTGGGAGCAGACTAAGTTCAGTTACCCAAATTTAGTTACCAATATTTATTTTCTAATACATATTTCAAAATGTTGTCAATATTGTCAATGTTGTTCTTGTTGTCAATATTTACTCAAGCTCTGACAATTTCTTCCTATGTATGAACTAACTCAAGAAGGACTGATTCACAAATCAGAAATTTCTGTTCCTCACAAAGTAATCATTATGCTTCTAAGACTAGTAAAATATATTTACATTTTTGATGCTTTTATAAAGCTTTTTTGAATGCAGCGAGAACACTCTTCAAACTCTCTCCTTTTTATAACAAGCTTTAGAACAACATAAAGCTACGTAAACAAATAATTTCTGAATGAACATTTTCATTGACCTTACATTCAAGATCCAAAATCTCTGAACGTCCTTTAATTAGTGGCTGTTCCTGAATAAAGGTCTCCATTCTAATCTAATCGAATGATGCTGGTTATGCCGGTAATTGAAGTTCCTGACAGTAACTCAGGGGTCTGATGCTCTCACATCGTCTGAAGGCGCGATGGATTCGGTCTGACTCAAAGTTCTCTCGCAAGGGCTAATTTGCTTAGATGTTGCGGTGGATCCAATTATGAGGGATGCAGAACAGGATATTTTTCGATTGGCATGTCTGGCGATAGCACTGGGAATGGACGTAATGAAAGTAACCAGCACAGGAAGGAAAAAAGCACAAGTACTTACGGTGGGGGGTTCTGCTGTTGAGTTTGTCAATATGGCAGAGTCATTGCTCATGGTCCAAGCCAGAGAGAGTGTCCCCCCTGAGGAAGACATTACAGGAAGTCAGGCAGCTGCTTTGAAGCCGGTTACGGCTCTAAAGAAGGATTCGACTTTTACAAGGAAAATAAAATGAAAGCATCCTTGAACGGAGAGACTTTTTTTTGAACAAATGAACAAACATGCATACTCAGTTTAAAGAATGAATAGGTTTCATTATACATTCGCTAGTTGATAAACCTCAGTTAATCAAATCACAAACAGCTTTTCAAGTACAAAATAGCTGTATACATATTAATTGTATTACCTACACATTAGATGTCTTGTTTTAAAAGATTTGAGCAAATATTTATCACTTTTAAACATTTTTACAATGATTTACAGAAAATACTGGAATTTTATTCAGTTTAATAATAGCTTATATACAAAGAAAACCTCTTCATGTATATTAAGAACAAGATTCACATAAAAAAAATCACAGTGCAGCCCCAAAATACTAATACTAATCATTTAAATCTTCAAATTTGGCCAATTTGCTTTAAATCTTATTTTACCCACTTGACAGAAAGTTTTTAATCATTTAAATATATATATATATATATATATATATATATAAAACAATTTTGTTTGTATTTTAACATATTCCAAGTATTTTATTTTCACGTTACATAAATGTTCTAATGTATATTTTCACATTTTATTTTTACAAAAGTTATTTAAAACAGACAATTTTATGTTTGACAGCCAACTAGCAAAAAAGTCTTTTGATTAATATTTTTTGTTATAAAATTATTTCTTAGGAGGTTTTAACCTTTAATGGATAGAACAGTGTAGAGAATCAACAGGAAATCATGGGGAGCAGAAAGAGGGGAAGAATCGGCAAAGGACCTCAAGCCAGGAATCAGTCGCCATGAGCACCTTGGTGCTATTTGTTGGCGCACTTGTCTACTAGGCTATTGGGGCTATTGATTAACTTTTGTTAAGATATTATTTCGTTGGTAGCCAACTAGCAAAAATTTCTTTTGATTAATATTTTGTTTTTTGGTATTTTTGGTAATAAGGTGTAAAAATCTCAAATAAATGTTTTCTTTATTTCAGATTTTAGAGCACTTCAATTATTGCTGTTTTTATTTATTTATTTTCAAGCTTTATGTTTGGTTGGTAGCCAACTAGCAAAAATGTATTTTTTATATATATATTTTTTTGCAAATATTCCATTGTTACTGATAGCTAAATGTTTAATATTAGTTTTATTTATTTTTAAATATGCAAAGATAATATTAAATAATTTGCATATATTTGCAAAAACACAAATAAAGCATAAAGAAAGTTAATTTTTTTTATTTTGCTCACATATTAAAGATTTGAGATATCTCTATTTATCACTACTGTAGATAACAAAACATTTCAAACAGCCAGGAATAAAATGCTTCCTATGAATATACAGTTGAAGTCAGAATTATTAGCTCCCCTTTGAATGTTTTTTTCTTTTTTAAATAATTGTTTTATGTTTATGTTTAATTGTGTTTAACAAAGCAAGGAAATTTGCACAGTATGTCCGATAATATTTTTTCTTCTGGAGAAAGTCTTATTTGGTTTATTTCGGCTATAACAAAAACAGTTTTACATTTTTTTTAAAAACCATTTTAAGGTCAAAATTATTAGCCCCTTTAAGCTATATATTTTTTCGATAGTCTACAGAACAAACCATCGTTACACAAAAACTTGCCTAAATACCCTAACCTGCCTAGTTAACTTATTTTACCTAGTTAAGCTTTTAAATGTCACTTAAAGCTATATAGAAGTATCTTGAAAAATATCTAGTAAAATATTACATTCTGTCATCATGCAAAGATAAATTAAATGAGTTATTAAAACTATTATGTTGAGGAATGTGTTGAAAAAAAACTTTTATCTGTTAAACAGGGGTTAATAATTCAGGGGGGGGCTAATAATTCTGACTTCAACTGTAAATAAAACTCTAAGAAACCAATTTTGAGAAAGCATATCCTATAAAGAAAATCACAGTAATGTGAATGCATGCACAAATAGATAAATAATAACAAAAAACTGAACAGATCACCCAAAAATGAACCCTATGTCATCATTCCATGTCTTTTGGAAACATTGTGCATTTCAAATTGTGCTTCATTCAGGTGAGTGGGCTTGACAAACCACAAGTAGAAATACTCTTTTCTCTTATGCACCTGACACTTAATCTAACATCTATAAATGTACCCCCATTTACATCTATAAATATACCCCAATCATGTTGCACTGCTTGCTTCAACCTGAAATAACTCTTTTGCACAATATTAAACCTGAAATACCTCTTTTGCACAATATTCACCTTTAATACCTCTCTTGCACAATATCCTGCACACATTGTTCAGTCTCATGTAAAAGCACTTGTGTAGCCTTTCTTATGTGTATAGTTAAGTATCTTATAGTATATGTTAGTTATGCATAGTTTTTTTCAAATAGCTCTTACTGTGTGTCCAGTATTTATGATTAACTTATGTAGCACCGTTGACCTGCGAGACACGACATTTCGTTCCTCTGTATGTCCACATATGTAGTGGAATGACAAAAAAGCTCGACTTGACTTGACTTGATTTATTCAGCCTTTGCTTGTTCCAAAACAGCTTGAGTATTTTAGTCCTATTGACTTCCATAGTATTTGTTTTTCCTTCAACAGAAGTTGGTGGTTACAGGTTTCCCCACATTCTTTAATATATATTCTTTTGTGTTCAACAGAGTAAACAAAAAAAAAATTAAACAGGTTTGGAACAAGTCAATGGTGAGTAAATGATGACAGAATGTTCATTTTATTGGACGAACTATCCCTTTAAATGTATTTTCAGTGTTTTCTTTTCTGATAAAAATATAGAACCAAACACCTTATACCTTTCAATGCTTAAACAACAAACCCTAAACATATTTTGTGATCAATCCAAACAAATACTTATGCAATCCTGTGACAAAACGTCACCCTATATTCTTCCACAACAACCTTTTTCATTTCCTTGTTTATCCTGTTGGCTGAGGCCCGGCAGCATATGCTCTCTTTAATACCATTAACGCCACAGCTTTTCTGCCCGAAACCGCAAAAAAAAGCCTCTCTCTCTCTCTCTCATGCACACTCACCTCCCAAGAAGTCGGCGTTTCTTTAATGCTGCAACGCTGCCTTTTCCTCCATATTCTGAAGGCAGCGTGTGTTTGTGTGCATGAGATGCAGAGATAGCAGCGGGTTTAACGGCTTGGACTGCAAAGCCTTTAGCTCCTTCTGCAGCTTCTGCCCACCTACCTGTTCTCAGAGCTTCTCTCTCTTTCGCTTTCTCCCTCTCCGGCTCTTTAGCATTGTGCATTCCTAAGATCATTTAAGTTCATTTGTTGCATTATTTTGAAGCAATATTGTCCATATGTGTTGTGTTATTATATATTATAGGTATTGCGACAAGCCATTTGAACCATTAACGATTACTCTATTAGATTACTTTGTCTTTTTCTTAATTTTTTATGTAAAAAAAGCACTTGATTTTACTATATCTACGCCTCAAAAATCAACTTTGTTGGAGTAACCAGAATAGTTTTATAATATTAAGTCATATTTTGCCTTAAATTATATGTGCAAAGCACTATTTTAATAAACATATTTTAAAGTCTTGTTTAACAACCAACTATCACCAATGTTATGCAACATATGTCCATGCTGTCATGCCTTGCAGACTTTGCGGAGGTGTAAAAAAAATCTCTGCTCACAAGCATTTCTTAAAAGATCATTTAAAAACTTTTTAATATAAATGCATTTGTGTTACTAGCAGTTATTTTATTTTAACATTACAAAGTATTATCATCCCTATTGATTGTCAGTTAAGTTTGTGTAGCTATGTCATCATTGGTTATTAAATATTCAGTTGTAATATCGGTGGTAATAACATAAAAATCTCAATTAAACGTGTTCAGAGTACTTTAATTATTGCTGCTATTTTTTCAAGCTTTTCGTTTCATTGGTAGCCTACTAGCAACAAAACAAGTTTTCGATAAAATTTTTTTAGATATTTTTGGATAAATATTC
>CAIGQZ010032594.1:17657530-17679247 GCA_903798205.1 Danio tinwini | reverse complement strand
TATATATATATATATATATATATATATATATATATATATATATATATTAGTGCAGTGGGTAGCGCTCTAACCTCAAAGCCTCGGCTGGGCCAGTTGGCATTTCTGTGTGGAGTTTGCATGTTCTCCCTGCGTTCAAGTTTCCTCCGGATGCTCCGGTTTCCCCCACAAGTCCAAAGACATGCGATACAGGTGAATTGGGTAAGCTAAATTGTCCGTAGTGTATGTGTGTGAATGAGAATGTGTGGGTGTTTTCCAGTGATGAGTTGCAGCTGGAAGGGCATCCACTGCATAAAACATATGCTGGATAAGTTGGCAGTTCATTCCGCTGTGGCGACCTCAAATTAATAAAGGGACTATGCCGAAAATAAAATAACTGAATGAATGAATATACCAGTGCAATGTAGTGCGATGAATATGTGCAATTTTTAAATGTGCAAATATTAAATAGTGCAGAGATTATGGGGAGTATAAGTTATGAGGTGAGTGTGGGGGTGTATGAGGGGGGCAAAAGAGTCAGTGGGGGGCAGAGTTCAAAAGGTAGATAGTTCTGGGGAAAAGGCTGTTCCTCAGTCTGCTGTTTTATATATACACGAGTTATTAAAACTATTATGTTTAGGTTATGTTTAGATTATGTTTAGAAATGTGTTGAGAAAATCTTCTCTTATGGGGGCTATTAATTCTGACCTCAACTGTATATATATATATATATATATATATATATATATATACTATTGAGTACAGATCTTGAATCTTGATCAATAAAGACATTTTGTAAATTTCTGCAAATATATTTAAAAGCTGATTTTCGATTAGCTATATGCATTGCCATGCCTACATGCTTAATTTGGATACCCTAAAATTATTTCAGTAGGCTTTTTGAGCCCTGCAGATTCCAGATTTTTAAAATGGTCATATCTTGGCCAAATATTGTCCTATCCTAACAACACATCAATAAAAGGCATATTTATTCAGCTTCCAAAAATGTACACTTATGACCAGTGTTGGGGGTATTGAGTAACGCATTACTTTAAAAATTAAGTAATAATATTCTAGTTACCGTTTAAAAAATGTAACTGGAGTTACTTTTTAGATTAATTAATATGCTTTCAAAAATAGTTTGCTGAATTAAATTTAGTGTAATTACGTTGAATCACACGCTCAATGACAGAATAAGCTCTCTGTGGGAACAGACAGAAACCTAGATGGCAGAGCCTTGCATTTCTGTGATGGAAGTATTCTCATTATTTTGAACACATGAAAGAAATAGGGATTGTCTCAATGGACAGGGATTTTACTGAACTAATGAGACAAAAATAAAAGTAGCAAACATATTGCTTTCAACTTTGATTAATCTGTACATACGGCATGTGTAGTGTCAGGAAATTCTCAGAAGGTAACATTGTTCTAATTTTTGTTTTATTTGTTTTTTTAAGGTAAATGAAGGTGTAGGTTATACAGTGTGTCATTAAATGCAGAGCTCCTCTATTTAAAAAAAAAAAAGAAAAATACCCTGCAAGTTCTGAAAAAGATCAATCCTCAGGCAGGTATGAACTCAAAAATAAGTTACTTTCCATTAAAAGTAACTAAGTAACGCAGCTGATTACTTTTTGGGGGAGTAACTCAATATTGCAATGCATTACTTTCTAAAGTAACTTTCCCTAACACTGCTTATGACCAGTTTTGTGATCCAGGGTCACATAGCCTATGTTCCCATATATTCCTTAAAAAACTACATATCCCATCAGCCCGGATCTCGCGCAAAGCCTGACGGGAAAGGTTGCCCATGCCCTTGTCCTATCAGCCGCTCACTCTCTGACTGACAGTCTGTGTGGACAGGGAAGCCGAGTCTTGTGCATTGCAGTGCGGTAAAGGTCGGTTTGCTTCTCCGTGGTGAAAATGTTTTCAGCGAGGTTTCTGCTTCGTCGCGTGGCCCCGGCGCTCAGACACGCGCGTTCTTACGCCGACGCGCCCTCAGCTCAGATGTCCTTCACTTTCGCATCACCCACAGAGGTACTCGGGCCTACACGCTCGGCTAACACGCTAGTATTAGCATGAACGCCGGCTGTAATGTTTTTTGTTTTATTACATGTCCTACATAGTGCTGTATATATTCAGGCTGCCATGTGTATGCTGCTTGTAGCTGTAGTATGATTTGTTTGTGCGCGTGCATGTTGCGCGTTCTTTTTGCAAAACTTGTCACTTAACGAAGAGGTTGTGATGCAGTTTTGTCCTCTTTTTTGCATTTTGGAGATTTCTTTTTATGTATAGAAATAATACAATAGTAATTTCAGTTTCAAACATGACATTGTTTGGATTTCTGCTTTGTAAATCATGCACAGAAATTTGAATGACTTTAGCAGACTGTTAGCATCGGCTCAGAGCCCGTCTGTCACCTTGACTTTAATATAAGACGCTTCAGGATGAAAATGTATTTTTTAAATGTCTACACCTGATAAATTAGGATACCTTTTAGTTTGAGTCGTTCACTTTAACTATTGTTCTATTGATATGAAAGTGATTGAGCAAGAAACTGTTTCACAGCTTTTGTCTTTGCAGCATTAGGTTAAGTGGATGATTCATGCAAAATGTACGATTTAATCGCCATTTACTCTTTGTCCAGTGGTTTTAAACCGTTGAGTTTCTTTTTTTGTTGAACACAGAAAATATTTTGGAGAAATCTGAAACCCTGCAACCTATTGACTTGCATAGTAGGAAAACCAAATACTATGTAAGTCAATGGTTACATGTTTCCATCATTCTTCAAAATATCTTTTGAGTTCAGAAGAAGAAAGAAACTCAAATAGATTAGAAGCAAGGGTGAGTAAATTATGACTTTAGTTCTTTAGACTTCAGTTTTGGTTGATCCAATCTCTTTAAAGCTGAAAATGTGCACTTATTTAGCTTAAACATTTTTTTTCTAGGTTTTGCTTTCAAATTTAGCTTTAAGGACATTTCTGGAGTCAAATGACAGATCAAAAAATGTAATTGGTCATTTAACATAGTTATTTGTTTCTGAAATTAAAGAACAAAGTTCCATTTGTTCTATTTTGTTGCCATTTTGTTCAATGTGGGTGTTAAAATAAAAACCAATTATCTTGCAGTCTATCTTATAAATTGAAATGATACATTAGAAAAGAAAAATAAGTAAAAAATCTGAACATTTATGCACTACCTACAGCAGTTGGAACAACATCAAATGAAATGTAAATAATACATATTAAATAATAATGAATTTAAAGGGACATTTTACCCAAAAATGTAAATGTACTCACTGTTTACCCTCCCTTAAGTGATTCTAAACCTTTAAGTTTCTTTCTTTTGTTATATACAAAAGATGTTTTGAAGAAAGCTGAAAATCTGAAACTTTTGACTTCCAGAGTAGGAAAAACAAATACTATTGAAGTCAGTGGTTAAAGCTTACCAACATTCTTTAGAATATATTCTGTGTTCAACAGAAGAAAAACTCACCAACGTTTTAAACAAGTAAAGGGTGAGTAAATGATAATTGTAATTTTATGGTAAACTATTCCTTTAAGTAAATGCCATGAAGGACCAATACAAAGCAAATCTGACAATGCACCCTGTTTCTGTCTATTAACCCAGCATGCAATGTTACTTAAGTGAAATGCTTGTAGTTTACATTTTTTCTCTTTTAAATATTTTTTTCTTTACTTTTTGTAAATGCAAAAACTAGATAATTGTGTTTGAGGTCTTCTCACTATGACATTTTGTCAAAACGATTGTACCAAAATTGGCTAGCATTGTGTATTTTGAATCCAGCATTAGTTACAGGTAACTGAAAACCGGTAACATTCCCTGTGAACTGTGAATATTCATTAATATTTAAACATGTAATCACTGTTGTTTTTAACTGCTTGTTTTGTTAGGTTAAGGTTAGGGTTTTTTGTTGTTGTTTTTTTTACTTCATCTGATGCATTGAAGCTTGTTTTGCTTTATGCAGGTGTTTTTCAAGGAAGCCAGTGTAAAACAGATTGATGTCCCAACACTGACAGGCGCCTTTGGTATCCTCCCAGCCCACGTCCCCACACTGCAGGTGCTCCGGCCTGGTGTAGTCACCGTCTTCAATGACGATGGTTCCTCTAAGAAGTATTTCGGTGAGTTCTAGCTGCAGTAGATGACATGTATGCAGTTTGTCACAGTGGTCAGGTGCTTGACAATGTAGTCCTGTTTCCTGGTTCCATTTTGTTATGCTCATAAAGATTTCAGGAAATTCCAAACCAGACAAGTTTGAGATGAAATGTAGTAATGCTCTGTTGAGCTGCACGATTCTGGCTAAAATGAGAATCGCAAATTTTTTTTGCTTAAAGTACAAATCACAATTTTCTCATGTTCTGTAGATGTAAAATAAAGGTTATTATGAGTAGCCTATTATTATTGTTATTTCAGAATACAACTATTCATAATTCTGATGTTGAATTATTGTGTTTGAGACATATGCTTGCAATTTGTCATTGACAACATTATTAAACCATTTTTTCTACTGGTAAAATCCGACACTTGTCATTATCAGATTCCGTCTCGCATTATATATTCAACATTATATAGGCTAGAGTAGTTATACTGACACTGTTAAACATTTATTCTCATGCACAACACTCTGTGTTCAATATGAAAGAAAAACATATTATATGCTTGTCGTAATCATAACTCTAAAATGCAATATGATTATTTGAATGAAGTGCATGCTTTCGGTTTCATTTTGACTGTGTGGTTCATACTTCCCGTGCAGCTCCCAAACGATCTCTCTGTGCCACAAACTGAATGTTATTTACAACTTTATTACATGTTATTCACAGCCTACTGTATGCAAGTTCTGTTCATTAAGGTAGGCATCATTCACAGGCGCGCACCCACCCTCTCTGTGGTAACAGCTCACGGTCAGCTCACGTCATGTCTGTTTTCGCTGCCGCAAATACATCATTACATGCAAACAGAAATGACATTTTTTTGAGTGAATTATACCTTGTAAATACAGTATGTGACTCTTTCAACACCATTTAGAGGTGTACACGTTGCTGAGCAATGCATGTAAAACAATGTGAAGACATGTGCGGCCGGCTTTATGCTTCTCTCCTGAACTTGAAAATATGATTGGCAGAATCGTATAAATGCTGGATTAGGATCGTCTAGTGGGTCGAATCAAGATCGCGGTCTTTTTACAATTAATCATGCAGCTCTAATGCTCTGGAATAATACTGATTTTAACTATCTATTTTCAATCAAATCATAGATAAAAAAAGCTTAATGTAAACCTATAAATTAATTGTATTTATATCATAATAAAAAAAACAAATAAGCAAATTTTTGTTAGTCTCATAATTATATCAAAGAAATTCCAAGATATGATATTAGAATTAGTGGTATAACGAATCACTAATCTAAAAAAAATCTCACAAAATTCAGATCACTCTGGTTTTTGAGTGACGGATCCGATCATTTTTGGAATCAGCAAAAAAGGGAGGAGACAGATGACGTTTGCTTTCCATTTATACAAAAATATTACTGCAAAAACCATTGGTTTTATCAAACAAAACTAAATTTGAGACCAGGCATGATCAAACTGTCTATACTAGATGCCGAATTGGACATTCTAGGTTGACTCCTTTGTATTTACTCAATAACCAAGCACCACCTAAATGTAATTACTGCCAGACTGCTCTTACCATCAAACATATGTTGTTGGAATGTGGAAGTTTGAATACAATTAGACAACATTTTTATAAGGAGAGTACTTTGATGGACATTTTTAAAAAGGTACCACCAGGAAGAATCTTAAATTATTTGTCAAAAATTTAGCTAAAAAATCATATTTAACTTTGAATATATTTTTGTGTGAATATTATTTCTATTTACATATTTGTATAAGTAACTTTTTTTTATTGTAATACAAATTTGTTTTTATCATGTAGTATTTTATGTATATCCATTTTGCCATGAAATAGCCAGAAGGTGACAATAAATAAATAATAAATAAATTATCAAACAGGACTTAGAACCTGTAATTTTAATAAAAATAAAGAACCAGCTGGAAAAAAGGAAAATTTTCAATACAAAAAAACAATCTGTTATTGTTGCAGATAATGCTAAATATAGAAATCTAACATCTTGTACAACAGATCATTTATTTTCAATGAATGATTCAACAATTCACACAAATTGTCATGTTTTGTTATAGGTGGATAGTTTTTGAAAACCTATTCAGTGACATAATTCTGATAGTTGTTTGATTGATGGTTGTTTGTTGTCACCTATTGGTTAAGCAATGTAATTGCTACAACATTCACCAGCATCAACTTTACATCTTTACCCTAAACATCAGTGTTTATATCTGAACTATAAACTGTTCTCCCAGTACTTTTGTGTTATTTAATTGTTTGTAATGAACTGAAAAAGTGTAAAAACTGAATCTCTCTCGAATAAACACTGATTTGAATGCAGCGCTTCGAAGAATTAATAAGCATATGCAACTCAATATGCGTCCCGCTACGCAAAGACGTTTGAGTATTAAAAAAAAACTTTGAGCGTGGAGCAGAGTGAACGCACTCTGCCTCTCTTGCGCACTGATGCCAGCATTTCATCGCCTCATCGACTGGACGGAGCAAAAAAATAAGCTGAGGTATTGTTAGAGAAAAGATACATGGCGAAGGCAGAGAAATCTATGCGACCCTGTGTGGGAGCATTTCACACTAAATAAACAAAAAAAAAAGTGTCAACGGCCAAATATGCAAAAGTGATGACGGGAGCACTACGGCAATGATCCAGCACCTGTAACGCAACCATGTTGAAGTCTTTGATGAGGAGGAAGGGAGCAACAGCAGGGTAAATCACTACAGAATCCTCACTTAGAATTATCACAATTATGCAGTGTTTTTAACCACCCAATGCTTATTTTATGTTTTAGACATGTAAATACACAAAATTACTAGTAAAACAATACATTTAGAGTTTGTAAAACACAAAGTCTATGGAAGTCTAACAATCCATTCAAATATAATTTGCAGATGTGTTATTCACATCAGATACATGCAGTGAAAGTAGCAGTTCAATTAAGATCATTGAAAAGTCTTTTAAACAACAAAACACACGTTTTTGTGAATTGGAATATCAGGTATTTGATGACATGATGAGCAAGCGTGTGAATATTTTGTATTAAAATGGAAAAGCATAATAAAAGGGATACATCTGTTATATAGCACTATTGTGGCTGTGGTGTGTCACGTGACAAACATGACACGTTGCTACAGAAACATTAAGGGTAAGCGTTCTAAAATAAAGATCGCCCAACAAAACTCACTCCCGTGGCCAAATAGAATCTTTTAAACTCAGCAGTGAAAAGGTTAATAACAGTAGTAATGCAGTGGTGGTATAGTTACTTTGCATTGCAAGACTAAAGACACGTTTTTATTCATTGCCATTTTTGGCTTCACTGCAAAAAAGCTTTTCTTAGTAATTTCGTCTCATTTCCAGTCCAATAACTATAAAAATCTTAAATGAAGACTAGACAAGTTAAATGGCATGAGAAAATTAAGTAATGCTTAACTTCTGTTTGAGATTGTATCTCATAAAGATAATTTTTCTTACCCCATTGGCAAATTATTTAGCTTGTTTGAAGCAAACGATCACATAATTTTGAGTTTTTTTTTCAGAAAACAAGACATCATTTCTTATGCTATTTCATGTGTCTAGTATGTATCTTGATTTTAGATTTTTTTAGATATTTGGATTGAAAACAGGACAAAACTACTACGTTAGTTTTTTATTTTATTATTATTATTATTATGACAGCTCAGGGATGTTCCAGGACAACATGTTTGGGCACTTTCTAAAGATCTTAGTTCTGTTTTTGAATAAAGGGATAGAAAAAAATGCATTTTGTTGTTGTTGTTTTATCTGATTCATCGATTAATCGAAAAAATAATTGGCAGGTTAATAAATTTTTAAAAAATTTATTAGTTGCAGCCCTAAAATGCATTAATGCAGGCTAAACAAACATTGACAGGAAACGCCTTTAATTAATAGCCTAAGAAAGCATTTAGGTAGGTCCCACCACAACTTTTTGCGTCATCATTATATTTTACAGGGAAGCCAAAATGCTTTAATACATGTGATTTGAATGACGCGGGAGGTAATCACTGCAATTGTTATAAATGTTGGATTAACCTACAAGTTCAAAAAAAAGTTATTAATCTGTGGGTCATGGCGTTCCGAAATGTGGGTTGTAATCCGTACGTTACACCCCTACTTTGAATACTATTTAAATAAATTAATTAAATTTATTATTTGATTATTCAGAAATAAAATAATATAATTTAGAATAAAATATTACTGTTTACAAATTTTTTATTACTCTATTTAATCATTAATTATTTAATTTATTTAAAAATAATAATATAATAATTTTGTCAAGTTTTTAGGTAGTTAACTTCAATTTTGCCTTTATTAAATAAATTGTAATTCGGTTGAATTTGTAGTACCAGACCTAAATTCACAAACAAATTCTGCCGTGTAATATAATTTTAATTAAAGGGGTCATGATCTGACAAACCTAAATTTCCCTGGTCTTTTGCCATACAAGAGGTATTAGTATTACCTTTAAAACATCCTCTTAGTTTTAGAACTCAAAACTTTTGTTGTTCCTCTAAAATCAGCTTAAATCGAAGGCGGTCTGACACAATGATAGAAAACGGAATGTTCTAATTTATGATGTAATAGTATATAAGCTCCGCCTCCACAGAAGTTGCACACCTACTAGTTCTACTGTACATTCAACTACTGTTAATATGTGAAACTTGTTAATATATGAGCCAATCACAGCAGTGGGTGTTTATTTCTGAGTCTACAATTGGCCACGCCCATTTAAACAGGGCGTTCTAATGAAGAGGGTAAAAAAAAGCACGGAAAATACACTATTACATCTAAGCTATGATTTTTTTTTTTATGTAAAAAAATTTACATTATAAGTGGACCTCAGAAAACTACAAAATAAAAGTAAAAAACCCTTGTTGGTTCATGACCCCTTAAATGTCATTTGAGAACAGTGTTAAGATGGTGGTCAGTTTGAGCATTTAAACATGTATTAAAGTAACACTTAAAAGAGAGAGACAATGGGAGGTTGGATGGATATGACTATGATATTTTGATGCCCATTTACACACTTCAAAGATGATTCATTCGTGCAACATGAATTTCTTTTGTGAATCAGACAGATTGGAATATGATCTGCCGTCAAGATGTCCGACTGCTCCTTTTATTGACGCTGATTCATTTATTACACACTGCATATAAATGTGCAAATCCATCCAGAAGAGGTCAGGCTTGTCCCACAAATTAGAGCCTCCTCAAGCGATTAAAGTGCACTCTGTGAACTCCTGTGCTTGAGATGTGATGTGATGTGATGTGGTTTGTGTTTGCAGTGAGCAGTGGATCAGTCACCGTTAATGCAGACTCTTCAGTGCAGCTGCTGGTGGAGGAGGCCTTCCCACTGGAATCACTGGATGTCGCAGTGAGTTTCTGATATGCTCTTATCAGTCAAAACGAATGATTGGAAAACTCATTCAAACATGACTAACACAATGTTGGATGCTTGTAGGTCTTTATTAAGGCTAAATAAGTTATTCTATATTTTCAAATGCCCTCTTATCTGTCCATCAGACTGCATTGACCAGTAGCGTCCATTTCTAATCCTTCAGAGCTCTAACTTGCTGAGAAGTTTCCAGTGCCAATACCAAATAGCACACTTCATGGTGCACATTGTGGTCTTCCAAATTGACATTGGCCCGCATTTCTATGTTGTGTCCAAGCAACTGTAGGATGTCCCATTCATCATTTTTGCTTTCAGAAGGGTTCTTTTCACCTGACATTTAAAACAAGTTGTTTTGGATCTTTGTGCTATGAAAAACATTACAAGGTTTTAAAGTGCCATTCGGGATTGAGTGTGGTTGATGTCTGCAACTGACTTCTATGACAAATGTGACAACAACATTATCCAGATTTACGGGACAGTGTATTATGGTTTTAATAATATTAAAACTTTCTTTAAAAAAAAAATGGTTCAGTAAAGCAACAAAAAGGTTGCATGTAACGTCAAAATGAAGGTTGTTCCATTTAAAACACTGCTAATAAAAAAAATAAATATTGTTTAGCCTATAATCTGCCCTTATACAAGAAATATGTCATTTTAATAAAGGAAATACGTCTTAACGAAATCCTGTTATCACAAGAAAATACCTCTTTAGAACATAATTGAGTGAGAAAAAATATATAGTAGCATAGTAGCCTGTGTGTGGCAGCGTTCTGTCACCATAAATGAGTATCTATTTACGTGTATTATTCTATAAACGCGTATTATTTTATTGGAAGTAAATTATATTCAGAATATAATGCTATATTTTACATCTGCTCGAAAGATTGAACCCCTTTTGCTCACTGTTGTTCCCAGAAAATTGCAAAAGTACCCCTTTGTGAGAATACATGCATATCTTGGGATGGGGACTTAGTTCAGTCCTGGAATGTGCCCTGGATACAAAAAAATTGTCATAATTAAATGTTTGCAGATTTGTATGAAGCAGAGATTATGGCACTCATAAGATTACTGTTTACTGTGCAGCGTTCTAGTGTACGATCAGACATAAAAAAAATGCAGAGCTTTGGGTTTTTTTTACGAAGCAAACATTACATGTTTCATCCTGATCACTTAGTGAATGCCCTCAAAGATTCCCCATTATCTCTGGCAGTGTGAATGAACCACAATCATACTGTCCCAGGACACATTATGAGTGTGTTTTCCAGAACCTCTGTGTGACGACTGAACTGGTTTTATGTCATGAAAATGTGGTCTAAGGGGAACCCTCTGATGGTTTAAGGTGCAATTTTGGATTGGGAAAAGTATATCTGAAGACCTTGTTTGGCTAATTCGGGTATGCTGAAAAGGATAGTTCACCCAAAAATGAAAATGTACTCACCATTTATTTATCCCTGGGTTGTTCCAGTCCTTTTAAGTTTCTTTATTTTAAACACAAATATGATAATTGGAGAAATGAAGGAAGCTGGTAACCATTGACTTCCATAGTTGTTAAAATAAACAATATGGTTTCCAAATTTTTCAATACATATTTTATTTTGTTCAACATAAAACAAACACAAACAAGTGGAGGGTGAGTAAATGACAATTAAAATTTTAGTGTAAACTGTCCCTTTAATGGGCTAGTTGCACAAGATGGTGCCAGTGAGCTTTCGAGACACAAGTGTGTGCGCGTTTACCTCCGGTTGTATAGAACTATTCTGGAAGAGGTGAAGATTTCCCATTTTCGTTACCAAAAATGAGCATGTTTAAAATGAAAAACTAAAGTAGTTTTTCAGTAACAGGAGAGAACATCCTCACTACATTGCTGCATACCTCAGTGCACTTTTGCTTTCATTCTTTCCCCGTTGATGCTAAAGTTCATGTTCAGTGGTTACTCAAATTCCGTTGAGATCACTTCAGTCCCTTCAAAAACCACTAGTGTGTAGTGTATGTCCTAAAGATAATTTTGTTTTGACTCCTGGTGGACTGCGAAAGCCTGTCTTATTGCATGGAACAACTATACTCTCCCCAGACCGAGAGTTTGGAATCACCGACCAAGATGCTCTGAGTCTTTTGAGAGAGATTGCTGAATTGTGTGTTATGCAGGAGTGAAAAAAAAAATCACCTCAGCATGACCATATTTGTGTCGAGCTTCTGTTTAATAATAAAACAAGAGTTATAACACCACGCAGAGAAACAATCGCTACAAAAAAGACATGATCCCAACGGAATTTGATTAACCACTGAGCATGAACTTTAACATCAACAGGGAAAGAATGAAAGCAAGTTAGTGCACTGAGGTATGCAGCACTGTAGTGAAGATGTTCTCTCCTGTCGCTGATATACTACTTTGGTTTTTTTATTTTAAACATGCTCATTTTTGGTAACGAAATAGAAAATCTTCACTTTTTCCTTCATAGTTCTATATGGCCTGAAGTAAAAGCGCACACACTTGCGTCTCGGAAGCTCACCGGCACCATCTTTCGCATCTAGCCCATTAAGGTTAAAGTTGAAAATTGTTCTCTAGGAACAAGTTTGAACACCCTTGGTTCAGACAGCTTTTATAGGATTGTCCTTTAAATGTAGCTTTTAAAAGCCCAACAGACCACCTATTGATTGTGTGCATGCTATTTATCGGCCACACAACATTAATAAAAGCAAATACAATGGTCTTGGTTTTCTCTTAGTCACCACTTTCCCTGAACGATTCAAACGTTCAGCATGACGCATCGAAAACGAGCTGCCTCCAAACGGGATCGGACATGCCCTTTCTCTGACACAGAATAAAGAACACTTTTGGGTTCATTCCACATAAATAGGCCACTTTTTTTTTATTCTTCCTAGAGATAGCTGTGCTTGGGGCCTTGCTGGTTAATAAGGAAGGAAAGGTCAGTCACCGTTGAAGTGGTGCAGATGTGTCAAATCCCCACTGAGAGACCTTTAACTTCCAGCAATGTTTGGCCTTTACACTGTGTAATCGCCACTGTGACAAATGTCCTTCACAGGAAAGAGGCCACGTTTATTTGCTCACACGGCCATGCTAGCCTAGAATGTGGCTCAAGTAGCAGTAGCATTGATTTTTTTGGGCAAAGATGAGTTTTCTCACTTATAAGGTGCTTCAAGATATTGAAGTTCTGGGATCTATACGACACTCGTTCCAATTGATGGGACTTTTATAATGTCAGCCCTTATAGATTGAGTTGCCACACTATACATCACTGTCAAGATTACAGTGAATGTGAACCAAATGTCAAGAGAGCCTTTTCTTCTTTTGCAGGCGGCGAAGGTGAACCTGGAGAAAGCCCAGTCAGAACTGGTCGGCGCTTCAGATGAGGCGACCCGGGCCGAGGTTCTGATTAGCATAGAAGCGAACGAGGCAATCGTCAAAGCGCTGGAGTAAATGGTCTGTGTGTTGGTATGTATACATTTTAGCAGTATCCCAATGTAAAAATAGTGTAATTAACGGGATAGTTCATCAAAAAATTTAACTTTACTCACTATTTACTCATCCTCAAGTATTCTTAAATCTTTGAGTGTCTTCTGTTAAACGCATAAGAGTATATTTTAAGGAAATCTGCAACCATTGACTTTCATAGTAGGAAAAAAAGTACTGTGATTTTAGGTTTGTAGATTTCTTCAAATCATATTTTGTGTTTTAACAGAAGAAAGAATGTTTGTGAAGGTTTGAAACAAGGGTGAGTAATAGGGCTGCATGATATTGGAAAAATCTGATATTGTGATACCTTGCTATTTGAATACAATTTCGCTAGATGGATTAAGTTATTCCTAATCCAGTTAATAAATTTATTCTTAATTTTATATTCTGGGAAGTCTAACAGATTTCAGCTGCAGAAATTCAATACTCAAATTTCAAACACTGTATAGTGTTCCTTGTATAAGTAATTAAATACAATTAATCTTTGTTGCACCCCCATACGTCATAATTTCTTGTGCCCAAGTGTTTTAAACTCACTTGAAATGTGTACATATTCACAGGCCTTAAAAACCCATCTTTCACTCTATTAAACTTTGCAGTGCCTCTAACAATTAAGGCTGGGTGATATTGCAAAAAAAAAAAATCGCAATATGTTTCAAATCATTCAGTATCAATAATTCTTGAATATTGTTTTAGAATCTATTTAGGAAATTAGGATTTTTTTAACCACCTTATTTTAATTTATCAACATTATTAAACCAAAATAATTAAACAAAATATCTGATCTCTTTGTAATAAAATAAACACAAGGGATAAAGAAACTCTTAAACTTGATAAGTAAAATGTTACATTGTGTGTATGTAATGGTAAAGGTAGGTCAACATCTTTAAGGTGTCAAAAATGATGATACAGTAAACCTCAAACTCTGTATGCAAAACTAATTATGATAATCATATCTGAGCTTTCACGTAAAGGAACCAGCCATCATTATTCAAATATATACTTCAACAGTATTGTGAAGTTGAATGACTATATTAGCCCCTATGCTAAAAAATCTTTCAGATGGGGTGCTTGTGGCTGGGATGCACAAGAAAAGAAACCAAAAAGCCACTCTGGTGACATCCTTTTTTATTTAAATCTCCTCACTGCTGCACTCATTTCCATGTGTGCTGTTATTTTAACCTGAAGTGACAAGCGCGAGCGTGTGCTTTGTTTGTCTGAGGTAATTAGTCTGTTGTTATTACTGAAATGTGTATATTCCATACAAAGTGTGAAGCAGATTGGTTAGTTCTAGTGCTCTAGGCATTCGGAAAAGTTTAGATGTTTTTCAAATAGGTGCACCTGGAAAATGCGCTCGCCTCCATTTGGAAATGACATACTAACACCCTAAGCTTTTGGCATTGCTTCTAAAGGCTCATGCTCAGCAGCTGCGTTTTAATAAAACTATAGCGCTTCATACCAAAACTACATACCAAACTTATTTTTATTGATATTGACAATTTTGTTTGGTCAATAAATACTGATATCGATTTTATCGCCCAGCCCTATCTACAAATTTGTAAAAAATGCCTTTTTACTTAGTCTTGTTTATAGTCCAAATATATAACATTTCTAAAATCTAGAAGCGTAAAAATGATTGTTTTGTTTTCAAAAATAATTTAAGATTGTTTGTTTTGCCCTAAAACATGCAAAGTAATCTTGTTTTGATTAAAAGTGAAAATATTTTACTGACCCCACTGGCTTGTTTCAAAAAAATCTAAATGTTGACTTCTTATGTCTGTAAACCAAACAATATTATTTACTTGTCTAGTAAAAGCTTCTTGATTTTAGGAATTTTTAGATTTTGGACTTGAAACGAGACAAATATACTAAGAAAAGCATTTTTTTTTGCAATGTGAACTGTGGCTCCTGATTAAATATAATAATTTCCTGTAATGTATCCACTATTGTGGATGAGCACATTGTGTTATGAATGCTGAAACAATATATCATGCAGCCCTAGTGAGCAAATGGTGACCTAATAATAGTTTTGGGGGGAACTATCCCTTTAGTACTGTATGTGAATGTACTCTTATTCATTTATACCAATTTCTGTCTTTTCAATAGAAAATTCTGTCGGTTTGAAAAGGTCTCCGGCTTTTTCTGTTCCCCACCCCAGTGAAGTCAGAAACCGCAAGACTTAACTGCTTGCTTTGTACAGTGGATGAAATTAACAATAAATTTATTTGAAATACACACAGTGTGATGTGCATTCCTTGCATTTTTCACAAAGCCGAGCTGTATTTGCTGTGCTAATAATAAGTTTGATAAATGCAAGTCTGTTCATGACTGAAAGGGGGCAGTATGGCACTGATAAAATGTAAACTTTCGAGCTGCTTCTCAGAAGCAACTGGAATGAATCTGTTTATCATTATTATTCAGGCACTGACACAATTTTTGTACAGAATGTACTACTTTTACCAATAATGCATTTTATGCATGCACATCCTTAGCCGTTATGCTAATTGTCAGCCTACTCATGATGCCTTAATATGCATTTTCTAGATAACTAAAACTATTAAACTACTGATAAACTATTACTCAGATGCATTCACAAGCCAGTTAGGGTTAGAAATGCAGCTTATATATGCAGTCAGAAGAGTCTTCTTTCAGACTGTGGTGCAAAAGTCTAGAATTTGCTTAAGTACAGGGTAATTTTACATGGCAGCTCCAGAGCTGTAAGCATGTGCCGACTGGAGTTTTACGAGACTAAACCACATGCGTCTTTATGAAAGTCAGACGTCTGTCGTGGCAACATGCTGCAGCTTGCTCCAGGCAGCACATGTACAGATTTGGCAGGAAACACTTGCTGAAAGGAGTCCTTGTGCTTTTATAAGAAAAGGTGTTTTATGTGTGCTAGTTTTTCTAAATTGTTACTTGCACTGCACAACTTCAATGTTTACTGTAAATTTGTGATGACTTGCTCATGAATAGCTGATTATATAACATAAAACCTTGCTGACAACAGGCACATTTTCACTTGCTCTCGGAGCAGTGGTGTCAAAAATCAGTGTTTCAAAGACATGCGATTTTTAGGTGGTTTAAGACACCGCAAGGTTCTATTTATCTCACACTATGTTCCTCTTGTTGCCGTCTTTTTCTGCATCTCAAGTGTGAGTATAGCCTCTATTCTTAAGCTTGCTCTACAGAATAGTCCTAATTACCATTTTGCATTCTTGAGAAAGAACAGTTTTAGGTCAGAAGTGGTTCACTAGCAGAACTCTGTATTCACGTATGCTGGGTGTCTTAGGATAGGACTCCAAAGGGTTGGGAAGTAGTGGTATTTCAAATTGGTACATAATGAGCTGGAATTGTCCAAATGAACATGCCACTTTCGTTATCTAGCATTATTTTGATTGTATAAGTAGGCGTGGCTATTTTTGTCTATCGTAGTGTTTTGCGCTGATGACACAAGCTTTGTTCTTTTTTTCCTATTATTGCAATGGAAAAGCTGTGTTTTTAAGACATCAGCAGCATAGCAAGGCGCAGAGCTTTAATATTTTATTACATTAAAGATGCAACCGACAGTTGCAGAAGGGCTCATAGCTGAATGTTTTTAGAACAGCACTGTTATGTATCGCGAAAAAAAGAAACACTTCGGTGAACACTTAAGGCTTATATATAGTCCTGAGTCAAACGCACGCATATGGTTCGGCGCAGCCATCGTGCGGTCACATAGCCCTTTGCATGGCTGATGCCGATGCTGAGGTGCATCTCAATTTAACTACACGTCGCAACGACACATAGCTCTGTGATTGGTCTGCTTGGTAGCTGTGACCAGTGTGGGCAGTGCTGAGAGCCCCAAGCCTGATGGAGCTTGTGTCGAGTCCCGTGAAGTAGCTCCAGATGGAAATTTTTGTTTTGTGTTTACCTTATGATTAATGTTGTTGCATGTCCGCTGGCTCCTGTCACAGATTGAGCTAGTTTGAGCTACTTGTACATTTAAGGTAGCGTTCAGAAAAAAACACACCCAGAGGAACATAACCTCACTACCAACTAGCGTTTCGCTAGTGTTATTGCAACGCAACAAACAGCATGCAGAACTATAAATACACTGCTGCGTGCGCATGCACCGTAGATAATGTCGATCACTCAGCGCAGAAGTACACAGCAGCCTTAACCTTTATTCTTCTATCTGGAAGGCTTGCGTAAGGAACACTTTTTAAATGTTTTAGAATACGGTGAGGATCGGAATGGAGCATCCACTTCTGCTAACTTAATGCAGTTTGGTTTTATTTGTACACTGTCATTTATTTTATGAGGGGTTTTGCTTAACCATTGCTGCCTGGTTCTTCTCCTGGAGGTAAAATTTCTTGCAGAGTTTAGCTCCAACACACTTGCCTAAAAGTTTCTGGTGATCTTGAAGACTTTAATCAGTGTGTTTAACTGGCTAAACATGACTGGACACTGATTGAGCTACACTGCACTAATGACCCTCTAGGAGCAGCATTGCACACCTCTATTGTAGGGGGTCCTCATTCTTTAGATGCTTGCAGGAAGATGGACAGTTGTAATAAAGCGTCGCTTGTAGCTCTGACCTTGTTTTGCGTGCAGTCTGCACAGCGTCAGACTCTCGGGTGGCTGTGAGATACTGCATGCAGGCTGGGAGTGGGCGCGGAGGCCTGACGCTCACGCCTACGCATGCATAACGACCAGCGCAGATCTGCAACCAGTTCTGCAGTTACTGGAACTAAATAAAGCTGGAGTTCCGAGAAACGCAGCCGCTCTTAGGTCAGTCTTTTAGCGCTGTTTCTCAATGTAGACCCTCCACCACATCCTTTTTTGTAGCTTTCACCCACACATGCAAAGGTGTCTACAAATAGAAGCATTCTAGAGAAACCTGCAAATCCACAACACACCTCAAAATCTTCTTGAACTTTGTCAGCTTTGCTCTAGTGATCTCAAGTTATTAACTGCACGTAGGTTTTAAGAGAACACAAAACTTTTATTGACTACTAGTGTTTAACATTTGCAGTACTAAGTGTAATAGCAAAAAAGTTTGCCCTGGTCTTTTTTTTTTTTTACTAGTTGGTTGCAAATAGTACCTTCACAGAGAGACCGTTACCAGACATTTACTTTCGATATCCTGCACATACTAAACAATGGAGATGGAGTTTAATGCTAATGGATAACTTCCTGTAAGTATTGTAGAATGACTTATTTTGGGCAAACCTAGTCCATTTCATACCATGGCAGAGGGGTGTAGAGCATACTTTATTACTGATTGTGAACGCAGTAAAGTTAAGGATGTTCTAACTCACTTTGAATCTCCCTTAGGCCAGCAGTGATGTTTGCGGCAGTCTTGCGTTCCACCAAGCAAAGTGTCACATTCCAGAAGGGTGAGGTTGTTAAATCAGTTGACTGGGAAAGCTGGGGTGAGGCGTGGGCACAAGGGTCTCTCGCTGAGTAAAGTCCTATACACCAACTCTACCATAGTTTCTTTAAAACTATGTTTGACTGTTCATGTACTGTATATTTATATAGTGTTGTTTAAAGGTATATCTAATGTTTGAAAAGCCATCAAGAAGAAATGACCGACAATCCAAAAACCCTCTCCTCTAAACTTGTCAGAATCTTCCTGTAGAGTCTCCAGCATACAAGTCTACGTCACCTAGAAGTGTCTAGTCTCAAATTTACCAGTCAAGAAACTCTTATCCAGCCCCATTACTTTTTCCCCACGTAAGGTGTTCAGCTGGAAAATAGCTCTTATTTTCCCCTTAAGTGAAAGACATTGCCCCACAGAATGAATTACACTGTGTAATCATCCCTTCAGCTCTGCATGGAAAACTAATCGGGGAAAACCGACTTGTCTCATAAACCTACTTTGTCACCAAAAAAGGTAAACTTGTCTGCATGTATCTAAGTGAAAGTAACACTCATTGAGTTGTAAAATGCCTGCAAATGAATGTGAAATGCCTGCAAAAGCAATTCTAGGTATAGGGCTGAAGGTATAGGTGGTGACTGATCACCCTAGCAATCTCAGGCACTGTTTACACTAATGGGTTTTAGTTTTAAAATGGCCTTTTAGAATGAAAACGATCCACGTCCACGCTGACGTTTCATCTAGCATTTTTGAGAAGCTCTCCGTCCACACTACACCGCTGAAAACGCACATCGGGTGTCCGCTACGATCAGATCCTATGCCAAAGTTGGTGACCCGGGTATGTTACAGACTGTACCAAAAAGCTGAGGAACGGGGGGTGGCGGGAGATGGGTCTGAAATAAGGGTGACTCCCGGGAAAAACGTGAGTGTTGGCAGGTATGGCTCTTCAGCGTTTTCAGCGCTCAAAAACTTCAGGGTAGTGTGGACAGAAGGTGTATCCGTAGCAAAACTTAAACTGAGTGTAAACAGGGCCTCTGATTCTTACAGAGTCTGATTCTTATTGGACACACATGCTGATAAAAGGTAAAGCTTTAATGCTCTGTAAAGGGCTTATCAATTTCAACTATTGCGCTTGCATTTTTACCTCCTGTTCTAAAAACTTAAGTTTCATGAATGTATACAAGTATTGCTTTAAATGGAAAGACCTATCAAATTTAGATTCAAATGTAGCCTCCTGAGCCTCACAGAGTCACTCGTGCTGGTTTCCTAATCACATGCTTTTTGTGCTGCAGCACTAGGAAAATATGCCATTAAGGTAGTTTCCATCTAGCACTACCCAAGTAGACATAGCTCCATTTACACGCTTCTGCTGTTTCGGACAAGCCCAGAACTCTGGCAGAAGGCTCCACGCCCGCATGCAAATGCGTGACGCTTTCCAGCGCTGGCAGGCGGCAGATCAAACATAACCATGAGCCCAGACATCGATCTAATTCTGTCAGCTGGCCCAGTATTAGCAGCTGGTGGTGGGGTAGGGAAGGTTGGGCGGTTGAGCGAGGTCAGGAATGCACTGACTGTAGTTGCTTGATGAAAAACAATAATGTCGATTGGTCACTTACATTTATGGTGATAAGTGATGATGACGGTAGTTTTGAAATGTCTAAACCCATAGCCTAGCCTTATATGCTGAAATGAATCCTTGACGGCGATCATATTTATGTTTACCACCTTGCTGCCCTTTCACCAAGTTATGCTATGACGATCACACTGAGGCAATGCTCCAAGGATCTCCCGACTCGTCATCATTCCAGTAAGTTAATGTGCATGCTAAAGCTAGCTTTCACATTTTCCATAGTGACTAGCTTACTAAAGTGATTTGAAGCAAAAAGTTTCCTTGTGCACTTGGAAGCGACATGTGATTTACTGTGAAACTGCTCAACACATCTTTAACGGTTTAGCCATGGTGTAATGTGGCATGCGTTTTATCACAGTTGTTAAAGAATGCTGATAAGGTATTACATTGACAGAAACTACTGGGTTCAAGCTACGTCAAACCCCCAAATAGATCACCTCCTAGAATTCTCAAGGCTTGAGATTATAGGAAGTGTAATAATGTAATAAGTAGAAGGTTGCTGGTATGGTTTTGCGTAGTTATTTAGGAGCACCTCACGCAGTGTCCAATATGAGTGTACATGGAGTCTAGTGAGCACTCAGAACATTACCACACTGCACATGTAATGCACCCTGAGAAACTGAAATGACTTGAGAAACATTAGCATAACTTTAACATAGCACTGCATGTAAACATATCCTCATGTTTAGTGCCAGATAGTTTAACAAGAGTGCAAAAATAGACCTCTTCGACTATTTACCTGCTACGCACTAGAACGGCTGCTTGTATCAAATAAACTGATCTGCTATACGCAGACGTGACTAAACATGAGCTGCCTCCCAATTCAGGGGCTGCGTCCTTCTAAGGCCACATTCAAAGAAAGATTGAGTCATAGCTACAACGAAAGGTGTCTCAATTCATAGGTTTTGTCTTAGAGCCAAAGTACTTAACCTATTACATGTACATGAGGGTCAGCATGACATGAATTACGTCATAAGAATAGTATTGTGTTTGAACATGCACCACCTTTTTTCTGGAACAACTTGTAGTTGTATGAGTAGATCACACATTCATTCATTTTCCTTCGGCTTTGTCCCTTTATTAATCTGGGGTCACCACAGCGGAATGAACCACCAACTTATCCAGCATATGTTTTACACAGCGGAAGCCTTTCCGGCTGCAACCCATCACTGGGAACACTCATTCACATACACTACGGACAATTTAGTTTATTCAACTCACTTACTCTGCATGTCTTTGCACTGTGGGGAAAACTGGAGCACCCAGAGGAAACCCACGCGAACATGGAGAGAACATGCAAACTCCACAAAGAAACACCAACGGGCCCAGCCGGGTCTCAAACCAGCAACCTTCTTGCTGTGAGGCAACGGTGCTAACCTCTGCATCACTGTGCCGCCTCCAAGTTGCACAAGTCACAAAATATTTATATACAGAAGATGCAAGAAATGCAATGTTTAAAATATTATTTACAGGACATACAATAGTTATTTTATTTAGAAGAGATGCTGCTTATTTTCTGTTTATTTGCACCAGTAACAAAAAAAGACAGCTTGACTGGTGATGTCAGCATTAGGACAGCCTGTCACAGGTTTATGAAGAAGTCTGAGACGCCACACAGCCTGAGAGTAATGTTAAAATATAAATAAATAATAAGCATGTTGTCTTTTTTTGTTACTGGTGCAAATAAACAGAAAATAAGCAGCATC
>CAIGQZ010032594.1:17636192-17652530 GCA_903798205.1 Danio tinwini | reverse complement strand
TATATATATGTATATATATATATATATGTATATATATGTATATGTATGTATGTATATGTGTGCATTTATTTTTTTTAATAAGGAACGTGAAGTTTAAAAGCAAAACCTTTATGAGACTAGAATTTACATTTAAATTCTTACATGTTTTGAACAATGTCACTTTATATTTTCTGTGTAGTTCGTAAAACAAGGTATATAGGAACAGACAGATGTAACTTCCTTGCAACTGCATTTATTTAAGGTTGTCGTTGCAATTAAAGTATCCTTTTTTACAGTCAAAAGTGTTTCGAAAAATATGAGGGTTACGCAAATGTGAAATGTGAGAATTATTTTCTTTAAATATCCCAAAAAATACGTCTTTAAGGTTACTTAATGAAAAATAAATGTTATATTAGGTATATATGCTTCTTATTTGTTTGGAAATGGTGTTGCTATACCTCTGTACACCACTGGTGGGCGCTCGTGTATTTTGTTGGTTTCCTAAAACTACACAGATGGATGGATGATCAGGTTTTTTCATATAAAAACAGGTTCTCGGAAATCAGTGATGGTTCTCGTGCTCTGCGTGAATGAGTTGTAAAGTCTGGTAAAAACATATCAGCGATTTTTTTTTCGTTTCCCACGAAACATTTATTTCGCAAAGCGTATCGGTTATAAAACCCTTTTTTATCAGGAGTTTCAGTCTTGTACAGATAAGGTGCTATATGATAACTAGCTAGCCTCCCATCTGCAGACTGTAGCTTACAGCACATTTGGCACGAGATCTTGATAGTGAGTGACGTAAGTGTCAATTTGTGTATCGCCCCAAGCGATGCTTATTATACTGTATGACTGGGACGCAACGTTTCCTTAAGAGCATACTGTTTTTTTATAGGGGACTATTTGAATAGAGATAATGATAATCATAATACCGGCTTTTAAAGGCAAGCTGCACACGTAGAAATCTTACAGACTGTTAGGACATGCGTGCATAATGATATATTTGCATATGAATGGTTCTTCAATTAGGGGAACTGTGCTGTCCTTTATAAATGTTTAAAAAAATTGAATTTAGATTTATACTCGTATGTTAAATATGTGACAAATATGTATTTTATTTGTATAGAATAAAATGGTGCCATGTTTTCAGGCATGTCTTTTAATTTCAACCCTTTAACTGCCTGCTCTACCAAATGGACTGCTTTAAATAATGTCTTTTTTAAAATAATGGATTTTACTAAACAGCATTGTTGGTTTACAAAAAATCAAACAAACATAATTCTGTTGCACTACTACACTTGTTTTTGGTTTTATTGTAAAAAATAAATTAAGATGATTTAGTATTCAAAAATGTTTTATTTTGAATATTTTAATAAATTGCTCTTACACTTCATATTTTCTGATTTTTCATAGTATATCTAATAATTCTGGTACTTTTACCATAAATCGACATATCAACCATTTGGTAGAGGTTGATATTTTAGAAATGTAAAAAAAATGCATTAAGTGTGTTAACTAGCAACGTTAAGAGTTAAGAAATGCAATACAAAATTTGGTGGGGCAGTTAAAGGGTTAAGACAACAACAACATACAAATGTTTTAACATGAAATACTTTGATAAACTAATATTTTAGTGACATTCCTGATTTTCAGTTGCAACATCATTTTCTGTAAGGGAAAAAGGCTCTAAATGACAGTTTGTTTGTTTGTTTTTTGCGTGAAGATCTTTATATAATAAAGCCATAGCTATACAAGTCCAGACAGGGGCGAATTTAACCAATAAGCAAGCGGCCGCTTGGGGCCCCAGGAAATCTGAGGACCCCCAAATAAATACTTAGAAAAATAAATTACACTTGTGAATTATATATAAAATCTTTTTCTATCATATTTTGTAATGAGTGTCTAAAAAAACAAAAAACTTTAATGTTTATTACATCTGCGCAAATGTATTCCCCACTCTCAATCATGAAGAAGTCCAGCAGTCAAATTAGGTAAAGATTTAGTTTTATTTTTAAGAAAACAAATAATTTAAAATGCTTACAAGATGGTTTACATGTTGTTATTATTAGTTTGCATTAATACAAAATGTAGAAAAGAAGTGATTGAGTGATATAAGAAAAATAAAAGCAGCAAAATAAATCAATTAAAAATAAATTAAAGTACAAAAGGTGCATTTTCGAACTTTTGGGCCCCATGGCTGGAACTGCTCAGGGTTCCCAAATCACTAAATCCGCCCTAGAGGAAGCATAATTGTCAAGTTGTCTTTTAAAATTTTTCCATAGCTGTATTTAAAAACCAAAAATCGATAAAACCTTTAGCTTCAGCAAAAAAATGTCCACCACAAAATGTCAACAAACATGCAAACCTCTTACAATGCACACGAAACGCAAGGTGACACAAAGTATTTATGCTGTGTTTTGAAAATAGACCGCGCAGTGTTGCTATTTAAACATTCAAGGTTATATTGGGTGACTTTTGTTACTTTGACAGTTTGCCTCATGAATGGTGTGGAATTGGTAACAGTGGGCTGGAACTCCAGGACTGGAGCTCGTCGCCCACTCAGATTGGATTTGTCCTCAATGAGGAAAGCGATGTGGGGGAGAGAAAGGAGGCGGTGTTTGCGCTCCACGTGGGTGAGCAGGCCGTCCTCCCGTTGGCTGTGTGCATGACGTCACCACAGGCCCCTCCTCTGATTGGGCTGAGCTTTTGTGGGTGTAATCATAGCGGCACAGTGGAAGTGAGATACGGTGAAACAACGGGCATTATTATGCGTGTTTCACTGGAGTTTCTCTTCGAGATGAGAGCTGCGCTTTAAGATATAGGAACAGATATAAAGACACATATACATGTGTGTATATATATATATATAAATAAAGAAAAGAAGGAAAGATCGCGCTGGTTTTTGCAGTACACTGTCAACGACAAAGGACTACGCTTGCAGAATATGCATTTGAATGCACTATCGGAAAAATAAAATTAAAAACTGCTGTAATCGAAGATATTAATTCGGAGGATCGCCGCAGGATCGATCACCAAACGGGAATAATCATTGGGAATATATTTCCAATAGCTTTCCATTGAGACATCCAGCCCTATCCGCCCGCTTCCATCGACCCTGTCTCCTCTATCGTAGGCTATCGAATGGACCAGCATCCGAGCGCCCGGAGCTGCAGCAGTCGCGGAGCTGCGCCGTCCTGCGAGAGCGTCTCCGGCGAGCCCCCCATGAATTTGTACATCCACTCCACCACCGGCACACGCTTCGAGCTCTCCCTTCCCGCAGAAGAGACCGTGGAAGGGCTTAAGCGAAGACTCTCTCAAAGACTGAAAGTACCCAAAGAAAGACTCGCTCTGCTACACAAAGAAACGTGAGTAGTGGTCTGATGTGTTCCTGTTAGATTGCACGGTTAGCTGTTTTAACAATGAGCAGGTCAGAAGGTGGCTTTTGGCTGGGTTTCCTAATGGAGATTTTAGCCATGCCTGTTGGCAAGCCGTTTTAACATTTATTCATTTACACTAGTATATTTTGTGTTTTTAGTTGCTAGTATTTACTCCAGCAGTGGTTAGTAGTTTGCCTTTCCAACTCCCTGGAAAATGTTCACAAGATAACAGTGCTTATTCACTGGTATCTAGTTCTTATCTATTAAACGTTACAGCATTTAAAGGGATAGTTCACTCATGACTGAAAATTCTGTCGTTATTTACTCGCATGTTTCAAACCTGTTTGACTTTCTTTCTTCTGTTGAACACAGAATAAGATGTTTCGAAGAAAGCTGAAAACCTATAGTAATTGTTTTTCCTTCTATGGAAGTCAACGGATGGTTACAGGTTTTCAGCTTTCTTCGGAAACCGCTTAAGCGTGAGTACGTTTTCAATTTTAGGTGAATTATCCCTTTAACTATTGCTAATACTGATAGTCATTCTAAGGAGAACTGTTCACTTCTGACTAGTAGTTGCTGATATTTATTCCAGTTTCACTAGCAACTCTTAATTTGATACTATTTTATTTTTAAAAATAAGTCATTTTGACTACTGACATAGTTTTAAATTCCAGTGTTTTACCATTAGGGTGTTGACTACCAGTGAAATAATAATCTCTAGTATGCATGGAATAAGCAGTTGATGACTATCTGAATACATTGTAGTCTCTACCGGAACAACTACTAGTATGTAGACAAAGAAAGCAGTCGCCTACTAGAAAAAATATAACTTATTTTTAGGGAATACACGTTTAAATGGCTTGCCATAGACACCTGCAGTCATTGCATTATAGCCCATGTTAAATATCAATTATATTTTCCGCTGTGGCAATCCACAACCTTTTGAATACAGAAATGAAAGTGATCTGTGTTGTTGACAGTGTGCTGTGGAAGTCAGTTAAATATAGGCCATGTGCAAGGTGCAGTGGAAACCTGCGTTACACCTGAAACTACACTACTATTTCAAAATAAACAAGCAAGCAGAATCAGTTTTATGGCTTCTAAAAGGGCCTGAGGTGTGCCCAGCTGTCAGTAGAGCATGCATATAAATAGGTTTCCCTAATCTCTTGATTAAACTGGTTGTCTTTGCTTGATTGTAATGTGCATGGCTTAAGTAATTGTCATTTTAAACTGAGTGCAAGACAATAAAGCATTCCTAGCGAGTCTAGCGCCACTGTGTTAGAATATTCTGGGTGAATGTTAAGAGAAAAAGAGGCAATGTTAGTTTCAGTGCAGTTTGCACATTGCCTAACAATTGCACTTGGGTGGTGAAGCTGGGAGGTGAGAGAGAAGCTCTTTTGTCACTTGCAAATGACCCTAACAGTTGCATTGTTTGTGCTTTGAATTGGGCCAGTTGAAAAGCCCTCACAAGTAATCACCACCAAATTACATCATCCTTTTAAAACCAGGAGAGTCGCTTAATCTCTTCTGTTTGGTTTAGCTGCCTCCAGGCCAAGTGCTCAGTCCCTTTGTTCAGCAGGAGGTGGTGACATTTAGCCCGAGCACATGTGTATACATTTTTGCCACTAGGACAGATATTTTTAAGGGATCTTTTGGGTTCAAAATACATTTAGACTACATGGTCGAAACATTTGGATTCATGCAGTGGGGGTTTTGGGCTAAATATAATTTACAGTGCTATAAAACACACTTTTTATTTTTAATTGATTAACTTTTTGTAAGATATATATATACTTTTATAAATGTGTAAAGGTTTGAAAAAGCAGATGCGCATCATGTCCAGACAAAACATATACAATATAGGGATGGTTATGTCCTTCTAAAGCTGAATGAATTTCTGTGAAACAAGATGCTTTAAAAATGGTATTGGATCCTATTGACTTTCATTAGATGGATAGGTGTGTTTTAGAATCAACATGGTTGGAGTTTGATTTTGCATCTAGATATATATTAAGTCTAAGATCTCCTTGTCCATTCTAGACGCCTGAGTTCAGGAAAACTTCAAGATTTGGGAATAACGGATGGGAGCAAGTTAACACTGGTTCCAACAGTTGAAGCGGGCCTAATGGTAAAAAATATATTGCAAGCAGCTCTACATTTGTTTTATTTCGCTCCATTTTGTTGTCACATGTATTAACCCTGTCTAATTTCTCTTCCCAAAGTCTCAAGCATCAAGACCTGAGCAGTCCGTTATGCAGGCACTGGAGAGTTTGACAGAAACACAGGTAATGTTTCACTCTAATAAGGTCATCCCAGTAGATGTTTGAATTACACAGTGGCCTATTACATTGGACAGTTGTGCGTACACTTAACCTAATTGCTAGGGCAGCCACGGCCATCCACGTTTTTTTAAAGGAGTATTTGTATGTTTTTGAACTCTCTGCATTGGCAAGATGTTGCACTGACACATAGGGTAATGGGATACAGATGATGCCCTCCTAAGCTTTTAACTTGAAGACCTTCACACGCTTACTACGCATATTTTAAGAAGCACCTTCCAGTTTCCAGGCAACATCTGTGAGCTGTGGCAAACCCCACCTAGAAGTCAGTTCATTGAGATGCCACCTTTCACATGAAATAAACCCTGTAACTTCATGTGTCAAAATATGATTGTGGTGCTTTCCTGTGTGCATTTCAATATTTAGCTAACAGGTAAACCTCGGGTGAAGCTTATTGGTTAGATTGGTCATTCAGTGTTTAACTTCGTCAGATGCCTCAACTGCGCCTTTTTTCTGGTATTTTGGGAAATCCTGAGTTACTGTGAGCAATATGGGTGTGCATTTGTGTAGGAGAGGAAATCGGCATTCTGTAATGACGACAAAGGAGTGTGATTGTTTGCGTATGAGGGGGAAGGGTAGACAGGGTAGTGCACTGCTCTTATCGTTCAATATGCCCTCTCCCAGCAGCTGCAGTGCCTCCTGTTTCTGTAGAAAAGCGTTTTAACCTGTTAGATGTGGCTTGTGTTTGGCATTTCTCATCAAACAACCTTTTGCAGTTTCGTGCAAATGTTAGCTGTGCCTTTCTCTGATCTAACGTTCTATATTTGTAGGCAGCAAACTGTGTCATCTGGCTGCTTATGAAACGGCCCTGTTTTAGAATTCATCAGTTTTAGTCATCGTTTGTGTCCTTTTTGTAGCTTCATGGTTCTAGACTTGAACTGAGTCAGTAACATTGACAAATGTGAGACATATCACTCTTTCAGAACTGAAATTAGTCAACACAAACATGCAGGCACAGTGACTGCAAAAAGCAATCCACACGAAACGTATCCTTCCCGACATGTGGGACTAGATATAGTTGGATTTGTCGTTACAGTGGATGACCACATATACATAGCAGAATTCCAAGAGCTACATTGCTTGTTTCCAGGGAAAGATCTATCTCAGACTTCCTTGTAACCAGACTGTTTTATGGAAAGGGAAGACTTGCAATTATTGCAATGGCATTTTCCCCTTGTAACTCTGGCCTAACAGCTTTTTCTGGCCTATAATTTAAAGCTGCTGTGGTTTCGCGTGTCTCTCCATAGTCTCCAATTATGCCCTCTTTGCCATTAAAGAGGAAGAACGGAATGACATCAAGGAGTTGCTGAACTCCAAGGGAAAATAAAGCCCAGTTTCACTACTCCGCTTGATAAATCAGCTGTCCTCTTGAACATTAAAACACCCCTTTTGCATTCGAATGTCACTTTGTTGAAAGTAGCTCTGCTTATCAACAAGAAATAATGACTGGTGTCTGATTCTTCCGGCAACAGAGTTTGTTAATTAGCGGTTTCTGTGCTAACCCGCCTCTAAAGGCAGGTAGATCGCTCGGGTTGTCCTTGGGGGATAACATAGTGGTTTGTTTCCACAAGCAGGAACCTTTTCCCTGGGTCTCAATGCCACACACTAGAGATGTTTTCTTGTCATAACTCTCCACCCTTCAGATACCCACCCACTCGCTTTAGAATGGGGCTGGGGTGCCTGTCATTGTGTCTGAAAATGGACAGATGCAAATAATAGGATCCAACAATATAGAGCCAGTCACCTCTCAGTCACCCCTTGTCATTTCCACCTACCCAACCCCCTTCACAGGGAGAGCAACTGAATATAAGAGATTGCTGTAGAAACGTCACTTTTGAGGTGGGTCTAGATTGTATGTGATTACCAGGAAGGACAGTGATGAGTCAGAATCCTAGGTATAGATTGAGTACAAAAATAGAAGCGGTGGGATTGCACGTCATGCTGAGTGGCAAGGCTCCACGGGATGCCAATGGCTTTTGTGTCATATCCACAATGATTTTTTTTTTCTTTTTTTGATTTAGCAAATGTTTGAGATGGCAAAAGGCGGGTGTTACCATGTTGTGTGAACAGCTGGCACATGGGAGCAGAGATTTGTTTGCGCTTCTCTGATCAGTGATCAGGACCATGCCTATGTGTGTTTGCATGGAGAGCTCTCCCGATCCAAGAAGGACTGAGTTGACATGGGCAATCACTCAGATTCGTGACTGTTCTTGTTTCCCATCCGCCTTTGTGATTGAAGTGCTTGGTTTCGTGACTGAACTGAAAAGGAGCGAGGGAGGGGGGGCTATTGAGAACTTCTCATTAGTCGATAACCAAGCCACCAGATTTTTTAATTAGGGTCAAACTCCTCTTCTGTACTGAATTTGTTCTTTTTTAGCCCTGCTCCTTATATTTGTCCTTCTTTATTCTGACATTTCTCTACATGTTTTTTTAAGTCATCAATTAACGCTGAGTTTTATGATTGTAGATATTTTGAAATCTGTTGGCTGCAAGTGTGACACGTCTGTTTTGACTCAGTCTCACGCCTACCCAGACTAATCTGTTCAGTCATTCAAGGAAAGAGGTGTTGCGTTTTTACCTCACATATCTTGATGGTCACCCGGAGTTCAGAGAATTAGGAAGAGTGGACATGGCATGAGCAAAAATTTTAAATGACATCATTTCCTTTATGTCCTTCTAAATCAATCGTCTCAAACTCAATTACTGGAGGACGGCAGCTCTGCACAATTACCTCCAACCACCTCCAACTCAAACCTGCTTAATAGTCCCCAGTACTCTTGATCACCTTAATTAGTTGGATCACCTGTGTTTGATTAGGGTTGGAGCAAAACAATGCAGAGCTGTGGCCCTCCAGGATTCGAGTTTGAGACCAATGTTCTATACCTTTATGACCTTTCTTTGTTCTTTGGGGGAAATGATTTATTTATTTTTTGTGGGGTTTTTTTGTTTGTTTTTTTTTACCTTGGACCAAGTGTTTTTAATATTGGACATTAGCATTTTGTTGATTACTCCAGGGGTGCTCAGCAATCCTGTTCCTGGAGATCTACCTTCCTGCAGAGTTCAGCTCCAACCCTGACCAAAAATAACTAAACCAACTAAGTAGGACCTAAAGGTGCACTTGGTAATTAAAGACAGGCACGTTTGATCAAGGTTGCAGCTGTACTCTGTAGGAAGGTAGATCTCCAGGAACAGGATTTGGCACCCCTGGATTACTCCATAAAAGAGAATGAATTAGTAAGATTAATAATGATAAGTGAATAAGTAAGAATGTAGGTTTAAAATGGCACAAGGGTGAAAAAATGATGGCAGCATTTTCATTTTTGAGGTAATATTTTATGACTGTGCCTCAAAAGTTTTTGGTTATAGTCAACAGACATAACAGAAAGAGCAAGTTCTGAATGATTGAATTTAGCCTGGCTTTCAATCACATGTAGACCTTGATAAGGTCAAACCCCTCGAGTGAGATCTGAAGTTAGCCTTCTGAGTTTGAAGATGCAAGTGATTGATTATTGTAAATTAGCTTGTTATTGCATCCACGCCCTTCATGCTCCTTAGAACTATATTGAAGGCCCCCTGTTGCGATCAAATCCTGGTAGTAGATGGTGAGGTTTAATAAGCTGGTATTGAACTTTCTGTGTTCACTGAGGCCTTTGATAGCCGACCAGTATTGTTTTAGTCATGCTTGGTATCAAAAGAACCTGTTTTCTGATTTGACCCCTCGTAGATGGGTGTCTTCAGGCTGTGAGTGAACGTCAGCCTGCTTCTGTTCTGAGCTTCTGCCCCGCATCTCCTGTGCTATAGAAGAAACCGCCTGCAAATGAGTTCCTTGAACCGCAGGGACCCCAATAAATAAAACTGTCAGCTATAGAGTTGGGAGGGAGTAAAAAAAAAAACGGAAGGAGCCAGAGGCGTACTCTCACTGAATATTTCATCAGCATCTACTGGCATCCTCACACCCATCCACCCTCTCTCCTCTCTCTCTCGCGCTACAAGGTTTCTCCCCCAGCCCTCCTCCCCTGTCTCCCCTTATCATGTTTTCTTTCTCTCTCCTTCACTCGCTCTTCACTGCATAGCAACCACAGCCCACTGCAGAGCAAAATGCCTCCCCAACAAATCAAAATGGACGAAGTATAAAGAAAAAGTAATGCTAGTCTGTTACAGGTGAACCAATGTTGGCTTGTCCAAGTATACACTTCTTTAGTGTGGAAACTTGTTGCCATAGATGTATGGCTGTTGGTGCCTTTAAATTAGCCCTGTGTCTGCAGACATTTTTTTTTTGCTAAAAAAAAGAAGCAAAAAACACACTGCTTAATTTTGTTTCCATACATTGTGTATTGATTATAATGTTAAAGTGTTTTATCTCACTGTACTGGTACATTTGTTTTTGTATTAAGAATTTTTTTTATTTTTAATTTCTTAAACAATCTTTAAAAATTACATTTGTAGCATTTAAAACAAGTCCCAGGTTTGTTCCTTTTACACGCAGAGTAGGATCTAGGTAGGCTTCTGGCTTCAAAAACATTTCCATAGAATTTGATCTATGTGTCTTGATGAGTGAGAAAGAGAGTCAGTAGCCTTAAGAACAAAGAGACCTGTGCAAACGTACTTTTGTGGCTTACATTTAAGTACCTTCATTTTAGGCTAGGGTTAGGACTACATGTTGACACTTAAGGCTCACTGACAGATTATCTATGGCCATGTTACAGATCTACCTAAAGTCTGGAATTTCAGGCCACAAGACTTCTGAAGCCCATTTCATGATGGGCCGATTTCTGAGGGTAACTAAATATGGGCGTTCTTCCACAAGCACCAAGACTTTCCAAAATGGTTTGTTAATATATCTTAGTTTTTCTAGTCATGCCAAGAATATTTAACCACATCAGAAGCATGGTATAATGTATACTTGAACACGCATACCTCGAGATGTTGTGTAAGTGAAGACTACATATACGTAAACGCACTTCTTTGTCTTTGTGGTCATTCGGTTATTGCACCAGAAGCATGTGGGCTGGCTGATGTATTGACAAAGGTCCGTGTGACTCAAACTGACGGCTGCTGTGGGGAATGTCTTTGCGGACCACGTCCTCGCCTTTCAGAGGCACTTTTTCTGGTTTGTGGGGGTTCACGCACTCTCTCATTATGTGGGATGAGTCTGTGCTTCGAGTGACTCAGTAAGATGCTTGGGCCTGATGATGACTGATCTGCAAGGCTAATGTGGGGTCTGGAATGATTTACTTGATGATTTGCAGGCCCAAATACTTTTAATTATATTCAGTGCCCTCTTTGCTTCAGATATTTAAGGCATTTATCCTATTACAGAGCTGCTCCGCTTTATGCTAATATCAAAGAAATTACAGAGACCTTTTGTTGGAGCTTGTGCAATGATCAACACTCCAGACATATGTCAGTCAGGGTTGTTATCCACCTTCTCTCAGGGGAAGTTACTCGTTTAATAATTGAGATTTTACACCTGGTTCTTCATTGTGTTCTCTTCACTTTTCCTTGCTAAGAGGCATACGTTGCCGTCAAATACAGATGTTTTTTACTTCATCTTAAAGTTGCAGTAAGGGTCTCTGTTTCTGTCAGTGAAATGCACAGAGTGGTAAAGGTCGCTCAACTGCAAGAGTGGCTAGTCAATGGAAAAAATGGACCAGCAAAAGAACTTAAGAAAAAAAACATGAAGGGTATACCCCAGTGATTCAAAAGGTTAACAATAGGTCAGCCAGCATAAGCACACTCAGATACTGAATAGATCTGCTGTAAGAATCTTCATGGTTTTCATTGTCTTTTTCTGAATCGTTTTGTACTATTTTCCTTGTGCATTAGTCATTCTGTATTTGTACACAATTATTGTCACACATAGCTGATGTTAGAACATCTCCAGAATGTGGCAGACACAAAGACAGTCTGAGAGTTCGAATAAGGAGGAGGCTGTTTAGAGCAAGACAAGCTCTCTGTATTTCTCACCTAATTTTCTTGGGGTCAGAGAGCCTATTGGCCCAGCTTCCATTCTGGGTACTCCTAAAATGGGCAAGCCTTTCCGGTCCAGTCTTGCAAACAATTAGCTATTATGTGACTGTGTGGCGAGAGTGGGTCTGCATCCGGTTTCAATGGCTGATTTTTCAGGCGTGGGGCCAGACAGAAGTTAGTGTTTTGTGGGTGTGCTGAATGGTAGAGTGTTTTGTGTGTGTGTGTGTGTCTTTTGTATACTTCTGCTTATTCATAAAAAGGCATTCAGTCATGTTGCCAAATTCTTATCCAGTTTAGAGCAGCATTACTAAAGCCACCCCCTTTTCATTTCCTGTTCACAGGTCAGTGACTTCCTGTCTGGCCGGTCTCCTTTAACCCTGGCTCTGCGAGTAGGCGATCATATGATGTTTGTCCAACTGCAGTTGGCAGCACAGCCCTCAGGCGGCCCACAGTTACAGCATCGGCATCTCATATCACGTGGGAGTTCAGAGGGCACAACAGGACTGTCTCATGGAGCTTCAGGCTCTGCCTCTGGGATGGCAAGGGTTTCACACAACCCCCACCCACATCACCCACACCAACATCCTCACCATCTAAACACAACGCTTCCATCTAATCCAGCAGCCTTCCCACCTTCCCCCTCTATCCCATCCATTCCTCCCATGTACTCCACCTCAGCTTCAGGGCACTGTAGCCCTCCAGCACAACCCTCTCAACTCCCTGGAAGTTTTCTTCACTCTCAGCAGCCGTCTTCGGCCTGTGCCCCCTCTCCAAGCAGCCCCAGCCCTGCAGCTTCCTGTCCGGAGGTAAGCCACTGTTTGTCCTACATGATTTGATACAGTATGTTTTGTTTCATAATATATTCATAATTAGATTTGAAAGATATACAAACTATGATTAGTTTGATCACTCATTCATGTTTTTCACAGGCCAGTTGCTCAGCAAAGACTTCCGGCAACTGTAATACTCCTTTGCGATCTCGCAAACCTGGCGCTATCATCGAAAGTTTTGTGAATCATGCTCCTGGAGTCTTCTCTGGGACATTTTCTGGTAAATTTTACAAGTTGAATTATTTGTTGATTGACTATGTTTCCATGTAACCTATATCTAATTATTCTACATTTATAAACTGTGAATTGATAATTGAACTTCTTCCTTTAGGCACTTTGCATCCCAACTGTCAGGACAGCACCGGACGTCCCAGACGGGATATAGGCACCATCCTTCAAATTTTGAATGACCTTTTGAGTGCCACCCGACATTATCAAGGCATGCCCCCCTCGCTTACACAGCTCCGCTATCAGACCCAGTGCAACAGCCCCAACTCACCAGCACCGTCACCACCACCCTCACCTCCCCACACCACTGGACTAACCGGCCTGCCTACCACAGTGCCCTCAGAGACCCAGCCAACTCTTCATCCGCTTGTGCAGTGCCAGAGCCAGATCAGAATGTGCAAACCTCCCGGTAAGTTTTATCGTATTTGCCAGATTTTGCACTTGCAGTGATGCATTTCCTGAAGCACTGACTGTTGCTAAAGTATTTTGAATGTTACCAAGAGGTTCAGGATTCATATCCAAGGCAGTGTTTTCATGGTTTCATAATGTCCAAGACAGGGGTGTAAGGATAAGAAAAGTGAAGATGTTAGAGAGGGGGAGGAAGATCTGGGCTTGTTCTTTCAGGCCCTGGTAGTCATGCTTCAGCAGCCACAGCATGTCTGGCTTTGTCTCTGTGCTGACGGTGTCCTCTTTCCTCTGAGAGGCAAAGAATGGGGGTGGACTACTCTGTTACCAAGAGGAAGGAGGCAGAGAGCCAGAGCGAGAGAGATAACGAAGCAAGATAGCACTCACAGACGTGTGGCAGGTACCCCGCTCTGTCTGGTAAAAACTGATTATCTGGGGCAGCTCGCTTCAGCGCTGAGGAGGAAATTGAACTGCTCTGTCATGAAACACCACTGTTGGAGAGTACAGAGATAATGAAGAAATATCATCCTAGTACTGTTCAAAGCACAAGCCTGTTATCAATCTAGACTAGATTAAAAGCATACCAAGCTAACGGTGTACAATATGAAAACATATCATCAACTACTAGGATGGAATAACATCGGTCACTCAATGGGTAGGGATTCCTACACTTTTTTTTTTGGTGAGACTATACACTTTCTGTGTGCTAATTTTTCTTCTGCTTACATATTACTTCATCATTGGGTTGGTTCTCTCTTTTATAATGCTTCCACATTCAAAGTCAATGGGCCATCCTACTGTTTCCACTCTGTCAACTACAAAATTGGGGCTAGTGCTAGTCAAAGGATGGTTGTTTTCCTAGAAGCCTTTAAATAGAGATTTATGCAAAAAAAAGAGCTTAAAGAGAATGCTCATTGTGTTTGAAAGTCAGTAAGAGGGGGCGGGGGAACATATCAAGAGTCCATTCATAAAATTGTTGTTTACATCCGGCCAGCGACTGCCCACTGATTAGTTGGCGCTTCCTCTTAAGCAAGAGAGAAAAAAAGGAAGGGTGCTAAGGCTATTTTCTGGAGAAAACTGCCTTGTTTGTCTACATGTTTGTGAATCCATGGTGTAGTGCAAGCTTAGTGTTAAGGTCACTAGATGGTTGTGTTTAGAATTTTAAGACCTCTTGGCACCTGGTAACTAACTTGTCTACATGGACAGGCACCACAGTGTCTTGAATGACCCCTTTGAAATGTCACATACTTTAACAAGGTATCATTAGCAGGACATTCTCACTGTACTGTCTTCTTGATGTGATTGCAGACCAAACAAACCTGATATCCCCATACTACTTGTTTAGACATCCCTTTCTGCACGCTCGTCTTGGAGTCTTATAGATATTTATTTTGACACTAGTCTGTGTAGAGGTTGAGGGAAAAAAAGGGGGATGAAAACCTTGGTCTGCAAAGAGTTGGCCTTTCTTGTTTTAAATTCCTGTGCTTGCTGGGGTCTCTCACCCCCTTTGCCCACTGCAGGCAACCCCTTTGTTTTGGATTGTAGTAATGCACCAGCCTCACCTTTTTACGATCATTAAGAATAAAGCCTGTAAGTTTAATACTTGGATCTGGACTTTAGATTTGGTATCGCCTGACCATAACTCTAAAAAGAGGAATTGAAGAGGGGTGAAATGGGTATCAAACTGGGTGGGGGAAGGACAGAGCAGGAATGCTTTCACTCTCAATCTTCTGCATCTGTCAGCTCAGGTTAGATTAGTTTGGGCTGTGCAGGAGCGTCAGGGTGGAGCTGTTTTTTAGCAGTGTAAGAGAGAAAGAACCAGGAAGGGTGCTCAAATTCCTCCCTTCGTTCATTTAATCTGACTGAAAGCAAAACTCTGGCTGCTGTGTACATACTGCAGAGACCTGAAATGTCAAGATCTCTGTCTTCTTTGTCCTGAACTCCCTGATGCTTAAACACTGCCAAGTTATTTTTCTAACCAAAAAGAGAGTTTTGCCTTTATACAGACTGCTTGATCAAGTCCCTCAGGGCTTTGACCATGTCACTAAGTTGCTCAGACCTGCCCAGCTCAACCGGGGTTAAATTATTTATTCCCCCTCCTTGCTTACTGCCAAAAAGCATGTAAGTAACCCCCAGGCCGACTATCCTTAGCTTCTCATCAGGTGGGGGCTATGGCCAGCCATATCCGATGCCCTTTATTGCACCTAGTATGCAAATTGTGGTCATTTGAGACCATGGCTCCCTGCAGGGTCATTGATGCCATTGCATCAGTGAAGCAATGGAGATGTCAGGCTTTGACCACTCCCTTGGTTTAGTTCTTGGTAAGGGTGCAGATGGCTGAACACAATGCCTGTCCTTTGCTGTGCACAAACTCCAAGCTCCTCCCAACCCAGAGACTACACTGGCACCCATCACAGCTTTATGGAGTATGCTACAGCTGGTTTATTGAACAGGAGGGCCTTCTGTTCTCAGAGTTAACCGGTGCAATGCAAAGGTACTATGTCAATGAGTACATATTATCTAAATGGCTAAAGATCGGTCACATATCAGAGTGTCCATAATAAAGAAAATACTTCATAAACGTGACCACAATGTTTTCTTAGCTTCTAATTTAATTATCATATTGTTTTAATAGTTTTTATTATTTTGTTTAATACAAAGGCCATTTCATGTTTTAGTTATTATTTTGTTACAATATTTTGTTACAGTATGACATTGATTTTGGGCTAAAGTTTTTTAAATATTATATTGAATTGATTGTTACATTTATTTTCAAACGTAATATTTATAAGATCAATGAATAAGCATTTATTTATTTATTTTTGCTTATTTGGCTACCCAAAGCAGTGTGACATACTTTTATGTGACTCCCTCCTCCACAGCCAAAACATCTCCTCTTGATGCAGAGTGATTGCAGAACTCAGACTCGAAAAGATCACAGGACTTATCAAGACAAACAAACAAGCAAGTCAAAGACAAGTGTTAATTAAGCTGATCTTTAATGGATCAATGGCAAATAGGAAGCTTGCAGAGACTGCCAGATCACTGTAGTGTGGGCCGACACATTGGGTTGGGCTTAATGTTTACCTAAAACCCTGTTCAACTGACCTAATACCTGCAGACAGGCCAACAGCCTCATCGATTCAGTAAAAATCCTCCGTCCATTGCTCTCTCTCTCTCTCTCTCTCTCTCTCTCTCTCTCTCTCTCCC
>CAIGQZ010032594.1:17591786-17622819 GCA_903798205.1 Danio tinwini | reverse complement strand
GATAGATAGATAGATAGATAGATAGATAGATAGATAGATAGATAGATAGATAGATAGATAATTTGTAACCAATTTTACCCCAAATACTGTGGTTTAACTATGGTGTGGCAAAACCACAATGAATGTGTGGTTACCCTGGTTTAACAACAGTGATTACGTTTTCATAAAACCATGGTTAATTTTCTAAGGGATATATTTGATGAAGATGAAGTATAGCAAATGTCACTGCAGGATACACTGCTTGACATGTCAACAACCCATCTGCTAAATGAATACATGTCTGTTTATGTTTTTTTCCTACTCTTTATGGTGACTGAGTTATGGCTGTTTACTAATGTGGTTTGCCAGAATAAGCTTGTGTAGTTTTCTTGGCAAAAGAGGGAAATCCACCAATTCCCCTTATGGCCAAGCTCCATATAATATTCCCTCAGTAATGATATTTGCAGGTAGACTAGTATTCATATGTAGCATTAGCATACATTTGCTCTTTTCACTGACTATGGACTCTTTTCACAAGCCTGTTATGATGTGTTTAACTGTTATCAGCATCCTAAATCCTTGAAAGTTTTTAATGTTTTGTTTAAAAAACAAAAACCTATGAACATTTACAGTATATGTATTTCTGTAAGTATCATATCATCTTTGCTTCAAATGACAAAAAAAGAATTACCGCTTGTGCGAGGTGTTTTTAATGCAGTGTCTATGGGACAGGACAGTACATTGGACGTTATTCTCTCCGCTGGCTGACGTCATCAGTCTCACACTATTTTTTTCCTTTTTCTGAAAGTCTTTATAACATCATGGTGTTTTTATTTTATTATTGCAGCAAATACACTATTTAAAAAATAACAGCAAAATAACTATTTGTTGTATTCACCCGTTCACTGCGCTCTAAGTTTTCCCAAATATGATGACTTCCGGCTACTGAGAAAGCCGGAAATATTAAAAGGGTCTATTCTTAAAATCCAGTTTTGATTAGTAGCTAACACTTCATTACATTGCTTTATTTAAAAATACGTTTAATTTTATATTTAGTTTCCCCATGTAGCAAAACTAAAGTGATTAATCCACTCTAAGCACTTTTCTAATAATAATAATAATAATAAAGAGAAAAGTTGTGCAAGATCCCTCAGTGAATTCTTGACATAGCTGTAACCAGAAGCCAATTAGCATGGCGGGACATCGATGTGTGGTTTTACAGCATTGTTAGCATGTCATTAGCATACAGCTGATATACATTTTTCCACATATGCAACATATTTACAAAATTGCATCAATGCGGTTATTAGGAGATGCAAAAACAAATGCTTAACTTTAAAACCAAGTGCATGCAATCACAGGAACTTTGTACATCCTACTTCTATAATAGTAAGAACTGCTGCCCAAGCAAAACTGGAAGGCTAACCTTTCAAGTTTCCAGTAATGCTAAAACTCTTCTGTCAGACAAGTTTCCCAGAAGCAGACAACCCTTTTATGCACTGCCTTAGCTTTGCATCTGCCTCCACACCCAGCTGGTGAGAAGAAAACTGCAGTTAGTGCATGTTAGCGTTGCGCATTTAAAACGAAACTTAGCAATGAGGAACAGAGATGAGCCTGTGGCCATGACCTAACACCACAAACTGAAGATCTTGAGGTTGAGTTATGAATACGTTTCCATGGTTCGACTGGGCACAGCTGAGATGGGTCATGTGACTTGACACTTTTGGAACAAAAGGTGCTTTGTGTGCATTTGCCTGCATTTTGTGATATGATTATAGCATTTTGTATTTATTTAAAAGTAAATCTAAAACAAATGAGTAAAAACAACTTTCAGAATTCAAACCAGTAGTATTACAGTCAAAAAATAACGTTTGCTGTTTGTTCAAAATACTTATTTAAAATGAGCTGAAACAACACAATTCTTAAGATTTTTATTCAGGGGGATGACTTAAAAGTTTTATGTTTAATCAACTTAAATTTGTAAAATCTAATATGTTAATTCCTTTATGTTGTCCCAACTCAAAATGAGAGTGTGTAACCATGCATTTTTTACAGTGTACATTGCATAAAAAGATATGTCATAATTAATAATCAAAATTGAGCAAATTTACCATATTTTTAAACATTTTTTTACCCACTTTTAAAGGTGTGGTCCACTACGATATCATATTTTAAACTTTAGTTGATGTGAGATGTAGCTGTGTGAACATAAACAACATCTCTGTTTGCAAGACGCTCAAAGTTCAATACAAAGGGGGACATTGGCTTTTACAGAGTTAGCTTAGCAAAGCTTACAGCGAACGAATTTTGGGAACAACAAAAAAATACATCCAGGCTAGTGAGATCACAAATGATTTAGGTTACGTGCATTCACCACTCGCACACACCCTTCGCAGTGAAGGGGTGTGGCCAGAGGCGCTGTAATGTTACAGCAGAGAAAGCTAAAATGCCTTCCAAACACTGCTTATTCCACAGAGCTTGTTCTGTTTCTGTATTTGTACTTCCAAAGGACACGGCACAAAAAAAGAAGTGCTTACAATTTAATTATAATTATGTTCCTGAGAATTATAAAAAAGATATAGCTAGCATTTGACAAAGGATAGCTTCCAGAATCTCTCCCAGTTCAGTGCTGGATTCGGCTAAAAACTCCTCAAAGAAGAAGCAGATCCAACCATAATAGCAGAAGCTATGGATTGTAAGCCACAACCTGTAAGTCTTTTTATTTGTTAAAATTAATCTATTACATGCACAAGTTCAAGCATTAACGGTTTGTTGTAGCAAGGATGTAAACAAAGGAAATGCTGTTTGGCACTGTTAACAATTTAGCTACAAATTCGTATTTATCTGTCAAACCACTGTAAACAACCACAATCTTCACTAGTGCTGCATTGTCTTTCTAAGCGTCCGCTTTCCGTGTTTTCTACATCTCGATTGACAAACTCTTAAAAGATATGTGAACGTTTCATATTACTTACACATGCTTATAACCCGAATATATATAGAAAATACACTTGTCAGGATTTATTTTAGAGAGCAGGCGTGAGGTTCAGCTGTGTGCTCTTCATTTGCCATCTGATTCAGGCTCAAACTGCTGACTAATTACACAGCAGAGGCAAAGCGCGTGCTTGTAGTGGCGTAATGCTTTCCCTGGTGATGTTGAGCAGAAACCCGAGAGTCACAGCACATTTTGTTAGTTGACCAATCAGTGCCTCTTGAGGGTGGGCCTTTCAGAGGAACTAGGAAATATGACAGGTGTTTTCATGTTAGCTTAGTAGCTGTATATAATTAAAGTAAGATATATGAAAAGTAACGTGATTTTTTACAAATGAAGCATGGGCACAAATAGTTTTCTATCTTATAAACACAACCAAGCCTTAAAAATACACTTCCATCCGTTTAACAAAATTTTTGTACTCTTATTTATGCTTTGCACATACAAACAATACATGTTCTTACTGTACTTATTGTATTGCTGTAGATTTACATTTAAAGTTTTATTTTTGTGAGTACACAAATTAAAAACCCTCATGAGATTTCTTAAAAGGCAATGTGTTGCTCTCCATCCACTTCTGTTTGTTTCCTGTGTCGTTGCAAGAGAAGAATGGTGATCTGTTTAAAATTTCATCTTATTTATGCAGCTGTTGAGGCTGAATGGACCTTTAATACCATCCTAGTTTTTTCTTTCTGTTCCTCTCTTCTGCTTTTGGACTACACCAAGCTGTTCTGGATGGTTCTCATGCTTTTCCAGCTGTCCATTCACAACATAAGGGTTCACCTTTGACCCTGGTCCACCACCATGGCGAATCAACTGTAGCATGGAACCAGACCTTCTAGCGCGGTAATAGAGATTTCAGATGGCGACTATTCATCAGTGATCATGCATGCTTTGTCGTTGTTAGTCCAGATCTCATGACATTAAGTTAACAGTATGTGGTTTGTATAATTAGCGCTGGGACATTTTTTTTTGGTGTCACACCTATGTGGGACGCGTTAAGTGTGGTCTGTCCTCATCTTTCTAGTACAGCGCTTCTCGAGCCCCCTCACGAGTGACCTTTAACAAGCGTGATGACATGACACATGCTTCAGCAGGCCAAAACCACCTCGCTTCGGTGTGCATGCTGAACAGCATAAACATTGCCCTAGAAATTAATAATCGCTGCCTCTCATTTACCGGTCATGACCTAACCTGTTTTCGACTATAGACAGAACCCTGCCAAATGATCTGCGGTCTAATTACAGGCTTTCGAAGCTAATTGTGTTACGTGTTGCTCCTCAAGGCTCTGCAAATGACATGATTTATTGTGTTACACGCTTCGAGGAAGGCCTAGGCATCCTTTCAGTCGCAAACAGGTGGTTCTGAAGGGTCTACAAGAACCTTCCCCTGGTTAAATGTCAGATCATTGGTTAGGAGCAACTTTTGGATGCCTAACTTGCAGGATATCATTACTTTGTGAAGAACAGCCGGCGTCCTTGTTAGATGTGCCATTTAAAGACACTTGGCATTTAAAGTTTGGCATGGAGCCCTTTTCGACACCTCAGGAACACCCCTGTGAAAGACTTTCCAACTGTGCAAATCCAGGAGACCTCGTGCAACTACCTTAAAACAAAGTCTGTGGTTTCTGTCACGTGCCTACTTGAGGTTTGACTGAGTGGAAAATACAGCCAACCCACGCATAGCCGAAAGAGACGCATCTACTCCGCTTGTGAGGAGAAGTGCAAACCCAAAAGAGACGGCTGTTGTAATGTAAACCTTTGTCTGTGCAGCTGGATCCCATGGCCTGGGGAGAACGAAGCTCCTAATGCGACGCGTGCAGGTGTTGATTAAAGGAGCACCGGCGGCTGTCGTAAAGAGCAGCTCCCTTTGGTGCTTTCTTCATCTGCATAATAGATATCAGGGTTGACCTGTATTGTGCAGAAGGTGCCGTCCCTTGCACTGTGCTTGAAGGGTACAAGTGTCTGAGATGCGCAAGAAGTGTCACATCTAATGAAAGTGGGATGCAAGCCGCACAAAAAGCGGCAGTTATTAGTGGTGCTTGTGGATTTGAATGATACCTCAAATTCTATGGCTTTTTGAGAAGAGGTGTGTGTTACTTTACTAACGAGCATTTTTTTTTCTTCAGAATTTTAGCTGGCATGTGACAAAATGGGTGAATTAATGTTATGTTAAAGAGTTCTGAGCCACATCTAGGGACCTAAATATAAGGCAAATACAAATATACTTTCCCAGTACTGGGTTGCAGCTGGAAGGGCATCCGCTGTTTAAAACATATGCTAGATTAGTTGTTCATTCCGCTGTGGTGACCCCTGATAAACAAAGGGACTAAGCTGAAAGAAAATTAATCAATGAATAAGAGTAGACATAATATATATAGAAAACCCCTAATATTTTTTAAAATGCACATCGTAAGTTTACATTAGTAGAATGAAGGCAGTCTTAAGCTCTTATGTTGTGTTTTTTACAACTTGCACTGGTTTCCCATATGAAAAGGCAGTGGGGAAGTCCCTGCAAAAAACAAGCGCAGCGGCAAAATTAAAAAAGTCTTTTTATAGTTTATATTTGACTGGAAACCATGAAAAAGTAGAGTGCAAAAATGCATTATGTTAAACTGAAAATGTACTTTGTGTATTTAGGGCCTTATGATTTGTGCAGGGTGTACAATGGGAACAGAAAATGTGAATTTGCTGCACACTACCTAACAAAAGTCTTGTCGTCGATCCCAGTTGTAAGGGCAACAAATAATAATTGACTTCTAGTTTGACCATTTGGAAAAGTGGCAGAAGGTAGATTTTTCCAATGAGTTATCTGTTGAATTGCATCCCAATCATCACATATACTACAGAAGACTTATTGGAACCCTCATGGACCCAAGATTCTGATATAAATCAGTCAAGTTTGGTGAAGGAAAAACTCAAGGTTTGGGATTACATTCATTATGAAGTCATGCGAGAGATCTGCAGAGTGGATGGCAACATCAACAGCCTGAGGTATCAGGACATTTGTGCTGCTCATTACATTACAAACCACAGGAGAGGGCAAATTCTTTAGCAGGATAGTGCTCCTTCTTATACTTCAGCCTCCACATTAAAGTTCCTGAAAGCAAAGAAACCCAAGATGCTCCAGGATTAGCCAGCCCAGTCACCAGACATGAACATTATTGAGCATGTCTGGGGTAAGATGGAGAAGTCATTGAAGATGAATTCAAAGAATCTTGATGAACTTTGGGAGTCCTGCAAGAACTCTTTCTTTGCCATTCCAGATGACTTTATTAAGTTATTTGAGTCATTGGAGAGATGTGCAATTTTTCAAGTTCATGGGAGTCATACACAATATTAATTCTTTTCCAACTGCACCATGACTTTATATTTCTATACTGTACATTATTTCTGTTAAGTGAAAAGACTTTTGTTCTACCTAATTAAAAATCAAGGGATGATCATATTTTATTTGGGTAAAATAAGCGTAATCTAGAGGCCTTTGCCTTTCATAAAGCCACTTCTGATACCAAATGATCAACTAGAAGTCAAGTCATTATTTGTTGTTCCTAAAACTTGGATTGGCGACAAGACTTTTGACAGGTAGTGTATAATGCAGAATATAACAAAATTTGACAAATTATAGATAAAAAAATGTAAAAGTAGTGCTTAAGAATGAATCAAGTAATGATATGAATTGTGAAAAACTGCATATATAAAAATACAAAAATTTGATATTTGCAAATTCTGCAGGTTTTGTGCAAATTCCTGTTAAAATATATATAATATAATTAAAAAATAATATAAACTTTATTTTTTTAAGGAATAATTACACAATACAGTCACGTTTAATTTTATCCAGAAAGTGAAATTTGAGAAAAAAAGTAAAACTTATTTCTAATGGTTTAGAATGGTTTAAACATACATCTAAGTAGAATGGGCTTTTTATCTGATAAAATTTACTTAATAAACTCCAGCTTGTGCATCAAAAATGCTTTTGTTTTGTTTTTCACAGAACATGTAATGATTAAACAATGAGTGTAATTGGACGAGTGTGATTATTTATTAGATTTTTCTGCACAATATTGGAAAAATTTGATAATGCAATATATTTTTTTTCTGTAATAAATATTGTGATAGTGGCGATGCAGTGGCGCAGTAGGTAGTGCTGTCGCCTCACAGCAAGAAGGTCGCTGGTTTGAGCCTCGGATGGGTCAATTGGTGTTTCTGTGTTGTGTTTGCATGTTCTCCTTGCTTTTGCGTGGGTTTCCTCCGGGTGCTCTGGTTTCCCCCACAGTCCAAAGACATGCGGTACAGGTGAATTGGGTAGGCTAAATTGTCCGTTGTGTATGAATATAAATGAGTGTGGATGTTTCCCAAAGATGGGTTGTGGCTGGAAGGGCATCCGTTGCATAAAAACGTGCTGGATAAGTTGGCGGTTCATTCCACTGTGGCGACCCCAGATTAATAAAGTGACTAAGCCAAAGCCGAATAAATGAATAAATATTGCGATATGAATACAGTTTTCACCATCAGAATAAATAAGAGAAAAGTTTTTTTTGCATTTAATAAAAACATCTGCCAGTGGGGTAAGTGAAATAATCTTGTTTTCGCTTTGAAATGTAGATATCTGGACTACAAAAAAGACAAAAATTCTATGTAAGAAATGTTTTTTGCATAAATCATATAAATTCCAGATAAATACAATGATTATATACAACTCTGTAGCTCCTGGTCAACTATAATTCAGATTGGACATTGCATATCTTTTTTTTTTTTTTTTTGACATTGCATATCTTTGCGATGTGACTATTGCGGATGCGCACATTGCGATATCGAGGCTGAAACAATATATTGTGCAACCCCACATCAAATATGCATTTTTGGATGAAAACACATTGTCAAATAGTGTACATTTTTTCCTTATTACTTTTTTCTACATTTATGCTTATCTTAATAATCATATGATATTATGACATTTGTATGCCAAGGTATTTTTGAATACAAAACAAATTATTAAAAAAAATAACATAAACCTCACATAACATATATGTGAGTAAACTAAGAGACACAAAAATGCACAATTTCACTAATCAGCCACCCAGAAGAACCTGGCAACTGCTCAGAACACCTTAGCAACCATATAACAAAGCTCTGGCAACCACCCACGGCATGCTAGCATTGTGGCGGCAGCTTTTGCACATTCAAAACCACTCCAAAAAAATATAGTATTTATTACAACGCATGCCAAGGAACAGCATGGATGCTTTATCCGACTTCCAGATTCCACTAAGCCAGGATTCTTTGACTTAATGCACCAAGGTCCTTTTATGGTACTGTAAACACAGCGCTTTAAATCCAGCTGAGGCCTCAAAAAAAAAAAAAAAAAAGAAGAAGAAGAGAGAAACAGAGAGAAAAGAAATGAATGAACACAGGAAACCTCACTCTGGCAGGAAGTGGGAACGGCTGCTATGGTAACAAACTGAAAGAAGGAGCCCTGGTGGAGCTCTTGCGAATCGCTGTGTTTTGACGTCATTTCGCGCACAGAGAGAGCGAGTGAGAACAGCTGCCGAAGACATAAAATAAACAAAGGAGGGGATGAACTTTAGAGCGCTCACTCAGAAATGCTACACAAGAGCCACGGCTCGATGTTTGTCTTCTCAGAAAGACTTTTTTTGTTGTAGTCGCAGGATGAGTTTTTAAATATAAGGGTGTTTTTCTCTCGGGCATAACCTCCTTCATAACTTAAAAAGCAGATGGTGCTTTTTTTACGACTGTTTGACAGCATTCTTTGATTAATGTTCTGACTGACATTTCAGTGTCATTTCAGTTCACTTCCATTTGGCAAAACTGTGTTTGTCTGACCAAAGTATATGGTAAATTATGTAGCAAATGGCAAATGTAGAATCACTTTTTTCTAATTTAATATCCATTTTGTTAAAACAATGGTAAAGTGTGTTTAAATCGTCAGAAAAGGCTGAATATATTTTGAAAATGTGTGTTGGAAATATATGGAACTAAAACTGTTGATGCAAGTACATTTTAAAATCCATATTAGCTTTTAAAAAGTATTTGTTTTCTTTTATCTCAGTATCTATATATCTCAGCATATCAATATTTTCTTGCATCATAAATCTATTTTGGCATGAAAAAAACCAATAATGGTTCAGATTTTTACTTGCCCTGCCAAAATTTTCACTGGCCCCACCAAAAAAGAGAAGTTAATAGCTATTTCTTAGCCACATATTTTAAATAATGTGTCAAAAGCCAAACATAATTGTATACATACACTTTTTATTTATTTTATTTTTATTTATTTATATTTCATATATTTATTTTTATAAGCAAAAATGGGCACTTGAGTTTTGATACTCATTGGCTAGAATTATGCATTATAGGCTTAAATTATAGAGAGAAATAACACATGAAGCGAGACTGCTGTAAGATCATGAAGCAGATCAATGTTGGTCTTTCTTTCGAGGTGCCAGTGCAGAAATGAACAAAACAATAGGCCTAATAGGCCTAATACATATTATAAGATTAAAATATAGAAAAGTTATCAGATAGTAATTTCTGTCAATTTATTAACAGCACTCTAGTATTTCAGCGTGCTTTCACTTTCGTATTTGACATGAAATGCACATTTGCTGGTAGGAATGACATCTCGCCCTACTCATATTTGTCTCGTCATAAAGCTGTATATATGGCTATTACACAACTATAATACACTGTGATATAGCCTGCTTTGTTGGATAATTTTGCTTTCTCACTACAATCGATCCGCTCCAGAGTTCGTTTTAATTGAACCGAGACCACCTCATTCAGACGATATCGGACCGATTGATTTGGTGATTTGGATTCGAGTGCGATTGTATTCATGTATGCTAAATGAACCGCACTAATTAGGCAAACGAGACAAACGTCTAGGTGTGAAAGCACCCCAAGACTGTGTTTGCACGCAATTGACAAACAGTCGCAGCCAAATTTAATTTTGGATTAAACTATTAATTAAACTATCCTCTCTACTGACCCGAGCGTTTGGGGTCTCCCCGGGCCATTGGGCAGTCCTTATTGTCGAGCCCTGTATAATGCAAATAAAACTCTGATAGTATATTTTACAAACCATAGTAGCTATTTGAATGTATTCATAATTATTTAAATGCTTCTAAAACATATACATTATTTTATTTTATTATTTATTTATTGCCCATAAACTCTACCAAAGAGGTTTATTTTACAAAGCTGCCTAATTATAATGCAATTACCATATCGTAAACTAAAATAGCAGTAAATGTTATCTTCAACAGTAATTTTTAGGATGTTTGCTTGTTAATTTTACCACACAGCTGCCATAAAGAGCTCTGTCTGCAGTTTAGATCAATGAGAAGGACCTGAGTGAAACCCGTTTATGTTGACCTTCCGCTGACCTTTATCTCCTCATCTTCTCTCAATAACCACCAGTCTCGATGGACAACACTGCCATCAGCATTCTTCTGGAAATTTACGCTATAGATTCTTGTCGACGAGCCTTGATTTGAGTGAGTCAGTGGTTTCCTTTCGCGCTGCAATCAAAGAAATGTCATTTGGGCAAAGTCTTCTGGGTATTGAAATGAGGTGTGATTTGTTTGTGTTTTAGTGTTCGTCAATGAACTGAACCAAAACAGTGCCATCCTCACCACAGGGCCAGTTTCGGCGAATATAAATGTCTGGATTTCAGCTGATGTTTATGTGTACGCTTCACAACCCCCTTCTTGTTATCCACCCCCACCTGCCTAACCCGGTTAGTCCTCTTCTGTGATAATCATATGGACAGCTTGGTTTCCCATACGGCCCGGTCTTAACACCCAGCCACCCACTTGGGCTTACAGAAATACGCTGATGAGGGACTAAGGACAGGTGCTGCATATGTGTGTGTGTGTCTATAAAGGTTTTGGGGGTTGAGTGACATACTAAAGCATTTCTGGCTTGATGTGTAAAGAACTAGCAGGCACCACCCACTGGGTAAACAGGAAAAAATATTTAGCATCAAGCTTGTCAAGTCGTTTTGCTTTATGTTAAGATGGGTGGGCTTTTGTATATAAGTTTATATATTGGTATATTAGTGAAGTACATTTTATGTCTGTTTTCTTATGTATAATTCCTAATTTGATGGAATATTTGACATTGAAACTAAATTATTTAAATCTAAAAAAAGATTGAAAGAAAATGTTGTAATTAATTGTTTTAAAAGTGGTAACATTAAACAAATATGTTGGCCACCCACATGGAAATAAATACTGTAGTAATTTATAGTAAACACTAGTGTTTTTGAGCCATATAGTAGTGTATTATACTGTGTATGTTATTAATAACTTTTTAACAAATGCTACAGCATATGGCATCAACTTTAGTAAATTGTAAAAAATAATGTAGTATATTAACATTTTACTATGCAAAACTGTAATGTGTTGTATAAAATATACCATATATTTGTAGAAAACTAAGGTATAACGTTATTTGTTGTTACTGTAGTTGTTGTGTTACCATAGCAACTATAGTTACCACAGTAGATCCATTCAAGTACTTTACTATAATATGGTTCAATTGCTGTACATTTTTTATGTAGGAAAAATGGAAAGATCATGGTAGATGGTGTAGTCTTTCGTTTAAAAAATACTCATTATTAGTTAAATAAAGACTACTGAAGGATGTTTTACAAGAAAAAACTCTCTACAAACTTAAACCCAAGTGTTAACCTTTTTGAGTGTCAAAATTTACTAGCTCTTGCTAACCAATTAATAGTTGCGCAGTTTGATCAGAAATTAAATGAATTGTAAAAAATAGACATTAGCCACCATAATAGAGCCAGAGAGAAGGTTAGGCCTGTGGATAGAGAGAAGGGAAAAAGATGGAGCCAGATCAGTCTAAAAAATGATACATTCTCAAAATTTTATTCATACATCCACAGCGCAATTCACATTTACAAAATCCTGTTCGAAAGTTCAAACACAATTCGTAAATACACAAAGCCAATTCGTAAATTCAAAGCACGATTCAAAAACATGCAAGTGCAAATCGGAAATTTAAAACACGATTCAAAAATACACAAATCCAATTCATAAATCAAAAACTCGATTTGTAAATACACAAATCCAATTCGTAAATTGAAAACATGATTCATAATATACACAAATCCAATTCATAAATTAAAAACACAATTTATAAATACACAAATCCAATTCATAAATTAAAAAAATTCATAATATACACAAATCCAATTCAAAAATCAAAACACAATTCGTAAATAAACAAATTAAATTCAAAGTATGCTAAATTTTTGTGCATTAGTAACGTTGAATGCTCAGTCTTTTAAAATACACTGCCATTTGATAGCATGCAGGTACTCAGGAACTTTACACATGAGAACTAGAAAATTCAGAAAATAATTAATGGGAAGTTAGTAAAATATTCTTTTTGAGCTAGGATTGATTACAAAGATTTTTTTTCTTTTAAATACCATGCAACAAATTGTAATAAAACCAGGAAGTTGTCACTTTAGGGTATTGGAGTTAACACTGAAATCGCACTCCTGTTTATGAGAACTGGGAGTACCCAATAAAACAAATTAGACTTTAAATAGATCCTTGAAATATTCAACTGTCAGAAAAGTTTTACACCTTCTAAATGTGGGTATTTAATCTCAACAAAAATCTTGAAATACAGGTATCTATTTCCACAGTGGCCTTTCTGTATATTTTTATGCCTAAGTATACAATGCTCCACCTTTTCAAAACCTCTTTGTTCAGATGAAACCTGTTTCATCATTCTGTACTGCTCATAATAAATTATTGCTAGATAATTCAAAGCATTTTTCCCTGTCACTTTATCATTTGGATGACCTACTTTCAGACACATCTCCACCAGAGACTGAAATATCCTCCATATCCAGTCCCTCTGGGCCACAAGAAAGGCCTCTAGCTAGCGTCTGAGGAACCTTCAAAATAAACACTTCTCAGTTGGATTTAATTGTTCATGGAGGGATCATTCAAGAACCCCGGAGTGCTGTCTTCGCCTTTCTTTAGAAAGGGGGGAGGTTCAATCAATAAGGATTTTGTTAAGCGGGCCGATGCTGAACGTGGAGAAGGTCTTTCAGACATTGGTGATTGTGTGACCGATGGGGTGGCGGACACCGTGCTCCAGCACTCATGGGAGAAGGTGTGTTGCTTGGCCAAGAGCCTTTCTGTTCAATCGATCGCAAGACATCAATTGGATGGACTCAAATGAATGTGCCTTTAACCTTGGTGAGCATATGCAGAAACAACCTGCCCACCAACGTCGGAAAACGAGAGCTCGTTTATTCTAATGCAATGCAACGCCAAGATTGCAAGCATTGTGACAATTATCGTAGTCTCACTTTAACCCAGAGAAATGCATCATGCGGTTATTTACTAAATGACTTGCCACGGTTTCTGTGAAAGCAAAAAGCGATGCACTGATAAGTGTGCATGTGCCTTCCTTGTTGCAAATTATGTCCGATATGTTTTTTTTTAAAAAGGGTTTCTGGTAAGTATCTGAACAGCTTCAGAGAAACAGTCATTTCAACCAAAGAGATCGTCAGGCACGTCGCTGGAAAGCAGCCAGTTTCACATTTACACACACACTGACACGCACTCTCGGATAAAGGCACATATATGTGCACAGAAATATATCTATGCATTACTCAGTTGACCTTGTTGCAACCGCTTGAGCCCTATTTGGTTTTATGGTTTTCATGATTGGCACTGAAACTAACTGAAACCCATTTACATGAAAAAAACATAAAATAATGATGAATTTACACAATATGTACACAAAACTTTATTCATTATAATTTATTAAAACAATCTATGCAAAGGCTAGTTGGCACACTGTCAGAACAAAAATGAGCAAATTCTGACAATCCAAAACTGTCCCTGACAGTTACCTGACTGTTTATCAGGCAAACTCTAACCTTATGTTGTAAAAATAAGAAATTGCTGGTCATTATTTTCCATTAAGTATGATACTACTATGACCAAAATTTATGTTCATACTCCCTATTAACTGTTCCCTTCAATAAATTATTACTATACTAATGTTACTGCTTCAGCAAATGAGTAGGTTGAACTAGAAAATATGACTGCTTTTAACACAAACATTGTAAACCTAATGTCAAAGCAAAGGTCGTAACAACGTCTTTTCACAGTATATTTCATGTCATTGTTTCATTGGCTCATACTTTCACAGTCAATAAAGAAATGGATGATATGGGAAAAACAAACCAGAAACTACAGCAACAGACACCCAACACTGATGAGAGCTTGTTTGAGGATATTCACACAACTAAAACTTATCTTCTGGAGAGAAACGGTGTAAACATCAGACACGGATAAAAATTGCACTGCATTCAGCTGTATGCATACGTGTTTGAGTCAAAACTGGAGTGTATGGACCTTTTGCAAGAATGTAATGACGCATTTAACAGTCATCAGTATCTGAATTCCTTGAAAGTTTTTAATATCTTGCTTTTTTATCTATGTACATTGATAATGCTATACTTTGTATTATATAATCTTTGTATGAAATTCCAAAAAACGAATAACAGCTTATGCAAGGTGTTTCTAAAGGCTGATTTATACTTTTCAATTCATCTTTCAATTCATCTTTATTTGTATAGCGCTTATACAATGTAGATTGTGTCAAAGCAGCTTCACATGGAAGTTTATAGTGAATTGAAACAGTGTCAGTTCAGTTGTTAGTGTTTAAGTTCAGTTTAGCTCAGTTCAGTGTGGTTTAATAATCACTACTGAGAGTCCAAACACTGAGGAGCAATTCCATCGATGCGCAGCTCTACAGATCCCGAACCATGCAAGCCAGTGGCGACAGCAGCAAGGAAAAAACTTCACCAATTGGCGAAAGTGAAGAATTTAAAAAACCTCGAGAGAAACCAGGCTCAGTTGGGCACAACCATTTCTCCTATGGCCAAACGTCTTGTGCAGAGCTGCAGTCTAGGCGCAGTAGCTGGACCTCCGCGAAGACACGTCTGTCCTTGGAGCATCACAGGAATCAGTCTCATGCTCTCCATCATGACTACCACAGCAGCAGCTCAGGATACGGCCTGGTCCGGAAACCTTGGGATCGTCTCGTCGCTGGTCTTGGATCGCATCAGTGGCACTGCATAGTCTGAGGGTCTCGAGATGAGTACCCCCAGGTGGAAATACAGAATAAGGAGAATAATTAGCGTAGCTGCTGTTCATAGTGTATATAAACAAGAAGCAACATCGTGTGTGGGGCACATCATGCGTCATACCGCTATGTAATGCACTAAGTGTATGCTTTGCTAAAAAGATAGGTCTTTAATCTAGTTTTGAAGAGTGAGAGTGTTTCTGAGCCTCGGACATTATCAGGAAAGCTATTCCAGAGTTTAGGGGCCATAAATGAGAAGGCTCGACCTCCTTTACTCGATTTAGCTATTCTAGGTACTACATGAAGCCCTGAGTTTTGAGATCTTAAAGAGCGGGTTGGATTGTAGCGAGACAAGAGGTTGGTTAGATAAACAGGAGCTACATTATTTAAGGCTTTATAGGTAAGAAGCAATATTTTAAATTCAATACGAAACTTAACAGGCAGCCAGTGTAAGGAGGATAAAATTGGGGTGATATGATCATATTTTCTAGACCTGGTAGGAACTCTGGCAGCTGCATTTTGTACTAGCTGAAGTTTGTTAATAGAGGATGCTGGGCAACCAGCAAACAGAGCATTACAGTAATCCAGCCTAGAAGTCATGAAAGCATGAACTAGCTTTTCTGCATCTGAGATGGATAGCATATTTCACAATTTAGCAATATTTCTTAGATGAAAGAAGGCAGTTTTTGTGACATGGGATATATGATTTTTAAAGGTTAAATTGCTGTCTAATATGACACCCAGATCTTTATAGTAGAGCTAACGCTAACTTTGTATCCCTCTAATTGCAGGTCGAGTTGTGAGAACTGCTGTGTACAGGATTTAGGCCCAATAAGTAATAATTCTGTTTTGTCTGAGTTTAAGAGAAGAAAATTGTTGGTCGTCCAGTCTTTAACATCTTTAATACACTCAGTTAGCTTAGACAGTTTAGACATCTCATCCGGTTTAGTTGAAATGTATAATTGAGTATCATCTGCATAGCAGTGAAAACTGATGCCATGTTTTCTAATAATGTCCCCCAGGGGAAGCATGTATATTGTAAACAGCAAAGGGCCTAAAACTGATCCTTGAGGGACCCCGTACTTTACCAGTCTTACTTGTGAAAGTTGTCCATTAATATTCACAAACTGGTAACGATCAGCTAAGTATGACCCAAACCATTGAAGAGCCTGTTCTTGGACACCTGTAGAATATAAGCGGTCTATGAGAATATTGTGATCAATGGTGTCAAAAGCGGCGCTAAGATCTAGTAGAACTAATAGTGAGATGCACCCTTGGTCAGCAGCTAAGAGTAAATCGTTGGTTATTTTCACTAATGCGGTTTCTGTGCTGTGATGAGGCCTGAAACCTGACTGAAACACTTCAAAAATATTGTTCATCTGCAGAAAGGAGCATAATTGGGTAGAAACAACTTTTTCTAATATTTTAGACATAAACAGAAGATTTGAAATAGGCCTATAATTAGCTAGGTTGCTGGGGTCCAGTTGTGGTTTCTTAATAATAGGTTTAATAACAGTTAGCTTGTAAGGATTTGGAACATGGCCTAAAGCTAAAGAAGAGTTGATAACGTTAAGGAGAGGTTCTCCTATAACAGGTAGCAAATCTTTCAGTAATTTTGTTGGAATTGGATCTAACATAGATGTAGCTGGTTTGGAACTATTTATAACTTTATCTAGCTCTTCCTGTTCTATGATTTTAAAGCATTGTAGGTTATTTTGATTCAGTGGAATGTTTACTGGATCTGGAGTATAAGGTGGTGCAGAAAGTTTAACATCTTCTATTTTCTGTCTAAAGTCTTTTATTTTATCACTGAAAAAATTCATGAAGTCATCACTACTAATATGCAGTGGGACATTTTGTTCCAGGGATGACTGATTATTTGTTAATTTAGCAATGGTGCTAAATAAAAATCTAGGATTGTTATGATTATTTTCAATCAGTTTGCGGAGGTGCTCAGCCCTGGCAGATTTAAGAGCCCTCCTATAGCTGGACATACTGTCTTTGTACGCAATTCTAAAAACCTCTAAGTTTGTTTTTTTCCATTTACGTTCCAGGGCACGGGTTGCTGTTTTGAGAGCGCGAGTATGACTATTGTACCATGGTGTAGTTTTATTCTCTCTAGCCTTTTTTAATTTAATGGGTGCCACTGTATTTAATGTGCTAGTAAAGATGGCATCCATACTGCTGTTTACTACATCAAGGTCATTTACGTTTGCAGGTGTATTTCGAATTAAAGAAAGATCAGGTAAGTTACTTATGAATTCATCCTTAGTGGATGGAACGATAGTCCTACCAGGGCGGTATATTGGTGCAGATCTGATAATTTCAGGTGAACGCAGCTTATATAGCAATAGGTAGTGGTCTGTAATATCATCACTTTGTGGTATAATGTCTACATCAAAGACCTCAATTCCGTAAGACAATATTAGATCTAATGTATGCTTTAAGCGATGGGTTGGACCAACCGCATTTTGTTTTATCCCAAGTGAATGTAGTAGATCCATAAAGGCGAGCCCTAGTGTATCATTGAAGTCATCTACATGGATGTTAAAGTCTCCTACAATTAGTATTTTATCAGTTTTAACTAGTAAGTCAGAAATAAAATCAGAAAACTCTTTTAGAAAATTGACATAGGGTCCTGGGGGTCTATATATGGTGATTATAGCAAGAGATATCATAGGTTTTTGCATAATATCTGGTAGCATAACATTAAGAGCTAATACTTCAAAGGAGTTAAACATAAGTCCCTTTCTCTGACTAACATTAAGAATATCACTAAAGATTGATGCAACTCCTCCACCACGACCAGTTTGACGAGCCTCATGCTTATATGAGAATCCTGGAGGAGTAGCTTCATTTAAGCTAATATAGTCATTTTGTTTCAGCCAGGTTTCAGTGAGACAGAGTGCATTAAGATTGTTATCTGTTATTATTTCATTTATGATAAGTGTTTTAGGTGCTAGTGACCTGATGTTTAGGAGACCAAGCTTTACGAAGTTTGTGTTATCACTTTTTATTGGATTTTCAGGTTTTATTCTTAATAGATTTTTTCTAGAGCACACAGTACGTTTAATTGTTGATCTAATAACACGAGGAACAGACACAGTCTCTATGGGGTACGCTAGACATGTGTTACTATAATTTAAGTTAGACGAACAAGAGTCTATATGGGTAAAATGTGAATTTTGTGAATTTTTACTTACTAGTCAGACAGAACGAAGCATCTTAGAGATGTTGTCCGATAGCAGTTCAGCTCCAGCTCGACTAGGATGCAGCCCGTCAGTGCGGAAGAGCCTAGGACGCTCCCAGAAAAGATTCCAGTTATTAGCAAAGAGCAATTTCTGTTCATTACACCATGTTAATAGCCATTCATTCAGAGCAAAAAGTCTACTGAACCTTTCATTTCCTCGGCGGTAGGTAGTAAGCGGTCCAGAAACGATGATCTGCGTGGCGGGCGAGGTGATCGAACCGTCTCGATCAGGCTCCTGAAGTCCCTCTTCAGGATCTCCGACTGGCGAAGCCCGGTGTCGTTCGTCCCCACATGGAGGACAACGGCACCGAGGCTCTCGCCAGCACTCAGGATACTCGGAATCTGTGTAGAAATATTCTTAACGCGAGCACCAGGAAAGCAAAATGTGCGTACTTTATTACCTGAAGTGGAAGCAGGACGGACGTGGCGGACAATGGAGTCACCGATGATGGCCACATCATGACCCGTCTCGCGGAGAGAGGCGAAGCAGTTCTCCGTGGAGATCTCGAACATGGGAGGAGAAGACTCTCTGCCCCGGGGCTTCCTGAGCACCCTACGCGTCCTAGGTGCGCTGGGCCTGGACAGAGAAACACGTGGGGTTGAAGTGGACGGAGTGTCACGGCTGTATTGTGCACTTACCTCAGATGAGCGGACTGGCACACGGGACACAGCGAGCGAGGCCCGCTGCGCCGTGAGTTCAGCCCGTCTCACCTGCAGAAGGCGGATGCGTTCATCCAGCCATCCCAGCTCCATGTCCAGCGCCTCCATCGATGTCTCTCCTGCACACAAGGACAGAGACACAAGCGACATCGTACAGGGTAAACGAGCAAAGCCAGTAAGTGAGAAAGTTAGGGAATGAAAGCAGTCGGTAGCTTTAGCTGACAAGCGATGCTAGCAGGCCAAAGCTACAAACAACAGGCGGATGCTCGAGAGACAGAACGTTTTTAAAGTAGATTTATTTGTATAAAGTGCTAAATGTTGTATAAAAATATATTTAGGGATTGTTCCCCTAAGTAGTATTTAGCGAAAGTGGAGATATTTGATAATAAAAATGCAAATTGCGAATCCATGCAACAGAGAGCTACAAACACAGCCCGGTTAGCGTAGCAGCGTAGCGCAGCAGTGGTCATACTTCTGCGTTGAGTGAACAGCGTGACCCACGATGCCTGCCTAGCATGTAGCCGTGCATTTGTACTTCTGCGCGCTGTTTGTGTTGCTCTGCAATAACACTACCATAACGCTAGCTGGCAGTAGGTTTTTATGTTCCTTTGTGTTGAGTTTCATCGCAGGTGTTTTGTTTTTTCTGAACGCTACCTTAAAGTAGCTAAAACTTGCTCATTCAGAGGTAGGAACCAGCAGACGTGCAACAACATTAACCATATGGTAAACACAAAAAGAGCTATCTAAAGCTACTTCATGGGACTTGACACTTGTAAACTCTCCAGCCCAGGTTCATTCTGATTACGTACCAAATACATTTCTATATACATTTCTGGAAGAAAAAAATAGTTCCCAGGAGGTACGTTTGTTTTGCAGTTTTGTTTTGCAGCCAGAGGCTGCTGTGTACGCTTTTTCAGATCTTGAATTTCTCTCGCTAGTTCCATTTGCGCCTGCTGTAGTCGTGTAAATCGACCAGAGGCTGCTGTTGACTAATTGACTGACTGACCAACCGACCGATTCCCCCCACCCTCCCCCAATAGTATTTAAAAAGCACCGATTGACTCGCCCACCCCTTCCCTAACCCTAACCGACAGTGTTTTAAAAAGCAATCCAGAAAAAGAAAAGCTTTCCTGATTTTTACCACATTTTCAGATTTTACCACATTCTCACCCTGTCATTTACTTGTTTATTTTATTTTTGGCTTCTGTTTTTGTTTTACCAGCTTTCTGAAGCCATTCTTTACCAGACTCGAACCTCGTTGTCAGGGTCAACTCTGCCAACGTACGTGTCGATCTACCAGCCAAATTGATAACAGCAGAAAAGCCGTCCACATGCTGGTAAGCAAGAAAGGGAACGACACCATATTGCCCTGTTGTGTTTAAAAGATGAAATGCAGCCATACGGAGCTCTGGCTACATAATTCACGATCTCCAGAAACATATATAGGGCTACGTTTCAGAATGAGTCTATGTTGAAACACTCGATCCACCGATTTGCACGCCTCTCTGTCCCGTCCACACTGGTCACAGCTACCAAGCCGACCTATCACAGAGCTTTCGCTACGTGTAGTTGCAACGTGTAGTTACATTTTTTTGAGAGGTGCGCATCAGCATCAGCTTTAGCCGCGGTGAGGGCTATGCGACTGCACGAAGGCTGCACTGGAGCATACCCGTGTGTTTGACGCAGAAGTATAAATCCGCCTTAATGCAGCATCTATGGGCGGGACAGTAAATTTGATGATGTTTGATATCTCTTCTGGCTGCCGTTGTCAGTCTCGCTTAATTTTTTGTTCTTGTGACTTTTTTTTTTAACTCTTCACTCAAGTTTAGATTTCAAAATGTTTTTAAAAACAGGTTGTCTTATCTGTGTAAACTACAAAAACGTAGTTTTGAGAACCATGAGGTTGTGCATGTGTGTATTGCATGTCCAGTCTATAGGTATGCTTGAGTACTTAGAATAGGACAACAGAGCCATGTTACAAATATGTGTAGTGTTTGTTTACAAAGTATCATCGCCACCTACTTGCCTGGCATGCTAAACACAATGTTTTAGTCAATTTTGAGAGTCTGTGTTGGGATTGTTGTGATACAGAATAAACCAGAGTGCAAAACTTTTTTCTAATGCATTTTTTCACACACAAAAATTGATTTAAAAGTTTATTTCAGAGTTTAGCACACCATTGTCATGCACGTCATGATTTTGCCAAGTAGGATGTGATCCTGGATTAACATCTATGTTGATCCTGGAACATCATTTTTATTCACAAATGTAATCTATACCTATTCCCTACCCCTAAACCTAATCATAACTGCAAATTATTCCCAAAATCAGAGGGGAATAATAGCTGGATAACAATCATGTAAAAGTGCATAAGCCTAACCGTAAGCTTAAACTTAACATAAACATTAAACATATTCCTCAATTCTGATTGGCTGATTAGAATGTTGCTCCAGGATCAAAAAAGATGTTAATCCAGGAACATGCCCTACTCTGTGAAATCAGGTTGGCTTCATTGGTCATAGATATTTACATTAGATGTCACCTGCCCAGTTGTCTATTGGAAGGGATGCGTCAATAGAGCCACCAATTTAGTACAGGGTAGCATTGAAATGAATGCGGGACCAAGCTGCAGTGGAGGACTGTGGCCATCCAGAGCCAGAGATATACACATATACACATGTATCTATGATCGGGAGTTTTCCCGGTGGTCAGTTCGCAATTTAAAATGTTTTTATTACGAAAATTATAATTTTACATCTTTTCTATATTGATGGATCAGTACGGGCATTGCTGACAAAGAGTGTGTGTTTGTGTGCATGTAAATGTATTATCCTCCCTCCTGTTAGATTTGATCTAATCCGTGTCCTGAAACACACCCCCTCTCCTGCTTTCACTTCTCATTCTGAGAATCTCTGTTATGAACGACTCGTTCACTTAGCCGACAATAATACACGTTTCTGGCACCGCAGCGTCTCATTGTCATATTTCTTTTGCATTGTTTGCTTATTTTATTCAACAAAACTAGCATAAGCCCAGTATTTAGTGCAAGTTGGTGCTTCTTTGCCTTATGGTGAATGCAGTAAGTGTCTGTATTATCATCAATAATGATAAGTTACTTGTTGAGCACAAAAGTTTATAACATAAAAACGTAAAAAACAAAATCATACCTCTAAAATGTTTTGCATTTGTGCTTTGTTTTCTTTGTTTGCTCGTTACTACACCCGTACACAGCGCTAAAGTCTAGCATCTTCACATTGGCACACGGTCTTGACTAGTGCGGTTGAATGGCATTTGTGCTGGGAGCACTGTACAAATGTGGCGGCGCTATTTACATGCTCAGGGTCCGTATGCAATATCTAGTGTAAATATCTATGTCAATTGGTCATGTAAATGTATTTGAAGTTATTGTAGATGCTGGTGTCAGTAGTTTCTACAGTTGACAATAAACCTTAACAAGCGTGCACTTGATAAGTTTGATTTGTGAATTAATCACTCTGATCATTTTTGTGAACCATATCAAGTGATTTCTTCAAAAGATACTGTATGACTCAAAGGGATGATTCATTCATGATTCGGACATTGCTATTACACATACGAATACTCCAAAGATAACCCTAATATCAAAGCTTTCGGTAAGTAAAGGTACAGTCAGATTTTCCTGTTAAGATTAAAATTTAGCTTGCAAAATACACTCAACTTAATATGAATTTGCACAGCCTGGTTTTTCATTTCAGATATAAAAAAAGTCCTGACACAGATGCTACATTCAAAAGTTAGATGAACTTTGTGCACACAAACTAAATATAAACAATGATTCGGAAGTGATGTTTACTGCTCCATGAACGTTAACCAACTTAATTTTCATTCTCTTTTTCACACAAACTCATTATAGACTATCATGTTTTTATTACCTTTTGGAATTACATGATTACAGTGTTCTTATCTATAGGTAAACGATCATCCTAACCCTGCTAATGTTTGTTGAAGCAATATGAACTAACCTTAACACGGGCATGTTTATGGTAATAAAAGAGGAAGTCAGAAACAGGAACTGTCCGACACCGCAGTGCAGCTTCAACAGTATGAAAGTAATTAAGACTATTTGTGAATAAGTGCTTTTTGATGCTGTACTTCCCTCTTTGTTTCCATTACTCACACCGTCCATATGTCACAAACCTATTTATACTCACCCAAAATGCAGAAACACACACACTCATACAGATATGCACTCAATCCATGCTGATCATCGGGATTTGCAGTGAAGCTCTCTACAAATCGCAGAGCAGGGCTCCCGCCTCTTTGGGTCGATCCAGGTCGAATTCAATTTGTAAGATATTATGTATTGATCTGTGCACATTGGCTTGAGAAGGGAGAGGGACAGATGATCCTTTGACCCATGCAGGCTATTCTCTTAATCATCACTCCCGTCCCCTTGGTGCAAACTGCAATCCGGTAACTCTAGAATTATTTTCACCTAGTTCCCCTTAAAGAACCAGCAGGTATACTTTTTTATATATGAGAGAAGGCTGAAGAATTACTAATAAATATGGCATCTTAAAGGTTAGCTGTGCATGTAGAAACTCTTTTAAGAAATAGTTTGGAGTTCTGAATGGTAGTCATTGTGCTAGCTTCTTGCTTATACTGTGTAAATATATTATTATTCATTCAGTCATTCATTTTCCTTCAGCTTAGTCTCTATTTCAGAGGTCACCACAGTGGAATGAACCACCAACTATTCTGGCATAAGTATTGCGCAGCAGATGCACTTCCAGTCACAACCCAGTATTATGAAACACCCATACACACTCATTCACACACACACACACACTCATACATTACGGCCAATTTAGTTTATCCAATTCACTTATAGTGCATGTCTTTGTTTTGTGGGGGAAACCGGAACACCCTGAGGAAACCCACGCGAACATGCAAACTCCACACAAAAATGCCAACTGGCCCAGTTGGGACTTAAACCAGCAATCATCTTTCTGTGAGGTGACAGTGCTCACCACTGAGCCACCTTGCCTTCCTTTATGTATTATTATATTGTAATAATTCTTTATGCTCGTAGCTTCCCAGCAAGCATTTTTGTGTTTAAAGGAAGTCAAATAGATTTCTAAACACGGACGTCTTGACTAAAATAAGATTATTTTTGGCTGTCAGGGGAAATATATGTCTAAGAATAGGCCAAAACTAGACTAGTCATCAAAAAACAGGAATGAATGACTACGCACGTGAAGTCTGTCTAATGTATTTGATGACTAGTCTATTTTTCGGCTATTTTTCAATGTCTGTTAGATTTTCACCAAATTTAGCCTTGTTTAAGCCAAGCTTTTTATGCGTCGATGTCTATTAACCACAAAAAAAATTGCTGGGTGAATTGTCAGATTGCACAAGCATGATCCATGTCACATGGGTGTAACGCGTTACTTTATTCTAATAAAATTTTTGAGGAACGCAGTAATGTAACAAATAACATTAAAATTTGTGTAATTTGATTACAGTTACTAAAGTCAGTGTAATTGTGCTACCTGCGTTACAAATAGAGTTTTTAGAAGAAAAAGGCTTCTTATAAATCATGTTTTCTGCTGCAACGTCAGTTAATAAGCATGCGCCTTTAAAAAGCTGGAGAATGCGAGCTGAAATAGCTGCTGTCAAAGCTGTGAAAATACAGACAATACCTTTATTTCATTGAGCGTAAAAACAAAAATATTGCTGTGAAATGCAGTCTAAAGAACTTACGACTGCTTTTAACTCAACCAGCAACTTGTTTAAGCACTTGAATAGAAAGCATTCTACAGTACTTGTCGCCAAGGAGGACACCGGAAGCCAAAAAAACGGCAGCCAAACAAATTTTTTTGTGCAGGATTGGGAGTGAAGGTATCTTCTGAAAGTGAAGAGAAGCGTAGCTGCTTATGGGGCAGTTCAGTGTTTTGCGTGTGCGCATATTGAGAGTGCATATTTCCCAGGCGCACCCAGTTGAAAACAACGAGTCACGTGACAAAAATTTACCGATCAGCTTCATACTTTGGAATATGCACATTTCAGTAGACTAACTCAAACAAACAAACACAGAACACTCAAACACTGCAGTGCTTTTATACTATAGATGTCAGTGGTTACAGGTATGCAGTTTTCCTCTTTTGTGTTGATGAGAGATGAGAGAATTTTAAGTTTTGGGCAAACTCTTTAAGTATTTTGAATATGTCAAACTGCTATGATCAACCCATTGGAATATTTTTCATTGAATATTAAATTACTAAAAGAGCTGCAGTTTATTTAGCATTTTATAGGTATATTTTAAATGTTTTAAAAGTAACTTCAATGTAAAGTAATTAGTAATCTGATTACTTTTTTACGTGAAGTAATTAGTTGTAGATTACAATTAGTAGTAGTAATCAGTAATTTGTAATCTATTACTTTTTTTTAAGTAACTTACCCAACACTGGTCACGTCAGGTCATAACATCTGACTCAGTAAAGTCGTGTCAAACACGGACACACAAGAAGATTCATCGATGGTTTGAAGTTATCAATCTGTGACCTGTTCAGTAACATGTTGAAAATGAAATGGTACCTACCAACAAACATAAACAATCAGTTGGGTTAACTTTGGTCATAACCTGCACTGATTAAAAAAATAAAGTCTTGACATTTACGCAGAGTGGTTTGAAGTTACCAACATTTCATTGACTTCCATAGTTCTTCCATAGTTCCACAAACAAATACTATAAAGTCAGTGGTTATATGTTTCCAGATTTCTTCAATATATATATATAATTTTTACTTTCGGAGAACTATCCCTTTAAGTTGGAGAACATTGTGTAATTCAAGAATTAATTGTAATAAGTTGTGAATATAATGAATATAACACTAAAAACTGTTGCTAAAACATCATTCTATTTTTAAAAAGTACTATTACTTCAGCATGATGTATTTTTTTTCCTATTAGTGAAGTACATTTTTAGCTTAGCAATATGCTAACACTAAACTCGTTTAAATCCACAGTGTGAACGTTCCAAATTGGTCATTTCATTTTAGTTAGGCTTCTTAAAAGCCAGCTGCCTACTGCTTACTAGATTTTGGATCAGTGCCTAGAATTGTACATCCTTTTGCTGTGTTTGTTGCGTGCATTTATTGAACAGCAAATGACTGTACCGCCATGGCCATTTAGCTGCCTGTGTTTAGCTAAATAACCAGAGCAGGTTTTCACACCCATACCTTATTACATACTGATTGATTGATGCTTTTTTTTTTACGATGGAGTCCGAGATGGCCAGACCTCCCACACTCACATCAGCACGGCAGAGAATTGCATTTAGCCAAGCAGCAGGTCCTAAATCAGTCCAATCAATACCCTTCTGCCGGGCTCTCCATCACGTGCCCGAGTAAATAATTCAAATGAGATAGTTAGATGCTTTGAAATGTAAAAAGGAGAAAGAAAATCTCACAGCGCGTTTTGCCTGCTCTTTACACCAACATCGTTTATCCTAGCCTCCAGGAACGGAGAATGTTTCTATAAATTCTGAAATTAAATCAATGACTGCTTGACAGGGTAAATTGAGATTTGGGTCTGGTTTGTTACACCAAGCCATTACATTAACATTAAATATTCAAAAGAGCTGAATCAATTCACAAAGGATTTAGATCTGGATCTTTTAGGTGTTGTAGCAGCACCAGCTGACTCTTTTGACATATTTGAAAAGGCCTCTAAATCATAATAGGCTGCCATTCTAATATGCAACAAAGATTCATTTGCCAAAGGGTATAAATAGAGCTCTAAAAAGCTTTGCGATTTTTAATTTAGTGCTGCTTTTCTTTATGTATGAGCACTTTTGTTAAAGCTGAAGTAAGTCATTTCTGTCACTTGTGCCACTTTTAGCCCTTAAATGGGCCCTTACCTTGAGATTTTGGCCCAGATATCAGTCACAAACCATCAGTCATCACCCTCTCTCATTATTTTTTGGAATTAATCTTCTTCGCATTGCTCAGTTTATAACAGTATTGTATTATGTGGTGCCTCCAATAAGTGCTGAATGTATTGGGTAAACTCACATTGAAGATGACAATGATGGTAAAATGATCAGCTTACTGGAATCTTTTTTTTAGGTTCAAAAAGGTAATGAAATATGCTTTGGTTCATTCTTTTGTAATTGTTATGAGATATAGCCTGTTACACACACACACACACACACACATACACACACACACACACACACACACAGGTCTGGATCGCTAAAGACCCAAATATGTAATAATTACTTGTAAAACATTCAGAAATTTAAGAGTTATGCAGCATTTCTCCTGTCATCCATTGGTGGGCCAAAAAAATAATCCCACCATATCTCGCATCCATTGTCATTGTTGCTATGTAGGGATTGGTTCAGATGTTAAGGATCAAAAAGCAAAAGTTACTTGTTTGTCATACCAAAAAATGAAAGATGGGCCATTGGTTGTTTATTGGATGAAGGTAGATCTGACCAGTAGCTTGCACTTGCAGAAAAAAATGTGGATACATGAGCCACACTTTATGAAATGCCTAGAAAATATGGTTTTGGATGATATAAATTTAGTTAGCATAGCCAGAAAGACCCACAAAAACATCATATTCCTTTGCTGTGTGGGAAAACAACCCATTAGAATGAATGCACATACATTGCATCTTGAAAACCTGTATGAAACGTTGCTGTATGACGTTTTGCACCTCTTATAAGTTTAAAATCCTGATTATGTTTATATACTATGTTAACTAAGGGAGCTTAATATGCTGCAATTTAAGAAAACACATGCAATTACAAAAAACACCAGCAAATTAAGAAATGATCATCTGTTTGACAGCACACGTGCTGCAAATCCTCACAATGCAAACACATTAAAAAAGGCACTGCATTTTCCCACAATGCAAACAATTTAATAAAACATGCTGCATTTTCTCACAACACAAACAATTTATGAAAACGCTCTGCAATTTCTCACAACACAAAAAGAATGGAACACAACAGAAATGTTTAAAGGGGACCAAAAAATGTGATGGATGCCGCTGTGCTGTGACTTTTGCTCAGTGAAGTTGTACATGATCTTTGAAAGGTGAGTTTTTGCTTGTTTATTTTAACATACTGATTCCCTTGTCTTTTGAATTTTATTAGCCTAAATAACCATAACCTAAATAGCCTGGTCATCACGTTTTAGGGTCGCCTTGAAACATTTCAGTTGTGTTCTGAGCTATTTGAAAGTGTTGTGAGAAAATGCAGCACATTTTATAAATCGTTTGTATTGTAAGAAAATGCAGCGTGTTTTGTAAATTGTTTACATTGTGAGAAAATGCAGCGTGTTTTACTAATTTGTGTTGTGTGAAAATGCAGTACATTTATTAATTTGTTTGTGTTTTGAGAAAATGCAGCACATTTCATTTTGTTTGTGTTGTGAGAAAATGCAGCGCGTTTTTATTTTTAAAATGTTTTGTGTTGTGATGATTTGCAGCACGTGTGCTGTCAAACGGATAAACATCTTATCTCAATTTGCTGCAGTTTTTTGTAATTGCACTTGTTTTCTTAAAATGCAGCATGTTAAGCCCTCTCGGGCACCATATAGTGATAAATAAACATGCAAAAAAAGAAAAATGTATTTCACTTTCATCAGTCTTTTTGTTTAAATGGTGTTAAAAAAATGTTCATGCATTCTTTTGCCTTTTAAATGGACCCTTATATATGTTATGGTGTAGTTTGTTTTACCTATAATATTTTCCAGTGCTTTGGCAGCTTAAACAATCCGCCTGGTTAAAAATAAAGAAGTAAACGCAATCACGAGGCTGTGACGGCTGTCTATAAAAACTGCAGCACGTGATTCACAGTGTTCGCTGAAGTGAAATGACATGTCAAATAAAAGCAAATATGTTGCAATGTGCTGTAACTGTTTTTCAGGTTAGGTTTTATGTCCCACATTGTCACACACAAGCTTAGGAATTGTCCTACATTTAGTTTGTTTGGTTATGGTCAGGTTAGAAGTCAGTGTATTGGCAAAAAATGCGTCTCTGCCAGATTATTCATTCATTCATTTTCTTTTCGGCTTAGTCCCTTTATTAATCTAGGGTCGCCACAGCGGAATGAATCGCCAACTTATCCAGCACATGTTTTACGCAGTGGATGCCCTTCCAGCTGCAACCCAACACTGGGAAACACCCACATACTCTTGCATACCAACACATACACTATGGCCAATTTAGCTTATTCAATTCACCTATAGCATGTCTTTGGACTGTGGGGGAAACCGGAGAACCTGGAGGAAACACAGGAACACAGGGAGAATATGCAAACTCCACACAGAAATGTCAACTAACCCAGCCGGGGCTCAAACCAGCAACCTTCTTGCTGTGAGGTGATTGTGCTACCCACTGCGCAACCTTGCTGCCCCTCTGCCAGATTATACTTTAACTAATTCAGCAGTATATGAATTAATGGATGGATTGTTGTGTGGTAGGGTTATTATTTGGAGGAGAAAAGGGAGTGTGGTAATAATTTCGATAAAGGGATGCTTAAACTGGAAGGGGTGTCAGTTTTAATTGTAACTTACCCATTTTTTTTGCCTCAACACCAGGTTAACACTTTTCATTCCCAATTGAGGGGGAAGGGTTGTTTTACGCCATGTTGTGCCACTAGCAATGACAGGACATAGACCAATTCTATAAAGAAGGCTACTGTTTAAATGCACAAAATGATTGAAGGAAGTCCTGCACATTACCAGAGAAAAGTCTGTCAACTTAAGACAATCTGAGTAACAATTACAAACACAGAAAATACACTTAAAATGCTAATGTATAATTAAATAACGAAAATATCTTCAGTAATGTCTACTTCTGCTGACCGTATTCCCATTTATTTGAACAGATGCAGTGTGTTTTGTTTCTGACTAAGTATGAAAACAAACCGGAGAAATTCCTGTGCTTCATGACTTCAACTTGCAGAAACTCCCACTAGGCAGGCAAGCAAACCCAAAAGATATTTGAGGCCAGAATCCCCAAACGGCAGCCATTGTGAAATTTCCATTCTTATCTCAATGACAACGGCTGCGCTGCTGAGGTGGGAATCCCTCTATTTACACTCTACTTCCTCTCTCAGCAGGGAACTGTGGGTACTCATTACCCTCACAGGAAACCCTGTGCATTAGTGCACTCCCTCTGACTTCTGCCTCACAAACAATATTTCACTTCTTGTCTTGCTAGTGGCTGGTAGCTAAGTCTGTGTGTTAGTCAAAGTCACACATAAAAAAATACAATAAATGATATTTTCATTTAGCTAACTAGCTTGTGAGTTTCTGAAAAAAAATTATTTAGTATGGTCAGCCTTCGCTAACATGGGATAACTGGAAGGGTCTAAGCAGCTAATATGGCTAGCAGGCTAACAGATGCTACTGCAAAGGGGGAGGGGAACAGACGAGGATAAAGCCAGGTTGTCTTGCTCCTGTATTGGGAGCTTCCAGATCTAACCCACACTTTTATTGTTTCACAGAGGCAACATATTCATGCAAGATGGATGGATGGACTATTGAACAAATTAGCCTGGTTAGCTGTATACCAGACTCTGTTTTCAGCTCTGTCTGTGATTCAAATTAGTTTTCAGATTATTCAAGATGGATGGGGGTTTGTATTTGTGTAAAAAAAAAGAAAGTACACACAATGTAAGAGGAAGCTGGGGGATTTTTTTTTGTTTGTTTTTGCACTGCTGCTGCACACTGTGCTATTTATATTCTTACTTACTCAGTAATTTTGCCTTGTTTAACAGTGCTAAATGGTGTATAATATTGACATATAGACATTTGGTGTATACTTTATATTTTTCTTAATTTTCATAAAGCTATCAAAAAGTATAGAGTTAAAATAAGCAAATTTAAAGCAAAAACATGGTTCTTATAAGACACTTCAAAGTAATTATTGGTTTAATCATTAATTGGTACATGTTTTGTATAAAATGCTAAATTATAGCTAAGACAAGAC
>CAIGQZ010032594.1:17570218-17586786 GCA_903798205.1 Danio tinwini | reverse complement strand
TTGGAGAGACAGTGGTACAGTCAATTCAGTAGATGGGGATGATTGGAAGGCTATGATTGGTGAGGGCCGATGGGGGGAATTTGGCCAGGACACCAGGGTTACACCCATATATATATGAATGCCTTTCAGCTTTTTACCACCCCAGTGACGGTATCTTTTTTCTAAGAGTGTAACAACCTACATAGCAAAATTTCTCTGGCCCACACAATCAGTGTATTATGGTATATAACTGGACCAAGTCTGGCTTCCAAACAAGGGCTAAACATGAACTATATCTTGGTCAAGTCTTAGCCAAGTTAATAACTCATAACTGGGCCTGAACTGGGCCGGATATGTTGGTGTGTTTCAATTGCAATGAAATTGTTAAACCCATGAAGCATTGCGCTTTAGGCACACTATGGGCGTGCTTTTTCTCAAAGCAACCTGATTTTTTTCGAAATTTTTTCTTTATTATTATAATGTATTTTAAATGTGGGTCATGACAGGCCAAACTTACGTGGCCCACATATCAATTTTTAACATCTGGGCCAAATACTACATTTAACATCTGTCCCAAATCTTTGTGCCGCCTTAAAGGTGGTGCCATCTCTGCCAAACCTGAGCCATGTTTGGCCCACATGCTGTATGCCAGTGCCGGATGAATGTCTGCTGTGCCAGCTTTATGCCAAATCTGGGCCAGAATTCTGGGAAGCCAACTAGTAAGAGCTGTCTATATTGCTTCCTAAGTTTGTTTTATGAATTGTATATATATTTTTATTCACATTTAGTGCAGTATAGCATTGTGCCTCGCAGAGTTGCTTGTTAACATCTTGATGTTATGAGGTTATGCCTGTAACTGTAACCAACATGTCATTTCTAAGTAACATGCATGCAGTCAGCCGAGCCGATTTGCATGAACTGAACTCGTTTAAATGTCATGGGCAAAAGGGTGTATTTCTGCTAAAGCTATGCAGCCATTTGGCCTTCTGTGTTAAGTTCAAAAGTAGCTTCTATTTTAATCAAGTATACAGACAGCTGCGTCTCAGTGTGCTCTACAAGTTGTATAACTTCCGACTAAAATCGTCTGACGTGCTGACAGTGAACACTAACTTTATGGGAACACACCCTACCGCAAAACATTACACTAGCCAAGTTAGCATAACATTTGTGAACAATCCTAAAAGCTAACGCGAATTTGACTGCTGTGATAGTTTTAAGGATACAGATCGATAGCAACAGAGGGCTAGCAAATTCCGAAGGAAAACAGCAGATTTGCTTTGATTTCGAGGTAATGTCATTAAGGCCATGTTAGCGAGTTTGCATGCGAGCGCACACCTGTGAATGTGGGTGTGCTCTTGTGACACTGATGAATGGCTCTTCGAAGGCACTGTAAAAGCACAATTAAGATTCCATCAGGATAAAGGTAATGGTAAATTATGTACATTAACGAGGGTCCGGGCTCATCCAAACACGCCAGCACAAAAAAAAAAACACAGAAAGGCCACTCCTCCGAATGAGAAGGTATGCAGCTCTGAATTGATTAGGTAATGTGTTGTTTTTGCATGTGTGCACGAATGCATGCATGCGTATATAAGAGAACACTTTGTCCTCATTATTCTGCTTGTCACTTGCTCTATGTATTTTGCCAAAGGCTGCGAGTTTACTTGAAGAAACACATTTCATATTATGGCACCTCGTGGGGCGGTGTGTGATCAGTTTTTCTGTGCGGTAATTACAGAATTGACAGCTAGTCGTTTTTTTTTAATTTATTTATTTGCAACATACTCAGACGAATGTATTCTAAACAAATATATGACTTGGGATTTAGGGTTTGAATTTATCGGAAATGTATCATGCTGGTCTGGACTCGACACTTGTTAGTTAAAATGAATAACAAACAACCGTCCTAACCTCTTACCCTTACGGACTGGTTTGTTTAAAAGAATGCACAAACATTTACATGCGTCATCATGCTTCTTGGGCAGGGTGTTCGTTTTAGGCTCGGATCGTCAGGCACGTGGATGGTTTTAGTAACATGTTTGCCTGAGGGTTCATTCTGTCCCTTTATTAAGAAAACTGTTAGGAAGAACAGGGTGTGGATGGAAAGAAAAGGAAGAAACCCCTTAACAGATTTAAGATTTATATTTAAGATGTTCTCTTCATTTGCAGTGGTGTACTTATGTTTATTCTGTCATGTTCTGCCAGTGTTGCATCATTTTCTGTTGTAATGTTGCATAATATGTAACATAATATGTAGATGGTTTTTTTTTATTATAATTTTTTAAGCTGCAGTCTGAAGCCAAAACTTACTTAATTTGAGTAGTTTTATGATACTTTTAAAATAAATGTTTCATGTTCGGTTCGTAAAATCAACCAAAAGTCTAGCTGGAAAGCGCTACATGAGTTTTCACATCGATGCTGAATGGTTTATACTAGTTTTATTTTGCTCATTTTAGCTACCAAATAAAAAATAAATAAAAATGATTGGAGCAGTTGTAAAATGTAAAGAAATTAAATAATTTCTCTTAGGTTTAAGAGTATTACAGTGCTGTTTTAGTTTATTCATTTTATAATATAAGAATTTGTATATTTTGTTGATAAGAATTGTGTGTACATGCCCATACAAACTAATGTTTTGGTGTTTTGGTGCATAAAGTTAAATTAAGTGGAAATATAATGTCAATTTACTGAAAAAAATATTTTGGGGACTATTTTTGCATCTAACTTGTATGTAGTTTGTATCTTTAATATATTTTTTAAGTTTTATTTAAATTTTAAGTTTTATTTTTATAAGTTTTATTTAAATTATAGTTATAGTATCACAATATTTGTGCCGCCTATTACATTACGAACCACAGGAGAGGGCAACATTTTCAGCAAGATAGCGCTCCTCCTTATACTTCAGCCTCCACATCAAAGTTTCTGAAAGCAAAGAAGGTCAAGGTGCTCCAGGATTAGCCAGCCCAGTCACCAGACATGAACATTATTGAGCATGTTTGGGGTAAGATGAAGAAGGAGGCATTGAAGATAAATCTAAATAATCTTGATGAACTCTGGGAGTCCTGCAAGAACACTTTCTTTGCCTTTCCAGTTGATTTTATTAATAAGTTATTTGAGTCACTGCAGAGATGTATGAGTGCAGTTTTTGAAGCTCATGGGAGTCATACACAATATTTATTATTTTTCCACTTCACCATGACTTTATATTTTATACTGTACATTATTTCTGTTAAGTGACAAGACTTTTGTTCAAGCAAAGTCAGACTGTCCTAATTAAATAATAAAAAATCAAGGCATGACCATATTTTATTTGGGTAAAATAAGTGTAATCTAGAGGCATTTGCCTTTCATTTAAGCCACTTCTGATACCAAATGATCAACTAGAAGTCAAGTTATTTTTTGCTGTTCCTAAAACTTGGATAGGCGATGCCTTTTGTCAGGTATGTGTATGTAAATCTTGTTGACCTTCTTACTGCTTCTTATCCTAGTTGGAAAAAAGGTAGGCAAACCATCATGCTAAGCACAGCAGATACTGGTCTTTTCAGTAGAGACATTTCCACCCTTCACGTTTGACCTATGAGTGGACTGTTTCGAGAACGCACAGCGGCTCAAGTATGGTGGCAACCTCTCCGTCTCCTGCCACGTGAGTGATGCCCTTGCGTTGCTGGAATCAATTTGGTGAAGCACTCAGAGGCTTCTGCTGTGTCAGTGTGTGGGGGAGCCAGAGAAAGACGTATTGACATGCTCTCTCGATAGTTCACACATAATCCCGCCTGCCGTCAAAAGTGCTGATCACTGCGACATCTGACGGCACCACTACTTGACCCTCGCCATTTGTCATTAGCATGGGTTGCTAGGAGTCGTTGCTGGGCAGAGTTTCCGGGAAGCTTATTAGCCTCTTGTTTTGTTTAGCAGGTCATTATGCTAAAAACTCTCCAAACACTGGACAAGAACCACAAATGCAGTGTTTATGTAAAGGCAAGATCTTATTGTTTGTGATATACTTTCAAAAATGCATACCTCGATCTTAATAAAATCTACACAGGGTCTTAAAAGGTCTTAAAATGTCTTAAACTTCAAAAAGTCTTCAACTTTAAAAGGTCTTAAATTTCAAAAACTAAATTTTGGGCCTTAAAAACTCATTAAATTCACTCCTAAATACACAGAAATATTGCCTTGAAGGTCTTAAATCATTTTAAACATGTCTTAATTTTCCTTTGTTTATGTAAAGCTACCCAATCGATTAAACACACATCCATTCACCAACAACACATCTCAATTAAACCTTTAGCAAAACTCCATTTATAACAAATGTATAACTTTATTTATAACTAATTCTATGTATAACTCTAGTCCATAACTAATCTTATATTATAAAAGTCTGTTAAACATAGATTTAGTTTATTAAAGTTGTACGTTTTTTTGTTACGTAAAAAAATCAGCATGTACTGTATACACCTAGGGTCTGCTTGATTTGACACATTATTAAAAATATGTGGCTAAGAAATAACTAATTAGAATTTGTTTCTTGATATAATTAAGATGACAAGTATTTTTTTCTTCTTCTGCTGGCCCTTTAAAAAATCCTTAGCATTCAGCCCTAATTTCATTCTTGATGGTCTTAAAAATTCTTAAATTTGACTAAGTGAAACCTGCAGAAACCCTGTCTACAATAAAATCTGAATTATGAATTGGAACCGGTTTGGTTTGTCCAGTGCAATAAATAATGTGTCTGTGCTAGGAATAAATGTACTACAGCAGTGGATTTATCACTGCTTATACTGTACAACACAATTTTACAGCAATTCGTAACGTTTGGATTTAGTGGTTAATTCATATGAATTTGTGCGATCTCATTTGTACAATTTAGTACGTTTTGCTCATCCCCAATGATGGTTGAGTTTAGGGGTGGGGTTGGTTGCCATGCCTCCTTTTAAAATCGTACATTTTGATTAGACTGAACTTGTATGAATTCGTACGAATTAGACAATAAACTGACAAAACATAAAATACTTCTGTTTCCTCATGAGATCAGGCTGGCTAATAACATAAACTCTCCATTGGTAAATATGCTAACATGTTCACAACTCCTGAACTGAGGTGCGTGATAGTTTACCTTGTGGCTGAACTGATACGATGCAGTACGTTTCATTGTTCAGAAAGTAAATTTAGATTTAGAAAATTGGATTTGTTTTCTGTTTTTACTTTTTCATTTATTTATTATATCTTCATCCAAATTGAGTTGAGTTGACGTGAGTTATAGTTGTAATAAACAATTAGCCTGTTTGCTTTGTTTGGTCTTTCTTTTTTCCATCCATAATTAATTGAAATGTTGAGACATTTCATTTCTTTTACAAATATTATTAAGAATGTTCCATATTTTTGTCTTCTATTGTAAAACAAAACCTAAAACCACTTACAATATCAGATCAAGTGAGATATATGGCCTTACAAAGATGTGCAAAAATCTTTTTCATTTATTTGTTGTCAATATAATTACGTTTGGTTTCAGAATAATCAGAAATTATTGGATCTACTTACAGTTTTTGCCAGAGATGGGTTGCGGCTGGAAGGGCATCCGCTGCGTAAAACATTTGCTGAATAAGTTAGCGGTTCATTCCGCTGTGGCGACCCCAGATTAATAAAGGGACTAAGCCGAAAAGAAAATGAATGAATGAAAATTTTAAAAAATTGGCATACATACATTACAGGAAGGCCTACTTCTTAAATATAAATAAAACCATAAATGCACTGTATATGTTTTGTTTTCCCAAGCTTTGAAAAATTTTACTTGGAAATCCTAAATGTCGCCTTTCTTCATGAGCTATGTCTGCATTCAAAATGGCAAAAATGTTTTCAGAGTGCCCTTAGAAGGGAGCACAATTGTCTTTTTGAAAACTGTTAAAACTGAGCTGTATTAAAATAATTTTGGGAGCAAATTATTGCACAGCACATGAAACAAGACATTTCAAAGTGGATGATGAAGCGTTTTAAAGGAATAGGGCATAGGGGGAATAACTTTATTTGATTTTTAAAATATTTCCAACCACACAAGTTTGCAAAGCTGTTTGCAAATGTTTGTTGGAACAATGGATTCAGGAAACACAGAATCACTGAACTACAGTGTGTTCATAATGACATAACTTTGACATGACATATCTTTGTTGGCTAACAGTGGTTTTGGCACCCCTGATTGGTTAATTATTTATGGTCTGAAATTTATTGGTTGTGCCACGTTTTAAAAAAAGTGACACTCATGGCGTAAGACAACACAAAAACAAGAGCCATCACTGCGGAAATCATTTGTTAGGCTAATTTCCATCCACTTGTTAAGTCGTGATGCACGAAATACTGTTTCCGGGGCCAAGCCGCAACTCATTTGAATTGAGAGAATATTCGTTTATGACCACTTTTTAGTTATATCACAAATTAAAGTGAATCTTATATAAGATCGTGGTGTACACATTTCTCTTTCAAGTCTTTGGACTTGCTGCGTCTCAGACACCAGTATTTTAACAATTTATAAAAAATTTATAACATTCTGGCCATCAGATATTAGGCATGGATATGTTTATATTGTTATCGTTATTATCACTTTGTAAACGTTTATTATTATTATGTTGGCTTGAGAAACCAAACGTATCTCCTCCTAGGCCATTTATGCTACAAGGCCCAAATTTGGTCAAAATGTGCTTTTTGCATTCAAGATTGTTGCTACATCTCCTCATGCCAATCAGACTTATCGTTTTTTAATAAAAAAAAAAACTTTAAATATTACATTTTAATAATCCGGGCATATAAAACAAACATTATACAAGCCCCAAATTTGGCCAAAAGCTGTGTTCTGCATTAGATTTTGTTGCTATATCTTTTCAGGTTTATCAGACTTATAGTTTTTCAATAAATCATTTTTAATCAATATTTTTCTTGAAATATGGCAAGACATAAACTGCATGTTTTGGATCTCTCCTTTGTCTGTCACACCCATTACAGGTTTTTCAGTCTGCTAATGAGCTGTTGATCAGAATCAGGTGTGCTTGGTTAAGGAGACATGGAAAATCTGCAGAGGTGGTGGTCCTATAGGATCGTGGTTGAGAAACACTGATGTATGGTAACAATGATAAGCCAAGTGCTAATAACGATTAGCTACATGATATTGATGATTATCTAAGTGCTGTAACACAAGCTAGAAATGCCTACTAAGTATTAGCATGTGATCAAACAAGTACACGAGCATTGCCATTTAGCAACTGCTTAGCAACCACCTAGCAATGCCATAAACATTTTAGCAACTGCCTAGCAACAACTTAGCAAACGCTGTGCTTCCTACCAACTCCCATTCCCTGTCCTAGCAAAGTCACATTGGCTTTCTCAAGCCAACATCAAAGTTTGTCAATGAAATTTAGGTTCTAGTTACCATTTGTTGAGTGTCCCCATTCAGTTTGATAGAGCGCTTGGACCTAGAAGCTGCTTCACGTTACGTCACTTTTAACAAGCAGATAAAATGTTTAAATGTATAGAATTTTTCAAACCTAATAAAACGTACTGAAAGTTTCACTTTCACTTTAATACTGAAATTTGCTAGCCATGTCTGAGTGAAGTTTGTTTTCTACACCAATTAGTTTTTCTCCTAATTTATAGCAAAAATTCACTGCGGTCAAATGAAATGTGTGTATCTTCTACATTGGATTATGGGGTGATCCAGCTGTCACTGCGGTTTCTCATAAGTGCCATTGTCAGTGCTTGCGGTCTCATGGGTACTGATATTTCTGGCTGTTAAAGTTTCTGTGGACCATGACTGTGTCTGTGGCTTTTCAGAATTCCCGTTGTGTGGCTGGACCGAAACCCAAGAGAAATCTACTGTAGTCTCGAAGAAGACAGAGAGAATGCCATGCAAATAGCTTCCGGATCGCTACACTATAAATACATAGCATACATTAAGTGTCCTGTTAACAAGATCAACTTAATATTTTTAGCTCAAGGAAATACTCGATCATCATTGCGTGCCTTTGAGCAAGAATCTTTACACAAATTGATCCGAGGGGACTGCCCATGCAATTAGCATAATATGAGTCGCTTAGGATATAAAGCGTCTGCTAAATGACAAGTAAGCACCTAAGGGTTATTACTTGTATAATAAGAAGCGATGAGTGCACTTAGGGAACTCTGTGCATGGTTCATACAGAGAAAATTACCCAGGCTGAAGGCTTTTTTTTATACATGTCACTGTCTCGTAGCATACAGTTAATGACAAGTTAGCTTGCTATTGTTTGCTAATATAGGCCTATAGATGTAAACACAATGGTTTCAGTGTCAGATATTAAATTGGCTCACATATAAGATGGTTACAGGGATTCTCATGCTTTCTTACTTGTGAAGTTAATAACAAGCTAACCAGGCAGTTATGCTAACCCATTAGAGTAACCATATTTCTGTGGAATATGGGACAGACACGCTGCCATCCCCCATCATAAAAATAGGCTATCACATTCTCAAGACTGATACATATTATTCAAAACATTAGACATCACTAACAAGTATGTGTATGTATATATATATATATATATATATATATATATATATATATATATATGTGTGTGTGTGTGTGTGTGTATGCAAGATTTGATTATTTTTTAGTTGATTTGGATAATTCTCTAGGGAAGTGAATCGTCTTTAAATAAATACACAAATGACAAGCATTATACAACAAAGCATTCATTCATTCTTTCATTTTCAACCGCTTTTCTGGGGCCGGGTCATGGGGGCAGCAGTCTTAAGAGAGAACCCCAGACTTCCCTCTCGTCAGACACTTCCTCCAGCTCCTTTGGGAGGATCCCGAGGCATTCCCAGGCCAGACATAGTCCCTCCAGTCTTCCCTGAGGCCTCCTCCCTGTGGAACATGCCTGGAACACCTCCCTAGGTAGGGAAACAGATGCCTGAACCACCTCATCTGACTTCTCTCGATGTGGAGGAGCAGCAGCTTTACTCCGAGCTCCTCCCGGGTGACAGAGCTCCTCACCTTATCTATAAGAGTGCACACTGCCACCCTGCGAAGGAAATTAATTTGGACCGCTTGTATCCGAGATCTTGTCCTTTTGGTCATGACCCAAAGCTCATGACCATAGGTGAGAGTAGGAACATAGATTGACTGGTAAATCAGGAGCTTCGCCTTTCAGCTCAGCTCCTTCTTTGTTACAATGTACTGGTACATTGATTGCATTACTTCTGCCGCTGCAGCAACACGCCTGTCAATCTCACGTTCCATCCTTCCCTCACTCGTGAACAAAACCCCAAGATACTTGAACTCCTCCACCTGGGGTAAGGACTTGCCTCCAACCTGGAGATGGCAAACCACCTTTTTCTGGTAGAGCACCATGGCCTCGGACTTGGAGTATCACTCAGCAGCAAACCGCCCCAGTGCATGCTGAAGGTCCATGTTCGATTAAGCCAAGAGAACAACATTGTCTGCGAATAACAGAGATGAGATCCTGTAGTCCCCGAACCGGACCCCCCTCCAACCCAAGGCTGCACTGCGATTTTTTTTTACAATAGAGCAAATGGGGAAAAAAATAAATAAACTGTGCTTCATGGTTTTCTGGGGAGTCTAACAGTAAAGATAAAGATAGTAAGGCCTCATCTGACTGGTCAAATGTACATAAACAACATTGCATAAAATGTCATATTTCACACTTTCGAGATATGTATATTGGATATACTGTTATCGCGATAATGATAATATTGTGATCTATTGTACAGCCCTAATGTAAATGTGATTGGACGGTAGTTTTTTCAGTAAAATATGCCATGTCATGATTTGGCTACCATTGATTAGGCTACTTTCCAGAAGTTGCTGAGATTTATTTCAGTATGTTGATGTACTTCCAAGTGAAACTGAATATTGTGTAGGGGTGGGGCGTAATTAAGGATATTGTTTCTGGAGCCATCAAACTGACGTCAACAGATTTTTCAGTGGATTAACTTGCACAGATTAATTGTTCACCAAAAGTACAACAAAGTGCGCTAACAAAATAAGCATTGTAAATTAGGATTTCACACTGGTTTTGTTAGCAACATTATACACTGTTAAAATGTTTCATTTCACACAATCTATGTGTGTTGGGCCAACATAAAGGAATTAAGTTAGCTTATTAGTTTTTATAAATGTAAGTTGATTGAACATAAAACAATTAAGTTGTCCACAAAACATACCGAGAGTTGTGTTAAGCTCATTTTTAAATAAGCAGTTTGAACAAACAGCAAATGTCATTTTTTGGAGTGTATGCACCAAACAGCATAGCTTGCTTAAGGGAGAAATGTGTTTGCATTTTCAAACAACCACGACAACCTTTAATATTACACTTTCTTTGTAGGTTGATGTGGATTTTAAGTAATTAACTGTACATTTTGACTGTATTGTTAGCATTACATGTTACCAGTTGAGCTAGCATGTGGGTGTTCAAACTTTCATCTTTAAAGCTGAACATCCGCTCACATGCCATTCGCATACCTCATTACTGCCGTGATTAGGATGTCAAGACGCAATGTTTTATTTATCAGGTACAGCACTGATATAGGCAACTATACAGACATCTTTATGGGCCAACTAGCATAAAAGTGCAGAAGTGGGTCAACCCCGCTGTGTCTGGAGAGAGAGATCTAGAGCTCGCACGCACATTTAGCAGAATCTTTTTCAAAGCAACTGTCCAACTTTTGCGAAAGTTGCAGAAGTGCACTTTTGTGGCATTATGAGGTCCTTTGAACAATGTTTATCTGTTCGTTTTCCTCCCCACTCCTAATGAAATTTCCCGTCTGAGTTTAAGCCCCCTCGGGAAAAGCACATGCGACAGATCCCACATTGTTCATTGTTGTTTTGCTCTTCTTATTGTATTTAAAGAAAAAAAACTTTTGAAAAACTAGAAACTTCAGCACGGTGTGGGCTGCAGAGAGAGAAAGAATGACAAAGATTGCATGCTGGCATCCTTTGATCTCCTGTCTTGGGAGACTTTTTTAAGGGGGTGGCACCGCTGTTTTTTGGAGACTCTGGAGAGAGAGAGACTTGCGACCATCCTTAAGGACCTCACCGAGTCTTGTACACAGGCGAAGTGTGGGTTGTTTATTTGCTGTGTCTGCTGCCCACCTCGCAGGCCACTGGGGAAAAGTTCTCATCCTTTCCTTGTGCCCCGAGGCCACTTGTGGTTCTGTGGGACACCGCATGGTTAGGCTGCAGAGAAGAGGAACTTGGATATCCCAGAGGCATTTTTCTCTCACTCTCTCGTTCTCCCAAAACCGATGGAAAGAGACCATTCCGAGCCTCTCCCTCAACAAACAAACATTCTCTTAATGTCGGAGATGTGCTTTTAAAATCATAGGCCAGCCAGTTAAAATAATAACTGTTTGTTCGCTGGTTATACACCCCTGCTTTTCTTCTGATTTTGCTGCTTGTTTAACCTTCCTTTAACATTCGAGGGGAAAGGCACAGTAGGGTTGTCACGAACTGTTATTGAGCACATACTGCTTTGTTTTGAAAAGCTCAATACTGAAATAAATATCAAATAAAAACAATGGTATGTTTCCTTTGAATATTCTTGTTTAATTTAATTATTGATTTAAGTTCCAGTTACTTTAGGAAAACAGTTACTGTGAAATAAACAAAAAATAATAATGAACAGAACAAATAAAACCAATAGAGACACAAGATTTGACACAATCTACATTGTAAAAAGGACTATATAAATCAAGATTAATTGAATTGAAGGTTCATTCATTCATTTTTGTCTGCTTTTCTGGGGCTAGGTCGTGGGGGCAGCAGTCTCAGGAAAAAAACCCAGCCTTCCACTCTCTCTAGACACTTCCTCCAATTCCTCCTGGGGATCCCGAGGCATTCCCAGGCCAGCCGAGAGACTTCCCCGAGGCCTCTTTCTGGTGGGACATGCCTGGAACACCTCCCTAGGCAAGCAGCCAGGAGGCATCTGAAACAGATGCCCGAGCCACCTCAGTTGACTTCCCTCGATGTGGAGGAGCAGCAGCTCTACTCCGAGCTCCTCCCTGGTGACAGAGCTTCTCAACCTATCCATAAGGGTGCGCCCTGCCACCCTGCAAAGGAAACTTATTTTGCCCGCTTGTATTCGAGATCTTTTCCTTTCAGTCATGACCCAAAGCTCATGACCATAGGTGAGAGTAGGAACGTAGTTTGACCTGATTGAATTGAAGGTTTGTCAAGTAAATTTCAGTACTAAAAAGAAACTAAAACAAAAAAAAAAATCTGCATGGTTTCACTATGGGATTAATACATTCAATAAAATACTAATACTTTATTAAAATTACTTTTCTTGTCCAACCTTCCCGTCCAAAAAGGCTTATTAAAACTGCTTAGGCCATCATCATTAGTATTAATTATGATCCACCTGGGGATATTCATCCCAAGGCCTCTAGAGATTCTAGAGGTCTCCATAACCCTGGACCAGGCCATATCCTGAGCAGGTGCCGTGGCGGTCATGGAGGAGTGGAGAGCAGGAGACTGATTCCAAAAAGACTCAGTCAAAGTCAAGCCTCTGCATTGATCTCGTGGGCCAGCCTGAACACCCGCTGGTGTCTTACTCACACCAGCAGCTTCTCCATTTTGGACGTCCAGCATTCTCCAGCCCCTGGTGCCTAAATTGCAGCTCTGCACAAGAAGTTTGACCGGAGGAGAAATGGTCGTGCCCAACTGAGCCTGGTTTCTCTCAAGATTTTTTTCCTTCACTTTCGTCAATCGATGAAGTTTGTTCCTCGCTACTGTCGCCACTGGCTTGCTTGGTTTGGGACTTGTGGAGCTGTGCATCGATGGATTTGCTATTTACTGTTTGGACTTTTAGCTGTAAAAATTAAACTACACTGAACTGAACTAAAGTGAACTTTAACTCTGAAAACTGGACTGACACAGTTTCAATTTACTAGAACTTCTACGTTAAGCTGCTTTGACACAATCTACATTGTAAAGCGCTATAGAAATAAAGATGAATTGAATTGAATTGAAAGACTTTCTCGGTTCTTCAGGTAAACCGCATTATTAAGAAAACAAAAATGGTAACAGTAATGCATAGCTTAATCCTTAATTAAATTGTTTGATTGTAAGGAGCTAACTAAAGCTATTGAAATCATTCCCGAAATCTAATTTACCTTTAGGTAAAATGGACCAAAAATACTGATGACTCATCCTGTACTTAGGGGAGTATCCAAATTTGTGTTCGATCAGAACCTCTTGAGAATGAAAATGTGCATGGCATAATAAATTGCAAACAGGATGTCATGAGTTGTAACTGAAAAAACTATTTGCTATTAAAAACAAAAAAACCTTTCAATGTGTCACACCTAAACTACTGAAACTATGCTTTCAACGAGAAATATGACAAAATTGGAAATAAAAGTGTGCTTAATGCGACACCATGGGGGTTTTAATACTTCAACCAAGAATAGCAAGTGCTATTCACAGAACTCGCTAGATGACCAGGAGGACAGAGAATAGGCAGCATGATGAGGTGTTAGTTAGAGAAGGATTGAGGAGGTGGTGTGGCCCTTGAAGACGCAGACATGGAGGCGGGTTGTCACTTTGGCATCTGCGGGGGTGAGATAGGGACTTGGCCAAACCGCAGGGGGTGAAGCTGGCCAAATCTGCACTGCTCAAATGCGGACACACAAGCTGTGACAGCCTTTTACCTCCAGTCTTTATAATTTGACGCCCTTTGCTAGCGCCTTCCAACTGCATCTGATAAATATAAAGAACGCGACTGATAAATGACTGAGGCTAAATGCAGCAATCAATCTTCACACTCCATAGTATCTCTTGCACAAACCTCTGACCCTCTGGTCCACTCAGGCCCTTTAGCATAATCCATCCCTCATGTTTACGAGCCACTTTCCTGCGGTCCAGTTTACTGCAGCTCCTGGTTTCACTCAAACGGGCCTGCTTCCCATCTCTTATGAGATATCCTGTCCTTTATTAACTTCTGGAAGCAATCCAACAGCCTGAGAGTCTGGGCGTGATAACATTGCTTTCTGAAACGGATGAACTAAATTACTTAATCAAGTTTTCATTACTCAGACTTGCTTCACTTTCCTATTATTGGTATTTCAGAGAAAAATGACATTTATTTCGTCATTTACTAACTTGAGATTTTTGTTCTATTCTGAACAATGTTTCAGATGCTTTATTATGAAAGTCAGGTCACATCAGTAGTCAACATTTGAAGTGGATCAAAAGTCCTATGACAGAAATTCATGTTGTTCAATAGTTTTTGGACAATCTTGATGAAAGGTTTTAATCCACTTCAAACGTTGACTACTATTTATGGTAACATAAACCCCATCCAGTGTCAAACCACATTGATTTGGACAAATAGACAGGCTTTTACAGCTCCTATATCTATCAGCAGGTGTATTCACATAACAGGAAATAGGAAAGATTTTAGGTAAAGGAACACCTTTTAGGGGAAGCAAAAAAAGTTGCTAGGTTACCAATACTACAGTCAGCCACTCTAAACACTTGATGGAAACCTACCTAATTCGCATTTGGATTTCTGTGTGGAGTTTGCATGTTCTCCCTGTGTTTGTGTGGGTTTCCTTTGGGTGCTCCGGTTTCCCCCACACTCAGAAGAAATTCTGCTATAAGTTAATTGAATAAACTAAACTGTCCGCAGTGTATGAGTGTGTGTGAATTAGTGTGTATGGATGTTTCTCAATACTGGGTTGCAGCTGAAAGGGCATCCGCTGCGTAAATCATATGCTGGAATAGTTGGTGGTTCATTCTGCTGTGACAACCTCTGAAATAGAGACTAAGCCTATAGAAAATGAATGAATGGATGAATTAGGAAGGAAACCTGACAGACTAATGCTGAAATCATGTTGTTGAATGACACACTTAAAAGTGATGCCAATGGTGTGAGTTCCCATAACCACCAGGTGCACAAGCCTGTATTTATGGTACAAGCAAGGATAATACCTCAGATAGTGTATACTATGTTAATGAAAGGTGTGCTGTTGCTTTTCAAGAAAAAATGACGATTTTGAGGAAATTATTATTGTCACTTGGTGTAGAATGCAAATTTAATACTATTCACATTAACCCAGGCTCATTGCGAATACGTTCCCAGGTCTACATTTCTGGGGACAGCGAAATGCATAACCTTATCTACGTCTGCTGGCAGTTTTTGTGTTTGCATTTTGATTATCACAAATTCTTTTTGCATGTTCTCTTCTCGCATAAATCCACCAGAAGGTGAAATTTACAAGGCCAGCTTGCTGTCAACTGAACGACTGACCGAATAACCCACACACTCCCTTTCCCAAACCCAACCGATAGTGTTTTTAAAAGCAATCTATAAAAAGAAAAGCCATTGTGGTCGCGTGATTTCACAATGTTTTCAGCCTGTTGTTTATTTATTTATTTATTGCTTTTATTTTAACCATTTTTTTTTAGAATTGTTCTTTACCAGACTCTAACCCCATCGTCACGGTCAACTCTGCTCTGCATCCCAAGTCTGCCAACACCAGAAAATCCATCTCTATTGAGGTAAGCGGCTAACTGGTAGCGCTAAAATGAACAGAGGCCGTCGGTGGCGTCATACCACCCGTAGTGTCCATTTTAAAGACGAAATGCAGCCAGATGTACTTCTGGCTACATAATTCGCACTCTCCAGAAATGTAGACGGGGTACGTATCCACAATGAGCCTGTGTTGATACACTTACACTGAAAGCCTTATACTGTGTAGACTTACAAAGAAACCCTTTTGCCTTGAGACAATAAACAGCCATCTAGCCAACACCCTAGTAACCACATAGCAACAGTCTGGCAACCACTCGCAAATGACCCAACAGAATCTTGCAATTGTATCATTTTGTCTCATTTTGGTGCCTCTAGTCACTTCCATTAACCCTTGTGTCGTGTTCACATCCCAACCTTTACTTTAGTGTTCCCAGTCAAAATTGACCAGTCTGTTTTAACTTCTCTTATTTTAGCACAAAAAACTTTTTTCACCACCAAATTTTTATTCTACCTTCTTTAGCTGTAAACAATGTCTTAAAGTAGTGTTTAAAGTAAATTTATAATATTAAACATAAAATAACTGCAGTGAAAATACAAATAGGCACTGAAAATGTATTACAAAATAAACAAAAGACGACAGAAACCAAAATACTTTGTTTTGTTACTAATAGACAGCTCCCTAAAATAACTATCACAGCATCTGACCAAAGAAATTGAAATTTTAATCCATCTGAATGATTTATCAACCAGCAAAGCACAAACCAAACTCTATCCTTTCCTGTGTACTAAGTGCTCGAATTTTCATTTAGTCCTTCAATTGGATTGTATTAGTGTACTAATATAGGGAATATTGACTGAGGGTATAGATGGTGAGCATGGACACAGAACTAGTGTGGTAATTTTTGAGCGAGATGCTAATAGTCTAATCCAATAAAATAATTGATGCTAAGCTAAGCTAAAAGTGCTCCAGCTACACCCAGAGATAGGCTGAAGAAAGAAAGAAAGAAAGAAAGAAAGAAAGAAAGAAAGAAAGAAAGAAAGAAAGAAAGAAAGAAAGAAAGAAAGAAA
>CAIGQZ010032594.1:17538436-17553855 GCA_903798205.1 Danio tinwini | reverse complement strand
TTTAAATGTTGACTACTGTATACATTACATATTGTTAAACAAGAGTATATCCATTATTGGTTTATGTGCAATTAATATTGAATTTATAATTTTCCTCTCACAACCTACAATCTACACAATGACACTGCATCTCTAAACAAGGACATACAGTACATTCATCTAAAGGTGAAAACGCAGAGAGTGTCTTGTACTCACACATACACAAAGTGTGAACATCAAGATTACACAGATAAACATGATATTGCTTTTTCCTTAAGAGGGTAGAGGTTCAAAGAAAGTTCAGCTGGCATTGAAAAGGCAGCAGGGATTTGAGTTTTACCATATCAATATAATACATACAGCAGAAAACTGTGGTTAAATGACATTTTTAAGGAAGAGTAAAAGACAAGTATATATATTTCAGCATTGATAGCCATTTTGGATCAGAATGTTTTTGCTTTTAGCAAATTTATTTTACTTTATCATCATTCTGTGTGTGAAATACTCTTTCGGTTGCAGCTTTATGATTATTTCAAAGTGTAATCAAAGTCGTCATGAACTGGAAGTTGCTGAAGACTTTTACATCAGTATGATGACATATTTACAAATAAAACTGAATATTGAGTAGGGGGTGGGATTTTTTTTCCTCCTGTGCTTCTAATGCCCAATCCTAATTCTATTTTATATCCCTCCGCCTACCCTTACCTCTAAGCCTTCCCCTTGGCCCTTGAAACATAGTGTGAATGGGGTAGGGATAGAAATACTCCACTAAAAAATGTGACACTAGTACTACACACGTCATCATGTCATCAACAGTGCAGGTCGCGAGCATTGATGCTAATCTTTCTTATGAATGAACTGAAAACCTTATTCAATGTCATGCACTCCAGCATGAAGAACGTTGATACAGTGGTTGCCTTTTAACATAAAACATGCAGCGCACTGTTATTTACTGTTATTTAGTGTCAACTAAAGCCAATGCGATGCATCTCACGCATGAGCCTCTGGGTGTTGCATGACTTTGTACACTGTTTGCTGTTTGTTTGTACCGCTTATTTAAAAGGAGCTGAAACAACACAATTCGAGTTTTTTTGGGACAGCTTAAATGTTGTTTGTTCAATCCACTTAAATTGATAAAAACTAATATATTAACTTAATTCCTTCATGTTGTTCCAACACATTGATTGTGTACAACCCAGCAATTTTTTGTGTATTTGGAGTGCTCATATTCATAGATATAACCACAATAAAACAACATTAATATCATACCAGACGTGCAGTTAAAATAATTTTCACAGAACGTTTTATCTGGTAACATTATCAGAATTTAAAGTATGTTGTGCAATAATAACAATAATTTTAGCGGCTAGTAAGGGACTATCATTAGCAAAATTTCCCTTTTTTTAAACCAACTTTGAAGATCATGACCATAACTCAATAACATCATTATGAATGGAATAAATCAGATGCTTGTTTGTAGTAGAAAAACCCTTATTAATGCTTTTTTGTTTTATATTTGTGGGTCTATTTACTCGGTTTTGCAGCCATGTTCCTGCTGTAGCTGGTGTATTCAGAGAAACCTCTCAGACCCCCCTTCGTTTGTAATGTGGTTCTGAAAAATATCTGTTTGAAGGGCTTCATGGTTCTTCCCCTAACCCCTAAGCCTCAAAGCTAAAGAGATTTGGGTCTAGGGTTGCACGATACTGGAATTCGGCACCAATCTATACTGAAATTTAAAAAATGTCCATTTCCCACAAACATTTGAGCGCTATTGAGCACGTTGTCAAACAGCAATGATTTACTGTTGTGCTCATGTGCTCAACAGAAATGACTGTGATTGGCCGTGAAGGTCATTAGTTCATAAAACTTACTACTGAGTGTAACCACAGATACAGGGACACTGCAGCGTTTTAAAGCCGCGATTACCCAGCAGATCGCTCGCATGTCAGCTTATAGACAAACCAGCTGATCGACGTGACTTTGAAAAGCTCCAGTGTCCCTGTATCTGTGGTTACACTCAGTAAACAGTGGTGAGTTTGGTGAACTGATGATCATTCATTTATTCTTTTTCTTTTCGGCTTAGTCCCTTTATTAATCTGGGGTCGCCACAGCGGAATGAACCGCCAACTTTTCCAGCATATGTTTTACGCAGCGTATGCCCTTCCAGCTGCAACCTATTACTGGGAAACACCCATACACACTCATTCACACTAATTCACCTATACTACATATTTTTGGACTTGTGGGGGAAACCGGAGCACCCAGAGGAAACCCACGCAAACAAGGGGAGAACATGTAAACTCCACACAGAAACGCCAACTGACCCAGTCGAAGCTCGAACCAGCGACCTTCTTGCTGTGAGGCGAACGTGCTACCCACTGCGCCACCGTGCAGCCCGAACTGATGACCTTCATGACCAATCACAGTCATTTCTGTTGAGCACATGAACACAATGGCAAATCTCAGCGCTGATTAAGAACGTGCTCAACAGTGCTCAAATGTTAGTGGGAAATAGATGTTTTTAAAACTACAGTATCGGTTGGTACCGTGACAACCTTATTTGGGACACCCCTACCTTGAATTGGACAGTCTGAATGTGCGAAACGAGGGGTAACTTTCACTCGCTGCAAATTAATGGTTGGAGGGGTATGGCTTAGCATAATTTGCCCAAGCCAACAAACTGACGTCATTAGACATGCACTGCCATTGCAGAGCAGAAGCAAATTGTTAGATTTTGATTAAAGATTACCAAAACAAACAGTAATTGTTCACCTTAAGACTAACAAAGCTAAATAAACTACATTTTGACACAATTGTGACGAAAGTGGAGTTTAATTAGATTTTTGTTGTTCTAAACCAATGGTCTCAAACTCAATTCCTGGAGGGTCGCAGCTTTGCCTAGTTTAGCTCCAACCACCTCCAACTCACACCTGCTTAGTAGTCACTAGTAGTGAACACCTTCATTATTTAGATCAGCCATGTTTGATTAAGGTTGGAGCAAAGCTGTGCAAAGCTGCGGCCCTCCAGGAATCAAGTTTGAGACCTATGCTCTAAACTGACTGCTCATATCAGTGGCAGATTTAGGCATGGGCTCTTCACTTTCACCCATGAAAGGGTGACATGAACACCATGCGAACAGCACGATTGTCGTTTGCCTGAAGAGCTAGTTAAGCTTGCGATGGTACTGGCTCATACTGAAATTGCAAAACATTCATTCATTCATTTTCTTTTTGGCTTAGTCCCTTTATTAATCTGGGGTCGTCACAGCGGAATGAACCGCCAACTAATCCAGCATATGTTTTACGCAGCGGATGCCCTTCCAACTGAAACCCATCACTGGGAAACACCCATACACATTCACACTACAGACAATTTAGCCAACCCAATTCACCTGTAGCACATGTTTTTGGACTTGTGGGGAAACCGAAGCACCCAGAGGAAACCCACGCAAACACGGGGAGAACATGCAAATCCCACATAGAAATGCCAGCTGAGCCAGCCGAGGCTTGAACCAGCGACCTTCTTGCTGTGAGGTGATTGTGCTACCCACTGTGCCACCGTGACGCCCAATTGCTAAACATCTTACATATTTTTCATAGCACAACAAAACAATACAAATGAAGTAACCTAACAGTGAAATACACTTATTCTTTATTAAACGAATGACCTGCAACAGTTTTTGAAAGCATAAACGTCTTGACATTATTTTTTGTTCTGCTTTAGTTGCTGTGGACAGCAGCAAAAGTGCAGTGCCATAAAAATGATTGAATATTCCCAGTCACCTGATGCAAAGCCAGCTTCATTCATCCAAATGTCATCACTGCCAAATCCAGACACTTTCCATCCGTTTCATTGCAGGTAGTCACAGACAAAGGGACCGAAATGTCAATCGAGCCAAAGTGATCAGTAGATACAGGACATATCTGCTTGCGTCTTCATGGACCATTTCACATAGGTGAGCCCCATCGCGTTGTGACATCTGGATGCTAATCCATGGCCATGGGTGAAGCGAGAAGATGAATGAGCAGTCAAGCATCACAGAGTTTAAAGTTAAAGATAATTACAGCATGTCGCCTTGATTTTTGATGTATCTGAACAGATTGCTGGACAGCCTTCTGTTCAGATGGAGTCTGAATCGCTACCTGCGATTAGCATTTTGGATAACTGCTCAGTGAAATCGAACTGCTATTTAAGATTGGTAGATTTAGGACATAGATATTCAGCTTTTTCCACTTGCTTAAAGCTCATTTATGCAATAGCAACACCAAGGTCATGGGTTCAGTTCCCAGAGAAGTTCAATTGTCAGTTTAATCAATATTCTATCTATCAAATATAAAAGAACTGGTTAAAAAAAACTTATTATTTGTACCCTACAGACTCCATTTGTTCACCCCTTCTCGAACATTGATCCCCAGTGATCTTAATTTGCTCCCCGTGCCTGGATCTTGCTATAAAAACAAGGTGATTGTGCTTTTGCAATTGCTGGTCCTTAACTTAGTTGACTTTTCTCTTCTATTTCTGTCTTTAGGTCTGCTATATCTAGTTTCTCTCACTTTTAATATTCGTTAATTACTGATTTTGTTATTGTTTTTATTTATTAAAACTGATGGTCTTGTTTGTTTCTAAATTTTTTATTATTTTTTTACTTAATATTTGTCTTTTATACTCATATATACATCCAACGCAATCTCACGGCAATTCGTACCCTTTTGAGTTAGTGGCTAATTTGTATAAATTCGTACGATCTAATTTGTACAATTTAGTACGATTTGCTTATCACCCAATGACGGTTGGGTTTGGGGTGGGGTTGGGTGCCACGCCTACTTTTAAAATTGTACATTTTTATAAGACTGAACTCGTATGAATTTGTACGAATTAGCCACTGAACTGACAAAACGTAAAATACTTATGTTTTCTCATAAGATCAGGCTGGTACATCTCAACTTTGGTTGTTTTTAAATGTGCTTTATAAATATATATTGGGTGACAATATATTTTAAAGTAAAACTGCTGCTATTAACAAAACCACTAAGATGTTTAGCTTAATCAAGTACAAATTTTCTGTTTATTAATAGTTAGTAAGGTAGTAGTTGGGTTTAGGTTTTGGGTAGGATTGGGTCTGTAGAATAAGATCCTACTTTATAAGTACTAATAAACAATATCTTAATAATAAGCAGGTAATAATCTAGTAGTTAATAGTGGGAATTGGTACTTAATCTTAAGTGTTAGCAAGTATTGTATTCAGGGTGTTCGTGGGGTCTTAAAAAGTATTAAAAGTTGATTAATCAATTATAATAAACATTCACGCCCTTAATAGGTATTAAAAAGTCTTAATCGCGTTTTTACGAGGTCTTAAGTTTTGTTCAAGCGTTATGTATATATTTATTTTCCTCCTAATATTAACAATGGCATGGTTAATCCACGCGATTGGTTTGGGCCGGGGTGCAGTCTGGCCAAGCTCCTCCATCCGGGTGATGTCACGTAATTTGCGACAAACACGGGAAGGTGATGTGACGCTCTCCACATGTAGTGAAACAGACGGCAAAAGGGGAAAATGTAAGGTTGCGTACTCCTGGTTGGAGAAAGACTAGTTTAAACAGTGTCGCTGAAAACAACCGTGTAATTTATTATTTCAAGCTTTGTTTCTTCCGAGCTTATCTGAGTTCTGTTGCATGTTTGTGCTTCATTAATTTATTTAACTACAACTGTATATTAACAACTGTTTATTAAGTTAAAGGTTTGAGACTGATTAGAACTTGAAGTGGCGATGAGGTCTTAAAATATTCTGAGAAGGTCTTAAAAAAGTCTTAAAAGGGTATTGAAATTACCTTTAGGATTCCTTCATATACCCTGGTATTGTATTGTATTGTTTAACACTTTAAATGTACATTGAATACAAAAGCAGTCGCTTTAGATAAGTCTGTCAAAAGCATAATTGTAGAAGCAAAAAAAAAACGTTGCACATGCAAAATAAGAAAAACTAAATGATAATAAGAAGAACTGAACGATCTAGAAATAGTCTAAATTAAATCAAACATCCTAACTCTGGTTTTCAAAATTAGCTACGAAAGTTTAGAATTACCACTCAATGTATGACCCACTTTGTGGTTATTTTGCATGTCAGACCAGAGACCAGATATTCTAATACATGCACTCACAGGAAGTTTGTAAAGGACAAAGGTCACTAGTGGTTGTGTTCGAGAACTGATGAGCACGCTATCTACTCCACTTCCTTTGCTTGTATCGCTAGAGACAGGCGCCGATTCAGTGACAGCACTGAGGGCCATGTTGAGAGATGAATTTGGACAAAGGAGCTTTAAGATGCAGGTAGCAACGGCTGCCCTACCCCTATCAAGTGGTTTGGCACACCTAACACAAACAAAACCTTCTCCTCACTACTTGCTAATGCAGTATGTCTACTGAGGAGGAGCTGAAATGCCAGAATTCGCATTTATTCCACATACATAGACGTGCCATGATTGGCCCTGACCCTGAGCTCCGTTCGGCTTTACATAAACCTCCCCGTGTCTTTCTTCCGCAGTGCCCCCACGGCAGCTGTGTCAACACACGCAAGGGTCCTGACCTTAAACAAACCCTTATGAAAGTCATTATACACACTGTCCCACTAATTTACCCACGTTTGGATATCTGGCGGTGGCGTGAAATCGTAAATGCGCAATAAAAATAAGGGCTTGGTTTGGTGTGTTTGGTTTTGTAATTACTTTAAAAACACTCACTAATAATGGCATGAATTAATCTTCTTTTTATGCACAGGACAACTTCTCACGAAAAAAAAAAATGTTAGCCTAATTCACAACACATGTATACACGCAAATTTGTTCTTAAGCTCATTCCAATGTTAATGAATTTTGAGCTTTCGAAAAAAAAAAGACTGTGCCTAAGGTTACTTGTTTGCATAAAACACACTCAAACATTTTGATGTAGGAGTTTTCTGCATAACCCTTCCTTAACACACTCTTCAACATATTACGGTGCTCTAGTATGAGCGAAAACCTTGTTTCGAGCCTTGTTTCAAAACAAGTTTGAAAACCTGTGCAATCTTCAATGCAGAAATGTATAAGAGTTTATATACAGTTTGATCCACAGTTGATGAACTGAAATGTCTATTTAATTTACTAACCGATTTATAAAGCCATTCAGTTTGCATACATTTAGGGTCCTATCATACACCCGGCTCAATAACTTGTTGCGATTTGCTGCTATTTTCAGACCAGCGCAACCCTAATTTGCACGTTTTGCACCATGTTGTTTAAATAGCAAACCCATTTGCGCCACTTTGTGGACTCATGAGTGTTCCGGTCTAAAAAGCAGGTGTTTTAAGGTGCGCTGTTGGCGTGCTGCTATTTTGAGAAACGGAAATAGACCACGCCATTGACCAAATCTAAAATAGTCTAAAGTCCATCGCAGAGCGTGTTAGTTATGCACCTATGCAGGTTCAAACACGTACACATTGCTTAATACACACAGGATGTACAGCAATACACAAATATCTTTACATATGAAAAAACATAAAGGATTAAAATGTTACAAAAATTATTATTCACTATATAGATATAAAAAAACACTACCTCCATGCCTTCATGTTGGGGGGGGGGGGGGGGGGGGTTCAGCTTATTCATGACAATTTGCATTTGTATAATGTTATTATTAGCAATAGTATTTACTATATGCATATTTATATTTGGTTTAATAAAAACGTTTAGATTTGTTCACTTGTCGGGTTTTGGAGACGTATGCATCATTATAAGAGGCATACGAATAAGACTTTTTTATTGTTTATTTATTAGTTTGCCTGAAATTAGAACAGAATTTAGAAACAGTTTTGAAACAAATCTCAGCGCTTAACAAACGAAATAAAATAAGTAGGCTAAGTGATGTCTTCAGTGGAGTGCGTAGAACACACTTCTCATCCACGAAAGTAAAGAAGTAAAGGAAAGAGAAAGTAAAGAGGCCGAATGGAGGAGGCTCCTTCTTTATCCTCACGCTGCAGATGGTAACCAGACCTGTTTTCTCGCCGGTGAAGCATTCAGTTTTTCCACTTACAAAGTCTGCCATGTAAATAGCAAATGCACCATCACACAACGCAACTGACTCTTAAACGGAATGGGAGATGAGACTGATTGGTTTAATGCATGTTATACTCAAAACACACACATAACTCATTAAGAGAATAAGTACAACCCTGTTAGACCATGCGTTGCAGCATAACACATATTTTTCTGTCCTCAAAATAGCAAAAATGGATTTGTACACACATCCTTAATGCTTTTGCGCCATGAGCTTTAGACTTTGCACCTAGATCTTTAAAATAGAGCCTTTTCCTTTTTTCTTTTGCACATTAACACTGAAGGTGATTGTATGCAGATTTCAATTCATCTTTATTTTTTATAGCGCTTTTACAATTTAGATTGTGTCAAAGCAGCTTAACAGCTAGTTCTAGTAAACTGAACCTGCATCAGTGCAGTTTTCAGAGTTCAGTTTAATTTAGTTTGGTTTAGTTTAAATTTCATTTCTGAAAGTCCAGTGAAGAACAAATCCATCGATGCGTAGCTCAACAAGTCCCAAACCAAACCGTTTCACACACAAACTAGTGTGTATCTCACATGCGGTTAGTCAATGAGACCCATAGCTGAAAATTTATATCAACGTCAAAAACTGAGAAGTTTTTTGCTTTACAATGAACCATTTTATTTAAAAATTGACCTTTCTTGGACCAACCATTCATGCTGTTTCTGTATTATTGCTAACATAAATTAGTTAGCAAGACAGCACTGAGAATTTATAGGTGGATATTATTCTAACTGCTGGATGTTATTTATTCTTCGTTTGTGCGCTTCCTCGTCTCTGGTTTCCACTTTTATCTGTTTTTCCAGAGGGCCCCTTGTTTGGTGTCATAACAAACCCGCCCTGTGCCTCCATTCGATGCTGTTCCTCCGGCTTCGTTTACACAACTTCATTGCGTTGTGCATTGCCCCACTGCAGTTTTGTTTTTCTTTCTCCTCAGATTTGTCACGTTAAAATGCATCACAGCGGATATGTGTTACAAAGCGACCGCATCAGATGCGTGTTGCGTTTCAAAGCCAATGCGAGGTCTAACGGCTAACTATGCAAGCTTAGAGTCCTCTGGAGCACCACAAAGTGACTCATTGTCACCTCGTCAGCCTTTACAGGAGATGCCGCTGCTGAAAACCCCTCATTGTTCACATCCCGGCTCCTGAAAAATGTTGATATAGGTGTTCAACGTGCCAAGCTCCCTCCTCCGGAAATCAGCCGCACACATAGTCGAGCAGCCACCTCTTCAGGCCTGGCCCCAGGCCCTTTCAGCCATCACTGTGTCACAGCAGGGCCGGTGACTAACGGTTTTGGCTGCTACTTTTGCAAGGAAGCGGCTGACGCTTCAGGGCCACTCTGCCAGAGTACACAAGCTGGGAATCTGGCCAGTGGCGATATAGGAGGGAGCTGCAGGCATGCCAGGCCTGGGAGGGAAGCCATGGCATTAAAAGTGTCTGTTCAAAAAGGGAATAAAAAAGATGGCACGCCGTGACGACACGCGGCGAAGCTAAAACAGCCTGCAGGCAAATAAGCGGGACACGCCGTATGTAAATGGCCGTTACCAGCGAGCCAAAGGACGGCCGTGACGTGGCACAGACGCGAATTTGCATGTCAGATATAGTAAAGATATACCCCATACTATCCAGTTCTGGGAGCTAAATTTAACAGGCTAGAACAAAGCCGTCGTGCACATGTACACGAAGGCCACTTCCTCCTCTTAAATGTTGACCTTTGTAGTCAAGACCAGAGCGCTTCATCCGCTGACACGTCAACCCACGTTAGCTGAGAAAGGATGGTAGAACAATGCAGCCTCAACCTGTGAAGAAAAAAAAAGAGAGAGACTGATGAGCAGCAAGCGGGTACTGTCCCCAGCACAGGAAGCTGAGGCGATTCCCTTTGTGTGAAGACTGTGAATGGGCGCAATACTGCTGACCACACACCACAGGCATTAGCAGTCGGCACATGGCCATTTCGGTTTGACCTTCAAGCTGGTTCCTGGAGCACAGCTTCAGCGAAATGCCCCCTTCAACCTTTTTGAAAGAGCAGTCATCTGTTTGCCCACTTCTCAGACCTCTCCTTTGTGAAATTTACTGTGTTTTTAACAGCGGGCAGCCAGCCACAGAAGACCAGTCAACCATGAACCGAAGCCTTTTCAAACTCGACCCCTGACTTATGCGTGACAAAATCTGCACCTTTTAGGAGTTCAGCATGTCTCCTCTGTTTGTTTTTAAAAACACAGCCGGCTGATTGGAGGATTTTGCTTGTGTATTCTGCTAGACAAACTTCTCTAACAAGGATTTATTTTGGTTCGGAAATGCAAGAGGAGACGAAGATAGAAAGGAAAACAGAATCATGCATTTTGTTGCTGTTAGCTCATTAATGTTGTTTTTCTTCTTTCACCAGCCACCAAATCTTTTCCAGCTATCATTACAGCCAACTTCAGAGTGATGTTCTCCAACAAGAACCAAACTCTAAACTCTACATTTGGTACAACCTCTAAAAGACTGCAGAAAGCATATATTGATACCACAATGTGTGGATTTAATCAGGCTCTATGACAGTGTTTCCCAGACCTGTTCCTGAAGGCACACCAACAGTACACTTTTTCAACTTCTTCCTATTCAAACACGCCTAAATCAACTCATTAGAACATTAAAACAGACTTCAAAACCTTAAATGAATGGATCAGATAAGGTAGACCTCCCAAATATGTACTATTGGTGTGCCTCCAGGAACATGGTTGGGAAACAATGCTCTATTGTCCCAGCTGGGCCAGTTGGCATTTCTGTGTGAAGTTTGCATGTTCTGCACATGTTTGCGTGGGTTTTCTTCAGGTGCTCCGGTTTTCCCCACTGTCCAAAGACATGTGCTGTAGGGGAATTGGATAAGCAAAATTGTCCATAGTGTATGTGTGTTTGTCCTGGTCCTCCAGATTAAGGGGTTGAGTGTTGGGCTAACAACTCGCCTCATAAAAACTAGATGTTATGAAACACTAATATGGTGTGGCTAAATATCAACTTCAATATAAATGGCCCTGGGAGTAAGTAAATAAATATAGTCAGTTTGATTACATGGGGTAATTTACCTTTCAGTAAACTTTTCTGTTTATGTGATTTTTTAAATTGTTTAAATCAGTGTTAAATGAAAGCAAAAAGGGGCTGTGGTATTCCCTTTTGGCACAAACTTTAGTCAAAAACACATATAATACATGCAATGCACTCCAAAATCCACAGTTTTCTCGAAAACCAGGAGAACTTATGCTGACAAACAGAAATACTCCAGTAAAGGTACACATTAGTTCTCTTTCAATCCATTAGTTTTTATGCACATTTTTGGTACTGCATTAAAATATGCTGAATGAAAAACACTAATATGTGCATACATTCTACAAATGCACATATCAAACTAAAGCTTAAGACTTGTTATGTCATAAAATTTTATCTGAAAATAAAGAGAGAACGAGAGAACATGAACAGGCTTGTAACCAAGGGGGTTCGGGTGGTTTGGAAGACCCCCACCCCCCACCCACCGACAAAGTCTATAATTTGATCCCAACATGAGCTCATTTATCCCATTTTCGACTGCTATACCATCATAAATTGTGAAAATTATCGATAGAAGAAGACTCTACGACAAAGTTAAATTTTAATTATTCAAGTGGCCAAATTGTGACTGAGAAAAGTTGAATGAGCTGAAAGTTTTACCAGATTTGTCTTTTGTTTTAAATGATGGATGATAATAAATTTGTATTTGTAAAAGTAAGCTTTTTTTTGTCATATTTCTTTATTCATTTAAAAAAATGCTAATCTCATTACAATATTTATGAAACTGGATTAACTTACAGTTTAAATCCAAATTTGTAAATAAATACTTATTTATGGTGTATTAAAATAGTATGGTAAGCACTTTGACAACATTGTAGGAAATATTTTATGGTGCTTCAAAAAAGAGTGGTTATGATTACCATCCGACAAGCTGATCCAGCAAAGATTAGTTCTTAAAATGTCACAAAAAAGCATAATTGAATAAAAAATGAGGACATTTCTTGATGCACATCCAAAAATTTAGATTTTTATATCTACAGAAGATGTGGCTTGTAGATCTGGACTAACCAGTGTAACGCCTGAGCAAAAGTACATCCTCAAAATGATTTTTTTATTTTCCTTCTAGATCTGACCCACACTAATTTACCAGATTCACCTTTAAACACAAGATAAACATAACACAGTTTGTTTTTATAGCGTCGTCTTCGACTTTTGACCTAATCTAGTTAACTATTGAGGGGAAAAAAAACATCTTAAGTGCACTTTAAAAATCGATTAGTAAAGTTAAACTTGAAGAGCCCCTACTATTGTTTTGTTTTTAAATGAGCTTCCATGCAGTGTGTAACAGCACTAAGTGAATGAAAACATCCAGCTGAGGTTTAAATCTGAAAGTGCACCTTGTTTAAAACTATTGACTCTTTAACTAAATAGTCAACTCAGAGTGGAATAAATGAATGGTGTTGGGTTCAGATCTTTTGCTTTTGCTTGAAGTATTAACTGTGTGTTGTAATTTGAAATGGCTCCGCGAGGCTTATAACCACGTATCTATTAAAGATCAGTGCTTGTACTGTATCTCTCAGCTTAAATCTATGGGGCAATTTACATATTGTGTCCAAAACCACATTGAAAACACGACACGTGCTTTTTCCTTTAACAGTTTAAATGTGTTTCTGAACTTGTGCTCTTTTGCCGTTTGCCTTTGCTATGGTCCCCATCAGCTGTTGCTCACATGCGCAGTGCGGTTAATTTTCAAAAATAGTTTAACTTTTGCCACTGTGTGGATTAATACTGAATGTGTGTCGTTATTAATTGTGGTTAGCGTTAAGACTAGAGTAATATGCTGGTGCTTAACTGCATTGCTTTAATCACAACAGACTGTTGCTTCGTGCTAAGGAGGGGTTTGGGAACAAATGAATCGCTGATCAAATCATATGGGAGTCGTTGGGATAATTAGGTAAAAGTAAATGCATAATATAAGACAATGAAAGTGTTTTTTGACTTTGCATGCATATCAGCCTGTTGTGGAGATCCTCAAAACTAAAATATGACCCTTCGATAATGCATAATAGGGGCTCTTTAAAATGAGTGTCCTGTTGCTTTTAGCAATTAGTTTACTTCACCTAAAACAGTGAGTTACCTTAAAATTATCAAGTAAATAAACTGTGCATAATTGTAAAAAATAAGTCAACCTAACAATTTCAAGTTACAACACGTTTACTTATTTGATTAAAATTAACTTGTCGCTTTTATGGCAAAGGGTTTATTCACGTAACTAAAGTAACTATTTGCAAGCTGAATGTTATTTTGTATCATTCATTCTGAATATCAAGCTAGTTTTCCAGGAAGTGACAATTTGATTCTCTTGGGATGGAAACGGTGCTTTATTCGAAAATGTTTTATGTGATGTTTTTATTTTGCACATGTAGTAAATACACAACTTGGAACAGAAACGGCTATTGTTTATTACTTCATTTTACTCTATTTTATATTTTATATTATATCTTTTTTTTTGGGGGGGGAGCATTGGGAGCAGAGAGAGGGGAAGGATCAGCAAAAAAACTCAAGCCAGGAATCGAACTTGGGTCGCTGTGAGCACATCGGTGCTATATGTTGGCACACAGTACCACTAGGCTATTGGCGCAGACTATTGTTTATAACCTCTAACATAACTATATAAAGATAGTTAAAAATAGGCAAAGTTACCCATTATGCACTCAAGTTTTTCATTCGCTTAAAACCTTAAAAAGAAATTCCATCAAAACTACAATAGTCTCGTTGTCTGTTACGAATTCAAACTGTTCATGCAACAAACTCTGTGACAGTTGGCGTAAAAACCAGTAGACTGCTTTTTTCCAGCCATTCTCAGTGTTGCCCATGCAAAAGAAATGAGAACCAGCTTAGAAAGATCCCGCCACAGAACTGCTTTATTTACCAAACAAACACCACATAGTGATAAGTCAGCATTCAGTTGTGTGTACATACGTCTACTGATGTTCAGAGAGTTGTCGGGGTGCTTCAAAAGCGCCTTTGGTGTGAAGCGTAAACAGACTCGTCCTCCTGGGAGGGTTGTGGTGGATTCTTACATGATGGGAACTTAAACACTGCGGCTGAGGTGCGGGAAGAAGTGAAGTGAAAAGAAAAACAAAGGGAAGGAATTATTGCTTTAAAAGTTTTGCTGTTGTTATTCCAACCCCAAACTTTTTGTTCTCCTTTTTGCCTGTTTAATGTCAAGTTTTTGATTGTGTTAGCTAAGTTTAGTTGCTTTTATGAAGATCTGAGGGGAGCTGTTTCCGCACCGCAGTGTAAGCACTGCATAATTGCTTTTGTAACTGCAAGACTCGCAGTGTTTTCAGAGCAGAAACTTTAGATCTATACAGATAATATAGTGAGGTTTGAGTACTTCCTTTAGTAAATTATATTATAAGATGTGGGCTATTAAAGGGATAGATTACCTATACTGTACATGAAAATGTACTCACAGTATTAGCACCCTCAAATTGTTCCAAACAAAAAAAAAGTGTTTGAGTAAATGATGACAAATTACATATTTGGTGAACTATCCTTTTAAGAATTATGAGAAACTTGATTACCATTCAATCCAATCTAATCCAAGTGTTAATAAATCTACATAGAACAACAAGCACATTTTAAAGTATATCTATAAACTATGAAATTGAGAGGAATTTTTTAGACATTAACATTTCCTTGCAAACAGTGGTATGTGTGTGTATATATATATATATATATATATATATATATATATATATATATATATAATACCTATATACTACCTGACAAAAGTCTTGTCACCTATCCAAGTTTTTTGGAACAAAAAATAATAACATCTAGTTGATCATTTGGTATCAGTATTGGTATCAGTGCATATTGTTTATGGAGGACTGCATCCATACATCTCTGCAGTGACTCAAATAACTTTTTAATAAAGTAATCTGGAATGGCAAAGCAAAGCGTTCTTGCAGGACTCCCAGAGTTCATCAAGATTATTTGAATTCATCTTCAATGCCTCCTCCTTCACCTTACCCCAGAAATGCTCAATAATGTTTATGTCTGGTGACTGGGCTGGCCAACCTTGACGTTCTTTGCTTTCAGGAACTTTGATGTGGAGGCTAAAGTATGAGAAGTAGCGCTATCCTGCTGAAAAAGTTGCTATCTCTTGTGGTTTGTAATGTAATGGGCAGCACAAATGTCTTGATACCTCAGGCTGTTGATGTTGCCATCCACTCTGCAGGTCTCTTGCACGTCCCCATACTGAATGTAACCCCAAACCATGATTTTTTCTTCACCAAACCTGACTGATTTCTG
>CAIGQZ010032594.1:17501083-17517949 GCA_903798205.1 Danio tinwini | reverse complement strand
ATCGGGCGATAAAAAAAAATATGGCTGTTAATCTATTCTCAAAGTTGGGTTGGGAGCTGGGTCTATTCTGTACAAGCTATAATGACTTTCACCTTGATATTTTAGCGCGGATGTATACCTGGCCGAATTGCACTGTAGGTGACGAGAACGAGCATTCGAGCCTGTGTATATTCCTACTGTGAAATTACCACATCAAATGTGACATGCTAACATGGATGCAGTTCACTAGAGTGATTCTGATTAATGTTAGCTCCACATCTAACTATCAGGCACCTGTAGGGTTTATACAGTACAGTAAAACCTATACAAATCAAACAGACCAGGTGCTTTTTAAAGTGGATGACGGTCAATGAAAGTCAAACCGGTGAGCCGTCTGACAAAAAAGTGCCCTTCTGAATCAAACCAGCAAGATTCTGAGTAAAGGTGAAACTGGCGAAATTGTCACAGGGGTCGTGACAAACTGGGGTATTAGACGCAAATAAGGATTAAGGTCTGGTGAGAGTGTTATGGAATGAAATAACGCATGCCAAATGGAAACAAAAAACTTCTGCATTCCGCTGTGTGTGTGTGTGTGTGTCTGTCTGTCTGTGTGTGGTCCTTTAGTGACAGCCACATGTGTAGATCTTGTCAGAAAATATGGCAAAAAGTCCTACATGACGGTAATAGTTTGATTGTGGTGTTTACTTCAGTAATGCCACTAACATATGCATACTCCATATCTTAATTCAATTTCTGTTTAGTTCAGTTATGACTTTAGTCGGATTAAGGTAATCAAAAATCACTCGAGCTTATGTAGGCCTTATGTAGGCCAAAATTCATGCTTAACTGAATAAACAGTTAGTAAACACAAGTACATCTTATTGAACATCATTTATTTTCATCACCAGCTATCATAGTAGAACAGTTTCTCAAGCAGTTTGTGATGCATTTTGGAAACAGGAGATGAGCCCCTGGTCTAATGCACCACTTGACTTGAGAAACCCATTTTCAAATACTTACTTTTAGTCATTATTTGGGTAGCACACATATTCTGAATGCATTCGGCAGAATTCAAATGAGCCATTTTAATCTAGATTAATCTAGAATAATCCTGAGATTACAGTGAGATTAATCTAGATTAAAAATGCACCCTTGACTAATTAGATGTGTTGATAGATATCAAGATACCCAGAAATATGCATGTAAATACACACTGCATAATATTAATATTTACTTTAAACGGTGCCCTTAAAATTAGCTTGTCAAGGCACCCTACAAAACAAGCAACAAAGGAATGAAATACTCATTAGAACCACAATAATACAATGACTGAACATCCCCCCCAAAATGTCATTCATTACTTAAGGGAACAAAATAAGACAATCAAGTAAAAGCTAACCTAAAATGTCTCTAAAAGCACTTTTAAGCTCCAGTAAAATCAAAATAATTTTTTTGTATGTTTTTTTGTTTATCAGTATGTTCATTGTACTGCTATCTATAAGCTACATGTTCTAAAACACTGAAAAATATTGCATTAAGATTTTATAGTCATCCAAAGCTTGCAGTTCACTTCCACCTTTATGGATCAACAATTATTTCACCTCATATTTCAGTTTCTCATCAAATCTTTTGACCAATCAAATGATCTTTAGTATCTTACATGCCCCGCCCCACCTTCAAGACACTCCTGAGCTGAACTACTCTCACTGGCATAGTATAAAAAACTAAATACTACAGGCTTTTTTTAAAGGGGAGGGGTTACTCTATGCCCCGCCCTGTTTTCTTGTTTCAGTTGATATTACAGCTGTCCCACATCAAACAAAAATGCACATTTCAAAGCACTACACGGGACTTTTAAATCTCAAAAGCTTTGTGAATAATTTCATTCTTCAAACTCCAAAACTCTGACAAATATTTCCAAAAAACCTACATTGTCCAATTCTAATTTTACCCCCTTCCTCTCTCTTTCTCTCTCTCTCTCTCTCTCTCTCTCTCTCTGTATCCCCACCTTAGCAAAGACAAACTCATTTCCATATAAATGGAGTGTAGGCCTGCAGCCCAGGGACCAGGCAGAATTGCAAATATTTCATCTCTCGCCTGGAGAGCCTGCTGCTGTTTCTTAGTCGCCATCAGCCCTCGCTTCATTCCCACCTCCTCTCGCTCTCATCAAGCTGCTTCATTCTCTTGCTGTTTTGCACACCTGACCAAATCACCCAAGCACCTGCAGGGGGTCAAAGACGCCTCTCTGGCTCTGATCAGCCATCAGTGGTTGAGGCCAGGTTTAAATGCACAGGACGCCAGGAGAGCTTTCCTATTCTTTCTCTCTCGCTCTCTATCCTTCACCATCCACCCACAATGCCTTTCTGTTTTTATTCTACCCCCTCTACCCAGAGGCACCTGACATCCTGATTTAAATCTCTGTGTTTAAGCAATATCACACTCGCAATCAGGATTTAGAGCGCAGAGTTTCAGCATTCGGCTGCAGTTGGGTCACAGGTAATGGTGATTTTATGCACAGCAGCTGTGTAAATAAAAAGGATGTTGCAGGTTTAATATGAGCTGAACTTAACTGACAGCGCATTTGGATTTGAATTGTTTCTTGTTTTCTTTTAAAGACAAGTTGAATTCCTTTGTCCACTTGCGTATTATTTGAGTGGTAAAGCTGTTTAAGTCATCGTTTTTGCAGCTGTTTGAATGTTGATTTTTTTAGTAGCGAGCTGTCTGAGATGGCAAATATATGGCAGCCCGTTTCCGTCAGTGAATAAAACATTAAAAAAGGCAACTTCAACCTTTTTATCCCACAGTTGTTACCTTCATCTTCTAATTCAGATTTTTTTTTTTGTCCCATTTTATATAAAGTGTCGCTTATACCTGTGAACTTACACGGTAACTAGATGTGTGTAGTATGTGACTACAGTGTATGTACACACTAGTACATAGTATTTATTTGTGTAATAATGGTGTAACTACACACATTTAACAGCCCACTGAATAGTATGTGTAAGTTCAAATGTGTAACAGGACATTAATAACACAATCTTTGGTAAACTACCCCTTTAATGTGATTACTGATTCTACAGTTTACCTTAAAACAACATATAAACAAGGCATTTGTATATTTCTATATACACTTATACTTTTATGGCTTTTTTTGCTGTTGTTAAACAGTTGCACAAAGGCTTAGGTTTTAAACATTACACAGTAATTTGTGACCATTTTACACTTTATATTGAGTGGACAGTTCCTGGTGATTTACCCTGTAATTACACTGGTATCACAAGGTAAAACCTTCTAATGCAGCGTTAGTTCTGCCATTCTTATTCTAATACAGTGTTCAGAAGTACAGTACATGGTATGCAAACAGGTGTGGAAGTGGGCAAACACCTGCAAGTATATTGTTGTTACACAAAGCACCTATGTAATTCTTGTTACAGATGTGTACTTTTTTTAGTGTTGTTACCAATGTCCTATTACATTATTCCGTTATTTGAACTTACACATACTATTTAGTGTGTTGTTACATGTGATTAGTTACACCAGTATTACACAAGTAAATACTATGTACCAGTGTGTACAGACCCTGTAGTTACATACTACTTACATATCTAGTTACCATGTAAGCTCACAGGTATAAGCGACACTTAATATAAAGTGGGACCTTTTTTTCAGAATTCTGGTTGGAAACACTGTGAAAAGTCAGAATTGGTAGATATAATCCCTTTTCACACAGTCATAATGGTAAATATCTGGAAAATTTCCGGAACAACTTTACCGGTAAATTAAAAAAAGCACTGTTCATTACAAAATACCGGTAAATTCTGACACCATTAACCAGAAATGAGCTCTAAATGACTGTGCTTGTATTTGTAAACATAGATGGGGTCAGGCTTTTGTTGATGGTTTCATTTTTATTTAAAGCTTTAGCACTTGTGCAGCTGCTTTGTCCCAGAGACATCCAAAGGCAGAGGTGCGAACCGCAGCTAAATGTTTACACATTTGACTACATTACAAATTCTGTGGATGGATAGGTATTGTGAACTACTTCGATGAAAACATGTGGAGGAACACTTTCACATATCAAGATGCACATAATATGTGTGTGTGCTGGCGCTCACCGGAGCACTTCTTCACGTGCATACACGTCAAGCAACTAAAAGTAAACAAACAGCGGTTTATCATAAGCATTTTACTGGTAATTTTTTACACAGTTGGCATTAAGAAGGAACATAGAAACGTTATCTGCTAAATGTGTCTGGAAAAGTATTCAAGGGCTTTTATTTTCATAAACAGCGCGGATGTGAATGCATCTGAATGTTCTGATTGGCTGGAGTAGACATCTCACGTCAGAGCATTCTAAGGGCGTACTCACACTATGTACAGTTGCCTTGAACCAGGCCGAAGCACACTTGTTCCCCCTCCCGTATCCCCCGACGGTCCGCACTCACATTACATTTGGGCCTGGGCACGCCTATGTCATCGATGATGCGTTGTTCAGTAAGAGCTCTTGCTCAGCACATAAGATTTCTTTAGTTATATTGTTTTAGTCGTTTGGGATGCAGTGACACGGTGTCAAATATTTCGCCGAACAGATCAGCCACTTTTGACGTTCATAAACAATCATAAAGTCCTCATGCTGCATGTATTAGGAGGTTTGCTGAAGGTGCAGCTGTTGTGCAGTGAGGGGTTTGCGTCTTTAATAATTTATGACAGTTTACATTCATTTAGCAGTAAAAATGATTAATAAATCCATATGAAACAGTCCCGTAAAAGTTACGTCTCGCTTTCAGTTTCGGGCTCAGGCAAGCTTTGCACTCACACTACAAGTGTACCGCTCTTGAGCCCAAGAGAACCATGCTCTGGCCCACCTCTTCCGACCGGGCCAGGGCTGGCCAACTGAACAGTGCCTGAGCCCGATTCAGAGCACTCACACTTCTCAAACAATCCGGGAAACGGGCCTGGGCACGGTTCAGATAGCATAGTGTGAGCACGCCCTAAGCGCGAACAAGCTCTTTCTGGCAATTTTACAAATTTTCAACGAATTTACCGGTATTTTCAAAAAAGGGCCTGTTCACACATACAGACTGTATGTGTCTGTATGTCTAAACATGCACTTGTAAGAAAATTGTGCTTGGAAATATTGTGATTTTATTTAAAGCTGTGGTTTTATATTTGCTTATCATGACATTTTAATTGCTATTACGAGTGTCTTGCGAAGTTTTTTAGTCAGCATGAATTTAAAATTTACAATGTCAATACAATTTAGTCTTTAGGTGAACAAATAATATGTGCAAGGTAATCTCCTGATTAAAAAGGTTTGTTTTGAGAATCTTCAAAATCTGACCATTTGCTCCTGCGTTTGGAGTGGTGGTCTTTCTCAGTTTCACATTTTGTGTTCCTTTATGACCTTTACAGGACATATTATTGACAAATAAAGTATTATCAACACCAAATACATACCACAAAGCAACTATGTTTTGTAATTGAATATATTTGCCTTTTATCGATCTTCATATGCACAACTTTTCTGGCATGATCAGTTTGCTCAATATGGTTAGGGTTGGGGTTAGCATTAAGGTTAGAGTGTTGTTCTTGTGATGCAGAGAGCTCAAGTTTGAGTTAAAAAAACTATGTAAAATGAGTGGATTTGTCATCTGAAATGTACAATGAAGTGTACCCAGAGCAACATATTCCGCAAAAATTTAGACTGCCCTGTGTTTCTTTTATTGGGTGTTGACACCGAATGCACCTTATGCAAGTAAATCACATTATTTGCATGTAATTAGACGCTTGAACATTTTGAGTTTAATTACTTCATTCGCACAAACGGTTCCCATAATTCAGTCATTGAAATTCACTTTACAACAGACGCAAAATAACTCTACTTTTGTTGCAAAATGGCTGACATGGATTTTATTGGGAGGGTAGCTGTGCTTTTTTGTAATATGGAAGGCTGAAAAATGGCGTGGACTAGGGTGGACATGGTTTCTGGGTCCGTCAGATCCTTCAGAGGCGCACCCAGCTTGGATGATGGCAGCTACTAGAGCAAGACTGAATGATGGCTGCTATAGAGCAAGCTCCTGACTGGATGACGGCCACCAGAGCAAGCTTCTGATTAGTTAACGCGGTGCAAATGTCCTCCAAAGTTTAGATTATTCAACTTGTGTCAGACGCCCCAAACACATGCCAATTTGCACTGTATCATTTGCTCAAATCGTGTCATTTGCGCCCACTAATTCATGGGAACAGCACAGTCCGATCTCACAGGAAAATAATATTTCAAGTATTGGCGATGAAGTAACTCTTTAAATTCTTTCTAAACTCTTCATTCATTATTCGTACTACATACAGCATATGAGTTTTGGATGTTCAGTGAGTTCTGTCCCAAATGTGCCCCATAAAATCCTCTAAGAAAGATTCTAAGAAAAAACAATTGACCAATTTCTATGGTTGCATTTTGTTCCACTTGACACCACTTTAAGCTAGCTTTGAGTTTTTTGTTTTAATGATAATATAAGGGGTGGCATGGTGACTCAGTGGTTAGCACTGTCTTGGACTCCAACCACTAAACTTGGACTCCAACCAAAAACCAATTGACCAATTTTATGGTTACATTTTGTTCCACCTGACACCACTTTAAGCTAGGTTTGAGGTTTTTTTTTGTTTTAATGATAATATAAGGGGTGGCATGGTGACTCAGAGGTTAGAACTGTTGCCTCACAGCAAGAAGGTCACTGGTTCACTGATGAATCCCATCTGGGCCAGTTGGCGTTTCTGTGTGAAGTTTGCATGTTCTCCCCATGTTCTATTGGGTTTCCTCCCAGTGCTCCGGTCTCCACCACAGTCCAAAGACATGTGCTATATGTGAATCAACTGCGTAAAACATATGCTGAAATAGTTAGTGATTCATTCCGCTGTGGCGACTTCTGAAATGGAGACTAAGCCAAAGGAAAATGAATGAATGAATGAATGATATATAAGGTCAACCAGGCAGTTAAAGGGTTAAAAAAGAAAAGCAACTAAGGCCTAAGTGTATCACTTACCTTTCCATCTAGATCAAACAAACCAAATAAAGCTAGTACAGAATTGCAAGTGTGTACACATTTAGCACTTAGCACTTTTGCTAATCAAATTAAATAACACTTGTATGATATAATTGCTAACATAACCATAATGTTCAGCCATAAACCTACTCTTCTAAATAGTGTTTTCCTCTTGGTCTTCAGACATCAGGATTGTAAAATGGTTAGTTACACTTACAGCAGTGTAACTGTTAAAAAATACCATCACATGCATACACATAAAACAAACACATTTAACACAGCATTGCTTTAGATGTTTGTAAGTTCTGTCACTAAATATCCATCATAAAAGCCTTTTGGTTTGTTCTGTTTTGTAGATTTGGTTTTACAAATGGGCGTAAGCGAACCAGAACTAAATGTATCACTTTCACTTTTGCTAGACCATACGAACCAAGAGAAGCAAACGAGTGTAAACACGGTTAGCTTTTAGCACTTTCAGAAAGCTGTTTTGCCAATCAAATCAGAGGACTGGAACTAACGCTTGTATAATTGTTTATAGCCAGAAAGCTACTCTTCCAAATACAGTTTTCCTCTTTGTGTTTAGACATTAGTACAGCACTATACAGATGGCCGCTGTGTAATACGGTTAGTTATAGTTACCGCAGTGCCAGCAGTTCAGATTACATGATCTAATTCTCTTCTCCGTGTGTGGCTCTTTGTCACCCTCCATGACTTCCGACGCTCAGTCCACATTTAAGAGCCTGGAGGAGAGCTGGAAAACGGGATGGTGGATCATCTAATTGAGGAAGCATTATTTTTCCACCAGGAGAGCGCAATAAAAATTGAATGAGGGGGATAAATAATTCAGTTTCAGTTTCAAGCTAGAAAACGGCTTTTTTCTGAGTGATAGCAGAGAAATCAATGCTTTTCTTTCTCCTTGAGAGCTCGGAGCTCAAGGCTGGTGCGGGGGCAACTCGTGTGCCGATCTGAGACGACATGTGCGTGACAACAAGCCAAAGTCTGTTATTAAACTATTTAGTGTGTCCCAGTTCCCAGTGGTGACTGATGACAAATAAGACACAACTGGAGAAAGATGACTGACTGAGTTAAATATGAACACAAAACGGGAGAAATGATGCCGAGGGGATTGGGCAATAGAGCTAGGAAGGATGTATTTGTGTTTGCATATGTTTTTTCTCCCTTTTTTTACATTTCAAGGGCAATTCCTGCATACAGAATATTAACATTAATTTGTTTGTATTTTGTTTACGTTTTAAATTTATTATTATTATTATTATTATTATTATTATTATTAATATTATTATTCTAATAAATAATAATCTGGTGCGTTCACACCAGACGTGGATGAAGCGTCAAGCGTAAGAGCGTGATTTACATGTTAACTCAATGCAAAGTTGCATATAGACATAATGTTAAAGTTAATCCTGCGTGACTTAAGTGAAGCAAGCTGAGCGTTTTGCGCATTTGACATGCTTAACACATGAATCACTTGAGTTCTTCAGCGGACATTTACGACACGTTAACCAATCAGAAGCTTGCTCTTGTAGGGACATGATTATAATTGACACAGGACAACAGCTCAGTCTGAAGCACCACTGAAAGCTTCCATCATCCAGGTATAGTTTTTGGAGGAGTTGATGAACTCACAGAGCTGGGTGCACCTCTGAAAGAATCTAGTGGACTCAGACACGACTCCATCAGCCTTCCTAAAGCACATAAACACAACTACTATCTCAATGAAATTCATGTTAGCTATTTAGCAATGAAGCGAGAGTCACCGGGCAGACAGAAACCCTGCCCATGACGCAAATCCGCCTCTACTGTGAAGTGAATTTGACGCGCGAATGAAACGAATAAGCTCAAAATGTTCACGTGTCTATTTATGTGCGAATAGCACGATTTATTTGAGCGTGCTGCATCTGGTGTGAACACAGAATAAATCTGATTATTGTTATAAACCTTATTATTGTTCATTTCCTTTATTTTCCCCAAAGAAATCTGTGTACCCATTGTAATTTCAGACTTTTTTGGACCTCACTGTATTTTACATAATTTATTAATATTCATGTTTTGTTATTTTAGATTTTTTTTTTAAGTATACATTTGGATATCTGGAAGCAAAATATAAGTAATTCAATGATTTCATTGTATTATTATTACTATTTTATATGTATTTCCTGTTTTCCCAGAAAAATCGCTGTGTAAAACATGTGATGTAATGTGTATTTAAATAGCGCATTTTATCATGTATGGCCATACACTCAAAGCGCATCACAATCATGAGGGGGGTCTCTCCACACCACCATCGGTGTGCAGCATCCACTTGGATGATGTGACAGCAGCCACAGGACAAAGGCGCCAGTGCGCTCATGACACACCACTTATAGGGGGAGTGGAGAGACAGTGATAGAGCCAATTAGGTAGTTGGGGATAATTGGGAGGCCATGATGGGTAAAGGCTGATGGAGGGTATTTGGCCAGGACACCGAGGTTACATCCCTACTCTTTACGAGACGTGCCATGAGATTTTTAATGACAACAGAGAGTCAGGACCTCGGTTTAACATCTCATCCGATAGACGTATGCTGGAATAGTTGGTGGTTCATTCCGCTGTGGCGACCCCTGATAAATAAGGGACTAAGCTGAAGGAAAATGTATGTGTTTCCTTTTAAAGCTAAATAGCATTTTATAAAATGTAATATTTTTATCATAATAATAAATATTATTATTAATATTATAAGATTTAAAATTTTTAATGTGAGCTCAAACTGTCTGCCATAATTTATGTAATTAAACTGAATCCTTCAAATAATTGGTTATTTAAATACAAAACGTGAATTCTTGGATTATTATACAATTATTATTATTGTTGTCTCAGATTTTTGGGACCTATAGATAGAGCACAACATGATAATTCAAGATTGTACAGCAGTTCAATATACTATGCTGCAGTGCCATCGGTTCTGGTGGGATAGAGTTATATATGGTTAAATGAGCTGTGCTGGATTTCTTTTAGCTTACAGTGGGTATTCTCATGGGTATTTTGTTATTTGTCAGATGTCATGCTCATAAAGTCACCCATGCAGGCGGATACACATGATAGACTGTCTAAAAATGGAGTTTCAACCCATTACTTGAAAATAGCGACATCAATCTGTGTGCGGCACAAACAATGGAATGGCTGAGCTGTTAAAGGGTTCAGCTCAGCACAAAATGTTCAAATGATTACTCCATAGGATGTTCATGCTTGAAACACAAATAATATTTATTTTTTATGTGACAAATTTCTGTCCCTTCATTGAAAGTCTGTTCACCCCAAACATTAGCTATGTTTCCATCCACCTGTTTTTATGAGCATTTTAGAAATCATATAAAAAATGATTAATGGAAACACCAAGATGCACATACATTTTAAAAATGCACTTAAAAAATGTATGTACGCTAAACTTTTCATCCTATAGAAAAAAATGTACACAAACAGCCTGATCTTACGAGAAAACTTAAGTATTTTACATTTTATCAGTTTAGTGGAGTTCAGTTGTATAAATATGTACAATTTTAAAAATGAGGCGTGGCACCCAACCCCACCTCAACCGTCATTGGGTAATGAGCAAATTGTACGAATTTAATCGTACAAATTCATAAGAATTAGCCACTAAATCAAAAAGTTACGAATTGCTGTGAGATTTTGTTGACATAAACTATGATGGAAACACATTTTCCAAGTAAATTCCAGCTTGCGCATCAAAAAAAAGTCACGTGATTTTTGTTTTAAGAGATCATGCGATAATAAAAATGGACTGACCACACTGTAAAACATCTGAAATGTTGTTTTGGTCATTCTAAAATCGCTCAGCAAATCCATCATCAAAGTTGTTTGGTAGTATTACCTCCTAGAACTGTCTTGATTGTGGGGCTGGAAGGGCATCTGCTGCGTAACATATGCCGAAACAGTTGGCGGTTCATTCCGTTGTGGTGACCCCTGATAAATAAGAGACTAAGCTGACAGAAATTGAAAGACTTTACTGTCTTGATCGGCTGCACTCTCAAAGAGCGGTTATTTTGATTATGTTTATCCGCAAATGTTTTATGTGTTATTCCAGCCTAATCTCACTAGTAAACGTTACTATTTTCCGTTTTGTCAGTTTAGAGGATAATTTTTACAAATTCATACAAGTTCAGTTGTAGGAAAAGATAAGGTGGGTTCGACTTCATGTAGCGCTGTGCAGATCGATCAAAATCTGTCTTAAAGCGATGCATGGCAGTAAAAAATTTTGTCCGGCTTGACGCTGCGTCAACGCCACGTGACTGTCACATGTGGCATCAAAGTACCGCGACAGCGCTCCGAGATCAGACAATTGATTCAGCTGAAGAGCGACTGCAGGAGCTGCGATGATGACACTGATATTACATGATTAGTCCACCTCATGACAACAACCACGTGCGTTTCGGGTTTATTATTAGACAACTTCCGTCTCACAAACTTCCAAACAAACAATTCACTTTTTATGCCATCTCTATCTTGTACACATCATGCTTATTAAAAGACTATTTTATTGCAGTGGGCCAAATCATTTTTTGTCAAATAATTTGTTTATAAAAGCTAGATTGTTTGCATAGGTTTATTTTCGACCATTTTTATACAGACTCTTTACTGTATACAGTTCCACATATGATTTAAATGATATATTTTTTGTGAATAGCCAAATATTAACTTCAATAAGTTTTACTTATGACTTGTAACAATAGTCATCATTGATAATGCCACCCCATAATGTTTTCAAATTTAGATAAATAATTATTCTATAAATAGTTTTAAGGTAAGATAAATTGTCCATAGTGTATGTGTGTGAATGAGAGTCTATGAGTGTTTCCCAGTGATGGGATGCAACTGGAAGGGCATCCAGCATATGTGTAAAACATATGCTGGATAAATTGGTGATTCATTCCACTGTGGTGACCCCTGATTAATAAAAGGGACTAAACCAAAAAGAAAATGAATAAATGAATGAAGAGTTCTAAAATAATTTATATAGTTATGAAATAGTTTTATCCTGTCAAGCCGTTTATACAGAAATTTTAAAGTAACATTGTTATATCTAGCTTTTTCTGTGACATTTCCATTGAAAGTGTAGCTCACTTATTTTTTGTTCAATCTTTTTGGATTAATAAGGTTGGATTAATAAATAAATAAATAAATAAATCATTGATATTGCCATGTGATCTGTCATCATGCAGCAAACTATAAGCCCTGAGGTATCTGACCTAACAGCCTCATTTTCAGCTCCACTCCGCCTGCGCGAGGTTAATCTTGTTGATTGTCGACTGCAGCCATGGTTTATGTCGAACGCACCTATTTTTAATGGAGGCATAGCACCAAACCTCACCCCTAAATCCAACCGTCATTGGAGGATGAGCAAATCATACCAAATTGTACAAATGAGATCGTACAAATTCATACGGATCAAGTTGTGGTCACACTAGACTTTTCTCCTCATAGACTTCCATTCATAGACACACATGCTAATGTGTCAGAACGGAAACGCAAGCTTGTGCAACATGTTTTGCAGTTTGCTGCATTGCAAAGTTCCAGCTTGGTGAACTCTGACCTGCGAAATTGCAACACTTGACTGCGTGAGACCAATCGAAGGTCAAAACATGACCTCTCTGGACAGAAATTTAAAATATGGAAAAATCACTTGCTTTTTTAAATGTCTAATCATCTTGTTTAATCCTGCCCCTTTTTGCAGCATCGTACTACAGAATTTCACAAGCTCAAACTCTAGTGTGACCGCAGCTTTATCCACTAATTCAAAAAGTTACTGTATATTCCAGCTGTCACATAAATTTAATGTGCATCTTTGGTTGGAAACGTAGACACTTTAAAATATTCATAAAGATTTTAAAACTTAAATACAAATGATATGATGAACAGATGCATCAAACATTTGGGAAAAAAAATCTATCCAAACTAAAATGTGGTTTGAATCAAGAACTTATGAAACAGAAAGTACTTAGAAATATGGTGTTATTTACCTTTTCTGTAATCTTTTAGAATTTATAGCCAAATTCAGTTTCTTGAATACTCCGTTTGGAAAGGCCTCTTATGAACGGTTAATCTTGGGCCAGGAATGCTGCACTTTCATTACGAATCATGAGAAAACCGCTGGAATGTTATTGCATAATCCCAGTAATAACAACGAATGGCCTGAAAGATCATTCATAATCTTTTCTCTTTTTTTACCACACTGATGTTCTGTGGTCCATGGTTGGAGTTGAATTATAGCTTTGGCTTGCACCTATGAAGAAACATTAGTTGAAGCCATTTGATCCTACACTGTTTTGAATGTGTGTTTGTGTAGTCTGTCAGCGCGAGGGTAAGTTTACCATTTGCAGAATCTACCAACTTGTTTAGTAGCCTGTCTGTGCATCAGAGGGAAAGATAACGTGAAGTTAAAGAGGGTTCACCCAAAAACTGAAAAATTGTTTGTTAATTTATTCACCCTCCAGTCATCCAAGATGTTGGTGACTTTTCTTCAGTGGAAAATGAAAGAGGATTTCTAGCTGAAAGTGTAATTCTTGGTAGTTCATAAAATGCAAATAAATGGCTCTTTTGAGAGTCAAAAGTAAACAGGTAGAGATAAAAGGAAAACTAAATTTATATCAGTGGTGAGAGATTAGGGCCCTTAAGAAGTGGAATGATAAGGTGTTTTCACACCTGCTTTATTCAGTTTGGTTGAATCACACTAGAGTTTGTTTTCCCTCTTAGTGTGGTTTGTTTGGGCAGGTGTGAATGTAGCAATGGCACTTAAGCGCACACCAAAAGCGGACCAAAAAAGACACTTTTAAACAAACCCAAACAGTTTGTTTGTGGTAAGAACATGATCTGAACTAAAACAGAAATGTATAGTTTGTCTAAAGTGATGTATATAAACTATTTAGTATACTGTACTATGACCAGAGATACAATCAGCGCAGTCGTTCTTCCATGGTAAAAATCAATATTTTGCAAAAGTTGCAATCAGTGTGGTGTGTAAAGGACCCAAAGACGGCAGAAAAATGCTACAATGTATCTACTAAATGAACAGAACCACAGATGTGAAAGCACACAGTATGTGTAAGAAACTTCAAAAGAAATATAGTTTACAACAGTGTTGAAAAAAGTTAATTTTAACAGTAATAGATGAATAAATCTAAACTAAACTGTAAAACTAATGTATTGCATATACATTTCATCTGTTTTGGGCTTGCTTGTTTGGAATTATATAAAAAAAACGTAAAGCCCTTTTAGAGCAAATGTGGATTCATGAAGTAAATGGTAAAAAGTAATGCACTTTACTAGTTACTTGAAAAAAGTCATCTGATTACATAACTCAAGTTACATGCCTGGAATCTGACCTCCCTCTATAGGTGCAATAACACAGAGGAAGCTGTATTGCATTGAACAGTATAGCAAGTATGTCGCCGACAAGTGCGTATTTTGATTAGGAGGATGACTTTGCTCATTCAAATCAGAGTAAGCTAATAAAATATTATGTGTGTAATGTACACATGATTGAGCCACAATCAAAACGCATGGTAGAAATTGATTTTACATTCACTTTTTACTCTCTACCATGGAGAGTAGCTACACTGATGAACAAAAATTGTCTGTGATGCCCAGGGTGTGTGGCAATTGCTTTTTTCTGCATGATTGTGTTTTTTGCTATATAAACCAAAGCAGATAGGCTCAGTTGAGTGTCCACTGTAGAGTCCAACTAGTTTTTATTTCTATAAAAAAAATCAAAGAGTGTACCACCATCTACAAAAACAATAGGCAGAAATATAACAAGCTGATATTTGTTTCTTTAGTTGTGAGAAAAAAAAAACATTTTGTTTAGTTACATTCCAACTGTGTGTTTGAACTCAAGTTGCCATTGAGTTGCTATCTATTACCTAAAAAAAAGACCACTGATTCTTCTTTATCGGCATTGATGGTTCCTTGATAAACATTTAACGTCCAAGGAACATTTACATTCCAAAAAAGTAGAAAAATAAATATATATATTCATATTTATATTATTAGAATGTTCTTCACACTTTGAAAATGGTCTTCTATGGCACTGTGTAAAACACTCCTTCGTTAAACCTTTATTTTTAAGAGTCCATTGAATAAAAATGTCATCTACCCCATTTATTAAGGAATTGTCCTGTTATTAGATCTCAAAAATTGTTACTTTTATGGGTCCTATGTTTGGACTTCACCTACAGTTGGATTCATTGTCTTTAATTTTAGGTCTCACTGTTGGACGTTTACCTGACAAATTCACCAATCGAAAAAAATTATGCAAAAATATTCTTATAAACTGGGTCACGCTTCATTTTGATGGTCCGTTTGTTGAATTTAAGTTACATTGCATCTACATGCCAACTAATTTTCATTAGATTATAAGTAGACTGTTAGGTTGGGGTTAGGGTTGGAATTAGTGTAAGTTGACGTACTTGCAAAGGTTCTTATAGTCAGTTATGGAGCAGTATCAGCAGATATTAAGCAGACAGTCTACTAAGGAGTCGTTTACACTAATACATTTTAGTTTTAAAATGCATACGTTTTGCTATGGTTACCCATCCGTCCACACTACACTGGAGTTTTCGAGCGCCGAAAACTGAGCTTTTTGAAAACACTGAAGAGGCCGTTTTCATTATAAAACGCTGCTGCTCTGTGTTAGTGTGGATGGGGGAACGGAGACATCTGAAAACAGAGGCGGGGCTGCAGACATTCGCCCATCTGATTGGGGCTTTTTCCTCAATATTAAGTAACCTAAACAAGCGTTCAGTCTTGCATCATCTCCTTTTAAGTTCAGACTTTGCAAGTTTGATATGGAAAACAAACTCCCGAGGACATATCGGGTAAATCTTCAAAGGGAACAGTGTACTTTATAACCTCATTCACATCATCCTGTCTACGTTGTTTCACTTTCTTAACAATAAAATGAAAACATGAAATGAGGAACTTATTTTCATTTTAATATTAGCAACTTAACAGACACGAAAAATGTTGAGGCATCGTGTAGCTTCATAGGCTATTTATATGACTGGCATCTTCGCTGTATGCATATTTATCACAAAATGGAGCCTATAACATAACTGCCTCTTTTCATTTTCATTAAAAATAGAAAACATACCCTTTTTTTTGCTAAAAATCAGTTTTAATAATCAATAATAGCCATTATAAAAGTACAATAAGTTTACTTACAACAAGTTTATACATTATAGGAAATAAATGCAAGCAATCAGTCAAATGTGCAGAATCAGTGTACGTGGTTACATTAATATATTAACTTATCTTTGCGCTTAGCCAAAACACGTTACCTGAGAACATGTAATAGATTCAAAAGACCAAAGTTGGGGAATATGTTGTTAGATAGAGACAAAATGAATTAAATATCACATTTAACAAATATAGTGAGATCCTTGATGAGCAGTCCGACGTGCACAGCTCTCATTGCTGCAGTGCATGCCAGAGTGTGTGTGTGGTCAAGTGATGTGCGTTTTCAGCATTATAGTGTGGACGGAGAGTTGTTCAGAAACGCTAGATGAAACGCCAGTGTGGATGCGGATGGTTTTCATTCTAAAACACCGTTTTAAAACAAAAACGTATTAGTGTAAACGGGGCCTAATACTCAAATGGACCATCAAAATAACGTGTTACCATAAACTGCATTAGTGACAAACTCCCATCCTTAAAAGTATGGCACAATATTATTAAGGAAATTATTCTCTTAGAATTCCTTACCTGTGTCATTCATATAACATTGATATTCTATCTATCTATCTATCTATCTATCTATCTATCTATCTATCTATCT
>CAIGQZ010032594.1:17470413-17482467 GCA_903798205.1 Danio tinwini | reverse complement strand
CATTTCTGTGTGGAGTTTGCATGTTCTCCCCATGTTGCAGTGGGTTTCCTCCTGATGCTACTGTTTCCCCCACAAATCCAAAGACATGTGAACTGGGTGAGCTAAATTCTCTGTAGTGTATGTGTGTGAGTGAGAGTGAATGGGTGTTTCCAAGTGATGGGTTGCAGATGGAAGGGCATCCGCTGCTTAAAACATATGCTGGATAAGTTGGCAGTACATTCCGCTGTGGCGACTCCTGATTAATAAAAGGACTAAGCCAAAAAGAAAATCAATTAATAAATATTTTACAGTGAAACATGTTCACTAAGTATTGACATCAAAACAGAAGAATACTTTAACTTTTAGTAGATCCATGGAAACCGAGTAACCTTCATATTCGAAATCTGGCTCAAAATCTTGCCTGTCAAAGGTCATGACTCTGACCTTCTAGCGATCTCCCTGTTTTCCTGAATGCTCTAAAAAGCACTGCATCTGGAACAAACCAACAGGCAATGCACAAGGTCATGTGCTTCTGCAAGATTTGGCCTGCATTTCCCAGGCTCCTGCATCTCAGACAGCAAAAGGCTTGACCTGGGATCTGCTGAAGGTCTCCTTTAATTGTTTTCAGCAGGGCACGGCAACTGAATAATTAAAACAGAACTAGCTCTCCTGGCTTTTGAAGTTTGGGGCCTCTTCCTCCACCTTCTCCTGGATTCTTTTCTTTCCCTGATTTATTTTTTTTCTTTGGAGGCTACCTATTCACTCCTCCGCATTTCTCCCCCTTTCTGCCCACAGGCACTACAGCCCCCTCTTCTGTTTGACAGACTTCCTCCTACTCCTTTGCCCCCTGGCCTCGTCCCCAGGGCCTAGTGCACCCCCTGCATTCCTCTATACTGACGTGCCATGTTTACACGGACATCGTACTGGAAATGTGCACTCACCAAGTTCAAGAATGACATTCAAGCATGCAAAAAGAAATTCCTTTTTACTGCCATTTTCCCATTTAAGGTTGGAAATTAAAGTCTGGGAGTTAAAGATAGAAAGGACACTTTGACTTTACAAGCTCGCAACACAACAGCATCCTTTGTGAAATGGCTTGTTTTGTTCTTTCTTATTGTTGGTCCTTCAAAGAGTGGATCTCGAGTTTCGAGCGATAAGAAACTTTTAAAAGAGCAGGTTTTACTTTTTTAAGGCATTTGCGCGTAATTAAAACGCTTAAATAGACATGTTTTGGCAGCTAGCGGAATTGCAGAACGTGCATTAGCAATGCCCCTATCGAGAAGGTCATCTTTTTCCATCACATACACGTGCGTGCAGCCTCCAAGACTGTCAGCACATTCAAATGTCATTGTGTGCAGACCTGTTGCATAATTCACAGTTAGAAAAAAAAGGAGGTCGTAGAGTTCTAACTTCTCCTGGCTTCTGGATGCTTCCCATTGCACAATTGTCTCCCAACCGCTTGCTTCTTTAAAACCTACCACCGGGATAAATTATTTCTAAGTAACTTTGATTTGTAAACCAAAAACTTTATACTTGAATGTCATTGGGCCACCTTTTAAATATGTAAAAAAACCACACTGTGACATTCTCGAGTGTATAACCGCAGTCTCTACACATGTAAGATTTTCACACTTGGTTCATTTGCTTGGTCTGGACGAGAACTAAATTCCGCCTCATTCCCTCAGCCCACGCAGATCGCTTTTCATATTTGAGCCCAAACCATGATATGTCAACATCACTGCATAAATATCACTGTCAGGGTAGCGTGGTGAAGTGTTTGTAGCATCTGATTTGCCACTAAAACTTGCAACTCTGACTTTTTCTGTTGTGATACTAATATAATAATACCAGCATATTTCAGTCAAATTATTCAGAAAGCAGATAAATATTTTTCCAGTTAGTTTACTACTGGGTGCAGTACACTATCATCTATGTAAACAAAATATCTTCACTTAATTTAAACTATGACACACTTCATCCAAAAAGTATTCATACAGTGGACTAAAAACCAACAGGAAGGGAAGAAGCTGCTGCAGAGAGATTGGGAAAATACTAAAATTCAAGTCTGATGAATCTGGTTGACAACAGAGACTACATTGAGGCCCAACAAGTCTTAAAATTTGTGTAAATGTTGTCATACTAATTGGTGCTTGTATTCTTTTTGGTTCGTTGTTATCCATTACACATTGTACATTTCTATCTAAGTTATCTGACCATATATGCAAGTAATGGTGAAGGTGTCTTAATTTCTGATTTGACTGTATGTACTACAACCTTACCCTTACCCCTCGTTTTGCGTGTTCATGTGAAGGGGGAGGGGTGTCCCAATTCTCTTTAGCTTGAAGAGAATTGGGACAACATTGCAGTATCTTTTGTTAATATAACAAATTTTTACAACAAACAAGCATATGTTTTTTAAAATTCATATTAGCGTTCGTGTTTTACCATCATTAAAAAAAATGTAAAAAGCAATAATTTTGCTATTTATAATCTATAATAATAACTCCCGTATAGCAGTCCCGCAACATACTTTCACATATTACTCGATGACACTCGATTACCCTGTCAGAATAGTTTGGTATAAATGTTAATGCTGTTTTTGTGTGTTTACATAGATGAATATGGTCACGGTGTAAATGCACAGTACAGTTATGATCTTATTGCCACATTATATCGTTATGATAACATGATATTTTTGCTTTCAGTGATTTCTGGAAGATAAATACCAAAAAAACACGCAACAGGAATAACAACAACAGTTGCCATCGTCCATCTCATGAAGTACGAGATCGCAATGACATAGGATGACGTGTGCAGGTATTGTAGTGCTGTCCAATTTCTTAGGGGTACATTTTGAAGCCCTTCCCTTTCACACTCAGTTTCAAGTACCAAGGAAAAGGGGTTGGGGTAAAATAATATATAGAATTGGGATTGGACCATAAAAACTCCACCTACTGTAATTACTCACTCTCATGTTGTTCCAAACCCCTGAGACCTTGGTTCATCTTCAAAACACAAATTAAGATATCTTAAAGGAAATCTGAGCTCCCTCATCCTTAATAGACAGCAATTTTTCTGACTCATTCAAAGTTAAAGAACCAAAAAACATCTTTTAGTGGCCTTCAGTGGATCAACCAGAATATTATCAAGCTACTAGAATACTTTTGTGCACACATAAAATAAAAACAATGACTTTAATCAACAGTTTCTTCTCCTCAGTGGCAGTAGGGCACATGTTCAGTAGGTCAGTATAGAACACGCACAATATACTGACACAGAGGAGAGGAAATTAATTTTGATTATTTTTGTTTATGTGCACACAAAAGTTTCTTATAGCATTATAATATTCTGATTGAACCATTGAAGTTCTAAAGTCTGTTTTGCCTGTTTAACCAAACAGGAGCTCTCTCGTAGGGGCGTGATTATGACATAGTGCCTGTTGTTGGTGTCCCAAGGGGAAATCCTCTTGCCGAGACCGGACAAAAGTTCATCAAACTGGGCTCGGCTCAGTCGGAAGCACCGCTGAAGCCTCTACCATCCAGGTATAGTTTCTGGAGGAGTTAATGAACTCACAGAGCTGGGGGCCCCTCTGAAATCAGGATCTAATGGAATCAGTTATGGTGCCGGATGAATCTATGCTGTTTTTCAGCCTTCCTAAAGCACATAAACACAACTACTATCTCAATAAAATCAATGTTAGCCATTTAGCAATGAAGCTAAAGTCACTAGGCAGACAGAAGCCCTGCCCATGACGCAAATCCTTGTCTATTGTGAAGTGAATTTGACGTGCAAATTAAGAATCTGGTGTGAATACAGTATTAGATTTTACCTTAAATATCTTCATTTGTGTTTCAAAGATAAACAAAGGCCTCGGGAGGTTTGGAACAACATGAGAGTGAGTAATTAAGATACTTTTTATTTTTGTGTGAACTAACCCTAGTTAGAAAACTAGCGTGCAAGTGGGCTAAAGCCGAAATGCACAAACAATTACAGCAATTGTGCGCATCTTGAGTTCAGTCAGACGTTTAAAGCGTACAGTTTTCTCTCGCCCAGCCAGACATACATACTGATTCCAGCAGCCTCTCCGGGGGTGGTTAAGTACAGACACACACATTCAGCGGCCGAGTTGAAGTGTGAAAAACAGGGGGGGTTGTGAATGGGGAGTGGGAGGCAGCCACAGTGAGCGTCCGGCTCAAAGGTGACAAGGCTCAGGGCCGCTGAATCGGCTCCGCACAGACGTTGCCCTTTGCACAGAAACGCCCATGCACCACCATCCCGCCTACACCCAGCTCTCTCTGCTCTAAACGGAGCACTGCTCCCTCTCTCTCCCCTCGTTAACCGGCGTCGCCTGTTTTTTAAAAGCCAGCGTCTGGCTGAGGCGTCCGGCCTCCACCAAAGAGACGTGCACAGTCCTTAAAGGCACTTTCGGTTTTGAGTAGGCATGAAGTGAGTGGGAAAAATAGGCTCTCTCAAAACATGGATTTATGTGCTTGATGTTAATCAAGGGCTCAGCGTGTGTTTTGCCAGCTTAGCTTTGACTCATCGTTATGTCGTATTAAAGAAGCTGTAAAAATCCAACTTGGCAGAGGGGAGGAAGATACAGGATGCAAAAGACAGTGAACTTAAAGCTACTTTTGATACTAGCACACTTAACCAAATGAATGAGCATTAGCGTAGTTAGTGTGCAGAGTTCATTTAACAATTTTTTTATTGCACATTATATTATCGGATTAACACTTAGGCAGTTATTTGAAAGTTTGCAATTTATTTGACCCACTGGCTAACTTGATTAGTGACCTATAGTGCAGAATTACAAAGAGTCCAATAAATTATTTTGTTTTAGTTAACATTTATATTCTTATTTATTGAATTTATTTTCTGATTCTGAATCCAATGCTGCGCCTGAAATTGCATACTTGCATACTATATAGTACGCTTAAAAACAGTATGCAAGCTGAGTAGTATGTTTGAATTCTTAGTATTTGAAAAACATATGCGAAAAGTACCCGGATGACCTACTACTTCCGACGAGATTCTGAAGTGTGCTTCCAATAGACGCTATGCTATCCCAAAATGCACTGTGAGAAAATTCATTAATAGGAACGAAGCATCGCAACTGACGTGGGTAGGTCACATGAATATGACAGATTATAAAGCTTTTCATGCTTGAGTAGTAAATTCGAATGTAGTACTTACTGAATAGTAGGCGATTTCGGGTGCAGCCTAAATTTTTACTTTTTTGTTCATCTTTTATTTCAAATTGACCTACAAGGATGCTACAGTGCAAAGGTTGTTTTGCTGTCTTGTGCTAAATGCTTTAATCGATATATTATGCTAAAAATACTAAAAATATATATGCATTGATTTATTTATTGAATTGATTTCTTGAGCATGACATTTTGTGCTTAATATGTTAAAATGTTTAAGATTTTTTTTCATTTCATTTCTTGTACAAAACAGTTTAAAATACTAAACGCTAAAATGTTTTTTTCTTTTTTATTTGATGTATTGGGTTAAATATTCTAAATGATTAAAAAATTATATATATATAATCTGTTTTATATATAAAGATAGCAAACAGTTCTATAGATGTTTTGTACTAAAATGCTGCAAGTTGAATTAGATATTATGTGCTAAAATTGCTCAAATGGGAAAAATTATTTTCCTCTGATATATTGTGTATAAATTATGTAAAAATTTTAAAGGTTGTCTTTAAATTTGTACTTTATTTATTTATTTGATATCTTATGTTAAAATGCAAGCTTCTTTTTTCATATTGTATTTTGCACTAAAAATGTAAAAATTCATTTTAATATCTTGATATCTATAAAGAAGCTAAAGGCATAAATGTTCTTTTAAAAATACTTTTAGACTTTGCCACAATTTTACAGTTATTTACTGCAAAAACGGGCAGTAAAATAACATACATTCTTTACAGTTCACTACTGTAATATGCACTGCATTGTGGGTCATTTTAAAACTTTTACAGTAATTTACTGCATATTAAGCATTTGCGGTAGGCTACTGTAATCAAAGTATTCAAGTACTGCTACTGTAGTTTAAGGCAAAAATAAGACAGTTAATAAAAAATTACTAACATTTTGTATCACAAAAATGGCATTTAAAGTTAAGTGCTTAATGAAAATTACCTTCGTAAACCATTTAAAATGTGTATAATAACAATGCATGATCTCAGCACTTGTTTGGAATTTATTAAATTCAGTAGTAAATACTAAAAATAAAGTTTTTGTACTCTCAGTGCAAAATGTAAATACATTACAGTAAAAGTACTCAACCATTGTCATATTCCAAAATGAAAATGAGGTTAAAAGCCATTTTACCATAAAAATAGTTTGCGGTAAGGTTATTTTACGGAAAAATGTAATTGTGGTAGGGCTCTGCTACTGTAAAACACATTTACAAGCAAGTTACTGTAAACAGGGGGCGTTGTGGTAAATTCCTGGCAACAATGCAATAAAAAACAATAAAACATCTAACAGTGAACCAGAACCTGCGATGGTTATTCTTTTCATAATGTGATGCAGTTCCTAGAAAAACAGAATTTTAAATGAGCAAACAGTTTTTCTACTGATACAGATACAGACTAATTTCTAAGATACAGACTCCTCCTGCTCAACATTTGTTTGTTGTCAAATCTGACAGTTGCAGCAGCATTAGCCATGCCCATTACCTTAAAATCATGTAATCTGATGAATTAACTGAAAACAGGAATGCAGGAAGTGCATTTTCAAATTTCAGATTTGAAGGACAAACTTTTTTTTCTTAATGACACAGATGAATTGGTCACCACAAAACTAGCAATGTGACCTAACAGAATCATATGGTTAGTTTTGTTTTTTTGGGGATTTCTTGGTTAAATGTGCTAAAATGCTACATGCTAAGATTACTGCAAAATGTACTGCACCTCATAAATGTCCATAAAAGCAACTGATAACTTTAATTGTCTTTTGTAGCTAAATCTGCAACAGAGACCATTAGCAGTGTGCCAATATTGACCAGAGTTCAATCTGATGTTTAAGTGCAGTGACATGATGAATGGCTACAAGTAAATCATAGGGGATTTATGCCTTTAAATTTCTTTGTGTGTGTTTCATAATGAAGAAACGCGGGAACAAGAAGAGAGTGAGTAAATAATGATTGCATTTTTTGGTTACATGCTCATTGCTGACTTATAGGACTAAATTGCATACTGACTGACTCACAGGCAGGAATGTGGGGATAAAGTTTTGGTGGGCTACCCTGCCCACCACATGGATTACTGGCAGTATGGAACATCCTAGAGCACTCTGTACTTGGCTTGAAATAGTAATGCCTGCATGTATTTTATGGGATACCTCAGTGAGGAGAGGCCTTGCTTTAGGCCACCTGTGCCTAAAGAGGGGTCATTATGTCCTCTGTCAACACCACCTGCCCTGGCTTGTGCGGACTGAGTTCAAATGACTCCTACACAGAGCCGAACCCTGATATCTCATGCCTAACTGTGTGCAAGTTAGTTAAGTATGTGGGTGTTCAAGGTTCTGTGCATCCCGTTTGGAAATCACCAGCCCTGCATACCAAATATGGCCATTCCTTAGTATTTCTTGATGGAAAATCATTCACGCCCAGCGCCAGCAAGACACAAATTATTACAGACATTCCCAGAGTTCCTTGAGCTTTGAGGGTGTACTGCATGTCAATGAGGACTGAATTTCAATCATTGCAGTAATGAGGCTGCAAAAAAAAGGATGTTAGAAAAAAACATTTATTGAGATTTAAAGCCCCTTCTCAACAAGAATGATAAGTATAAATCCTATAATGAGCATTTTAGCGTTCACACGAATCAGTAACTATGACATCTGTCTGAGCTTTTCTAAAGAACTTGATTGCAATTGGCTGTTTCATTAATTGATTAGTGTATTATTTGCATTGTATAATTATAATATTGTTCTCCTGTGCAGTCACAGTTATGGTATGGCTATTCTTTTAAAATTTAGTATGTATGTATGTAGCATATTATAATTTGTGAATGATTGAAATATTCCTATTTCCGCTGACAGTTTTCACACAGAAAGGCCACACATGTGAGAATATATATATATATAATTTTTTTTTATTTATTTTTTTTTGAATGATATGATTTGAAAATGTTTAATCTGAGAGTAAAAAAAATCATTTTAAAGTTGTCCAAATTAAGTTCAGAGCTCAGAAGATATAGATTTACATAAAAGAAAATACAAAAAAATCTTCATGGAATGTAAACTTTACTAAATATTTTAATCATTACTGGCATGTTGTTTTGCAGTTAGTCCATGCAAGTGGGAACCTCCCGCTCTCCTTTGTGAACCTATGTAAGTAACTAAAACTGCAACTCAGCAACTGGCAGCTGGGGGGCTGGCTTAAAAAAAGGAGCAAATCCTCATTTACACCCATGTTAAAATGCCCAACTTTACAGCAGATAAAAAAGTGTGTTTACAGCCTGGTACAAAAAAGCAAAAAATCCCTATATGACAACTGTGCGGATTGAATTATTTTATAACTCATCCATTTATATTAAACCTTAAAATTCTGTATAATGAATGGCGTGACCAATTGAGTGACAAATATCTGATTCCAGAGGCTCATAGGTGCATAGGTCCACTATGCTCTGCATCTAAAGTCCGTCTATGTACATGTCGAGCTACCGGACAAACCGATAACAGTGAAAAAGCCGTCCATATGGAGGTAAGCAGTCAGGTTATGAGCGAGAAAATTAACCCCGTTATAACCCCCCTAACGTTCATTTTAAAGACAAAAGGCAGCCATACGTAGCTCTGGCTACATAATTTGCGATCTCCAGAAATGTATATAGGGTCATATCATATATCAGAATGATGTTGCATTAAAGACATTATTAATATAGTATAAAACAGAGCACATGTAGCCAGAACACACAAAAAATCAAGTAATGAAGTATTTCACTTAAAGAAGTCTTTCACACAAAGAAAAAAACATCTAAGGACAAATAAATCCAGAATTTTTAGCTCCATCCACACCCAGCCTCTGTGCCCATTTTCGGTTACCCAGGAGTGATGCGCAGCCAGAGTGGAGACGTGTTGATAAGATTGCGATGGTTGGCCCCGCCTACTTGTAGCTTCATTTGTACTCTTCAGAAAGATACGGGTGATGTCACGGACACTACATCCATATTTATTTACAGTCTATAGACCTAATGAAAATGTCTAACAATGCTGTATTATGGCACAGGGGTCATTTCCGAAAACCATCGTTAGCCAACTAAGGTCGCAAGTTCCAATGTTACAAACATAGTTCATTGATTTGGCGTTTTCCAAATCCGTTGTTTCAACAAACATTCACAAACTGTGTCGCAAACTTGTATGCTTGCAACTACACCTCTAGAGCTGTAGTTAGAAGCATAGTTCCTGGCTGTGTTCTATTCCCAGTTATCCCATCTATGCCCTATTCGTTTAAAACATTCTAACATTTAAACTAGGAATGATTTTTTAAAAAGAATTAAAGTCATCACTCTAAAGGCTCGTAAACACTGGGACGCTTTCCGTTTGCATTTATCGTCAGCGTTTTTCGAGACGTTTTTCCTGATTCAAACCCAAGCGATTTTCACTGGTGTCGAGCAGAAGAGTATGCAAAATCACTCCTTGACGTTAGATGGTGCTACACAACTTTAAGCTTCTGACACCCACTTGTAACACAGAAGAAGAAGACAGAAAGTTGACACGCTTGTTGTTAAAGTTATTGGTGATTTGAACAAGCACGGATGGTTCAAGTAGCAGTTCCAGCTCTAGCGATGAAGAAATGATTATTGTTCACCAGTGCAATAAGCCGCTCCATGTGCATCTTCTTCAATGTACGCTCGCGTTGACAGTTTTGCGTTTAAGCGCCTCCAAGTGCTGTTTACTGCTTCAGCAGTTCCGTGCACATGAACAAAAGTGGCAATCTGATTGGTGGAGAAGGTTTTTTCAAAACCAGAAAATGAGCATAAGGCGTTTTTTAAAAAAAGACGATTTTAGGCCTGGCGTTTTGCGCTTTGGTGTGCACAATCACATTGCCGTCCTTTATTTAGTCAAGAGGCTTTAAACGTTGACAGAAAACGAGTGCAAAAAGCGTCCCAGTGTGAACGGGCGTTTAGGTGTAATTTGCTTTCAAAGTATTTTTACAGTTCAGTTTTAGCCATCTTCATGTTTACATCTGTGTAGTGCACTTTGAAAACATTGATGTCACTTTGAGCCCAGCCGTGGCTCATGATAAAGGCTATAGGTGACCTATTATTTAAAAGCAGAATTTATGTTACGTTTCCAAAGCTTGTGAAAACAAAAAACAAAGCATACGGTAATGCTTTTAATAAGTAATACTTTTAAGTATCTGTACTGTAAATGACATGGGTTGGTAAGAACATTTCTGCAGTGGTTTGCATGTGTCAAATTGTAAAAGTAGACTTAAAAAATAAAACATATCCTACTTAATAATAATTATGATAATAATAATCATCATCATTATTATTAATATGATTATTATTAAAGTAGGATTTTTTATTTCCTAATATTAAATATTAAATTTCATTTCTTAATAAATAGCCTCATTATTTATGTATTTATATGATTTATATATGAGATAAGAATACATGTTAGCTTTTGGTAAGTGATTTTATGTTTTAGAACAGAATGTGGAATGTTCTCAATAATATTTGTAAAGGAAACATAGGCTCTATATGTGCCATTTACATATATTTCAATTAATATGGAAAACGAGTGCATGTTTTTACCAAAACTAATATTGGATCTTTTTTTATGCGTGTGCGTGTAAAGCAATATAATTTGCACAAAGAAATTATGTGGTTCTTCTCTAAAGAAGTAGTTACCATGCCGTTTAGAGCATCATTATGGGCATTTTACGTTATAACTAACGGGGTTCAAATGACGGGTCTGCAACAGAGAAACTACAGTTTTGGGAACTCGTCACTACATCATTCTTTTCCCAAATGATGCATCATACTATGATAGTTCAGCCGCGAGTTACGCCGCTGTTTGGGAAACGCACCCCAGGACAGTAGATGGCGATGTCATTTCGAAAAACACTATGCGCCTACACACTTGGGCTGCGTTTGAAACTGCTTATACTCAGTAGGTCCTGCATTTGAATTTAAATTTACTACTTGATTGTTGGAATTGTTTTAAGTACGTTCTATACAGTATAAATGTAAGCAGTATGGAGTATACAGTACTCAAACGTACTACATCCGCCATGTACACATGACCTACCCATGTGAGTTGCATCGCTACACTCCTGTTCATGAATTCTCTCGCGGGGCATCATGGGATAGTGCAGCATGCATCGGATGCACACTTCAGAATCTTGACGGAAATAGAAAGTCATCCGGGTACATCTCACATACGTTTTTTTTTATTCTATGAATTTGGACATACTACTCGGCTTGCATACTGTTTTTAGCGTACTATATAGTATGGAAGTATGCGATTTCAGATGCAGCCACTGTCCTGCCGGCACATCATTGTTGCTTTTAGTTGTCAAGCACCTAAGTAATGTGCATTTTTCACAAACTGAATTTTCACAAAGCCACATTTTTGTAGTTTACATTAGATTTAAATAGTTTAAATTTGCCATTTAAAACCCATTTTCAAACATTTGCATTTTCAGGCTGCTAAAACACCCTTGTGCTATAAATGAATGACCAAAACCCAGACAAAGTTTTCCATTTTTAGTTGATTATCCATATAAGTTTTGGTTTTCAGGCATCATTTTTTTTACAAACCATAAATAAAGAAAATCAGATTATGATTATAGATTACTTTCCCAAACTAAAGTGACAACCCCTGAACTAAACCTCAACTTTTGCCATTTTCTGTTCACCAGGGTGAAACGTTCAGCTGAGGCGTAACAAATACTCGGTTTTGAAATGATTCATGGCTCACTTGACATGAAAGGAATGTTCTGAAATGCACATATCTCGCGGCCTTCGAGAACATATATTGTTCGCAATGAACTCTCCTTCCATGAAGCGAGTGCACCGATGCTGTTTTCCATCTGCAGACAAAAGCCTGT
>CAIGQZ010032594.1:17452121-17470313 GCA_903798205.1 Danio tinwini | reverse complement strand
TGTGTGTGTGTGTGTGTGTGTGTGTGTGTGCTGTGAAGGCATGCAGCATGACCTGAGGGTCCGTTTCGGCGCATGACAAAACAAGCTTGAGTTCTGCATGAGGCACAGATCGGGGATCCAGGATTTGTTCCATGACTTCAAACTTTCTTTTCCCTTAATTTTTGCTTTTTTCCTTTCTCTCTAGTGCCGTTTTTTGTTTTTATAGTGTAACAACATTATTTTCCAGCATTTTTGCATGATATACCCGGTCACCCCTCTTTCGGCATTCCTTCATGAGTGGGTGGAAGGTTGAATGTGTTGGTCGAAAGGGGGCATATGAAGATATGACTAGCACTTGGCTTAGGGATTTAAGGAGGAGGGCAGCTGTTCGCTCTCTTGGTCTTTCCTGGAATGAGGTCTACCGTGCAAGGTATCAGAAGTGACGTGAAGGCCCTGCTGTAGGAAAAGAGCATAAACCTGCTTTAGACAGCTGTCGTTCGCCGGATCAGCTTTTCTACTCAAGAGGCTGTCGTCTTTTTGTTGGGCGCCAGATGTCAGCTAATCAGTGGGAGACCCCTGCTGGTGTGTTTATGCCACTGCAGTGGCTCTAGAGAACTTAAGTGATCTAATGCACAATGTAGAGAATGTGTTGTTGGATGGACGTTATATATGTTTTTTTTGAATGAAATTCAGTTGTGGTGTCTGCAGCTTTAAATGTTTCAGTTCTATAAAGCATGCTGGATTCTGATTGGCTATGAATGTAGCAATGATGTTGTGTCTGTATCATTAAAGTTGTGTGGATTCTATGCTTTTCAATTTTGAATAGTTTTATTTTTTTATTATTTTTAAATGTACTCTTAATTTAGTATCTAATGTATGATAAAACATATTATTACTTAATATTCATAACATTCATTGTCTTTTAGCATTTATAAATGCCTATTTTTTTGTTTCGAAATTTAAGATGTTTGCAAATTACTGGAAATATTGCATTTCAGAAACACTACAAAAAATGTGAGTTTTTAATATTATAGCCCTTTTTGATATTATATTATATTATAATATTATGAATTAGATCTAAAATTGAGAAAGTCCATATTTGATGTAGTTTAGGTCATATTTTGCATTATATGTTTAATACAGTTGTTTGGATTTTTGACTTCAGCAACAACATATCGGATGAAGCATCTCGTCCCTTTTTAAAAGTTATATCGAGGGTGCGAATTATACATTGACGATCGGTGGGGTCACGTTTCTCAATTATGTTCGGTAATATGCCTCAGTGAATTAAATGTATATATTTAATTCATTTGCATCTAATATATCAATCTACCTTGCTATTATGTTTTCAATGTTTTGAGGGATATTGAGTGGTTCTCTGACATTTGTGATATTAAATAAACCTACTAATGGATGACCATGAAAGACTGCACCTTTTTTATTTTACTGTTTAACTTCCATGTGCAAGCAAGCTCGCATTATGGTAATGACAGAGATTGACAAATGATTTGTTGGATTTATAAAGACTTTACAATAAAAGTAATGTATTATTATTATTATTATTATTTTTGTCTATTATGGTAAAGAGAAACTGATATTATTCGGTAAGGATAATGAGGTTTACAATTACTAACATGACTTATCAGTACAGTTTAAATCTATTGCTGTAAAAGTAAAGTTACCCAATCAGGCTGACACTCAATCACCAATACTTCATCTCAAAAAAATATATTTTTAATATTTAATATTTTTATTGCAAAAAGAAACAATTCACAACAGCTGTTAGACATTTTACAGCAAATTCTCCAGCAAAACTAAAGCAACACATCCCACATAATCTTCTATTAATACAAATCTTACAGAAGTAAACTGGCCATTACAAAAAATTTTTAAAAGGTTTTTAAAAAGTCTTAAAATGTCTTAATTTAAAAAACAAAACAAAATTTAAAACCTTAAAAAGTCATAAATTTACTAAAATATTGTGTTGTTGTCTTAAATCTACTGCTGTAAAAGTAAAGCTAGCCAATCGAGCCGACACTCAATCACCAATATTCCATATCAAAACCTTTTTTTTTATATTTGATAATTTTATTGCAAAAAGATACAATTCACAACAGCTGTTAGACATTTTTACAGCAAATTCTCCAGCAAAACTAAAGCAACATGATTTTCTATTAATGCAAAAACTATTTACAGATGTAACCTGGCCATTAGAAAAAATAAGTATGTATAAGTCTAAAATTTCATTCATAATGGTTTTAAAAGGGACTTAAAAAGTCTTAAATTTGTCTTGAAGAAACCTGTAGAAACCCTGAAAAGGCTTGATATGCTTCTTGTTAAGGTGCCTATACGAGGTCACCCCAATATCATAAAACATTACAAATCATGTAAGTAATTATTAATGTATATGTCATTACCATAATGCAACTGAAATATTTGCTTCACATGACCATAATGCTGATCAAAATATATTGCTTATTGCATTGATAAGCTAGTATTTGGTAATCTCATTATCATTACCATTTTTTTCATTCTTAATTCAGAAATCATGTAATTATTTTGTTCAATTCAATTATCTTTACTGCACTGCAAGTTAAATATATTAAGACAACAACACAATATTTTAGGGAATTTAAGACTTTTTAAGGTCTTAAATTTTGTTTTGTTTTTTTAAATTAAGATATTTTGAGACTTTTTAAGAACCTTTTAAGACTATTATGAATGAAATTTTAGACTTATACAGGGTTAAACAGTAAGGATTTTTTGTAATGGCCAGTTTACTTCTGTATAGATTTGTATTATTAGAAGATCATGTGGGAGCTGTTGCTTTAGTTTTGCTGGAGAATTTGCTGTAAAAATGTCTAACAGCTGTTGTGAATTGTATCTTTTTGTATTAAAAATATGAAATAAAAAAAGGTTTTGAGATGGATTATTGGTGATTGGATGTCAGTCTGATTAGGTTTACTTTTAAAGTAGTAGATTTAAGACAACAACACAATATTTCAGTGAATTTAAGACTTTTTAAGGACTTAAACTTTGTTTTTGACCCCGCAAACACCCTGCTATTAAAAGTTAAATCAAGCACAAATATGATTAGTTGCTTTTTTGTGATCTGCAGCCCATTTCTGGGTCATGATCCACCAGTTTGGAAACTGCTGACTTACCGATTTCCTCAAAAGAGTTATACAATCTAGCGAGTTCACAGGAAGTCGGTTCATTTTTACCTACGACAATGCACTAGGTCAGAAATGCAATATATGTAATAATGTAATATAACAATGCATCAGGTCAGAAATGCAGCATTTTTATATTACGCAAATAAAACTTCATGCCAGACGTCTGGCACAAGCTCAGGGTGCTGACTCAAGTGCATTATCTCATTGTGCACAGAACAATGGCAACTGAATCAGACGCCGAAATGAATTCTGGATTGTTAGGCAACACAAGAGGGTTTTGCAAACAAAGGCGGTGTTGTTGCTCCAAGGTGTCGCCGTACATTTCCCATCAAAGCATCTCCAATCGATGGCCACTTTGCATCCCTCCATCTATTTGTTTCATCACATGCTTGTTTGCTTTTCTTTCCTCTCCCCCAATCAAACAGGTTTTTTTAGAGGCCGAGCTGGTCTGTGGGCTGCTGGTGAGGAGGCGGGACAGGAAGAGGTGGGCGACCAGAGAATTGCATTTCCTTGTGTCTCCACTCCCTGCCCTCAGGTTATCGATTCAGCTCCTACTAAAACTGCACACACCCACGTGGGCTGGTGCAATACACACGCGCTTGTTTGGCCGCGGACTCACACATGTACAAGAAATACACATGTACGTAATGCACTTGATCCTTCGAGCTCTGCAAATAAAAAGCTTTTTGCGTTTTTGGCTTGTTTTGCCGTTGTTCATTTTACACCATTTTCTCTCCCCCAGCTCACACATTAGAGCCCACACAGATATGATACATGCACACACACACACACACATACACACTTCTACATGCCTCTTCACTCAGACAGCTCATCCAAAGGGACAGTACATGGAGTGAAACATTGTGAGTCACGCAACCTAATTATCGAAATCAGAGAAAAGGTGTTGGATCAAACCAGGACAGGGGTCTATTTATAATTTCGTAGCTGGTTATTTTTCTGTCCGATTGTCTTGTGTGCTTTTGAAGGTTTGCACAATGATGTCTTTGTTTGTGTTGTTTGACAGACATAGTCAGTAAGTCGTGTGGTATGCGGTAAATGTTGGGTTACTGTTTGAAGTGACAAAGAGGTAATTGCATATGTTTGTGTTTGTCTGAATGATGATGGAGGTGGGTGAGTCTCATACACACAAAAAAAACAGGTCATGGTGATATATCACGACAAAATTATATGATTTGCATTGTGTCATTTTACAACAATTAAGCACATTCTCCTGCAAAATTCTGGTTAATATGACAAGCAATTTTTTTTTATTATTAACAAATACTAACATAAGGTGGCGCAATGGCTCAGTGATTAGCACACACAGCAAGAAGGTAGCTGGTTTGAGTCTTGGCTGGGCCAGTTGGCATTTCCGTATGGAGTTTGCATGTTCTCTCCAAAACATGCATTCTAAGTGAGTTTAATAAACTAAATTGGCTGTATGGGTGTTTCTCAGTACTGGGTTGTGGCTGGAAGGGCATCCGCTATGTAAACCATATGCTGGAATAGTTGGCGGTTCATTCTGCTGTGGCGACCCCTGATAAGCAAGGGACTAAGCTGAAGGAAAATAAATGTATGAAATAATATATAATCGTTTTTTTGTTATAGCAAGAAGGTCGCTGGTTCGAGTCCCGGCTGAGTCAGTTGGCATTTCTGTGTGGAGTTTGCATGTTCTCCCCGTGTTCATGTGGGTTTCCTCCGGGTGCTCCGGTTTCCCCCACAGTCCAAAAACATGCGCCATATGTGAATTGAGCAAACTAAATTGGCCGTAGTGTGTGTGTGTGTGTGTGTGTGTGTGTGTGTGTGTGTGTGTGTGTGTGAATGTGAGAGTGTATGGGTGTTTCCCAGTACTGGGTTGCGGCTCAAAGGGCATCCGCTACATAAACATATATGCTAAAATAGTTGGCAGTTCATTCTGTTGTGGCGACTCTTGATAAATAAGGAACTAAGGTGAAGGAAAATGAATTAATGAAATACTAACAATATATAATTGTTATTTGAGTTGCGGTAATGACAGATTTTTGAAGATATTACAATTTATGTTTTGCATTGATTTGTTTTATGTCCATTATGGTGATTTTCCCTTTCATTATGGTAATTACATTGAGATTATCAAATATTAAAATTATTAGTAAAAACTGTACAATTTAGGTCATGTATTAGCCTATTAGTTTATATTATTATTTTTATGTCTATTATGGTAATGATAATGAGTTTTTCTTCCATGCATTGTATGGTAATGACTTTGACAATAACAAATGCTAAAATTATTAATAAATACTTACAAATAATAATACATCACTTAAATTATCATGTTTATTTTGCTAATAAGTCAGGCAACATGGTGGCGTAGTGGGAAGCGTTTTTGCCTCACAGCAAGAAGGTTGCTGGTTCGAGCCCCGGCTGGCTCAGCTGGCATTTCTGTGTGAAGTTTGCATGTTCTCTCCATGTTCGCCTGGCTTTCTTATAGGTGCTCTGGTTTCACCCACAGTCCAAAGACATAAATACATTAATATCAGCAATTATTATTATGAGTCATTAATACTTTACAATTTTATTCGGATTAATAAAGGGACTAAGCCGAAAAGAAAATGAATGAATTCAAGTATGTCATTATACCATTTATGATTATGAAAATAATATTTTTCACTTTTCCTCATGGTAATGACATTAAGATTATCAAATATTATTTTTTTTTGTAAAAACTATACAATATAGGTCATGTATTAGCCTATTAGTTCATATTAATATTTTTATGTCTATTATGGTAATGATAATGAGTTTTTTTCTCTCATGCATTATTCAGTAATGACTTTGACATTAACAAATACTAAAATGATTAATAAATACTTAAAAACAATAATACATCACCTAAATTATCATGTTTATTTTGCTAATAAGAAAATATTTTTATTTTCATTATGGTAATGATACGTGAAATTTGAATACAGTACAGATATTTTTATTTGCATTTTGATTGTCATATTTATGATCTGCTTTTAGTTTAATTGCACTATTCTTCAATGTTATTCCTTTCAATTGTTATCTATTTGTTATCTTAGATACCAGTCAGTTTATTGAAAAGTGCATACCTGTTTCCCATTCTGTTAATTATTTTCCAAATGCATTTCCAATTGCCTTGGTATTTCTCAATTGACTTGTGTTGTTGTTGCTTGTTTGTGTTGTTATCTTTAGGGCCAGACAGAATCTGTGGACATTTGCTATTTCTGCACTGAATTTTGTAAAAAATCTGCAGATTTATGTGGAATGATTTTGGGTGTATCGTAACTAAAAACTTAATATGTTGAATAAAAAATAATACATTTTGAACTTTTATTTAATGTTTACAGTGCAAATCCTATTAGATAAATTTAGTTGGATTAAATTTAGCAAGTCCCTCATATAATATATCTACTAAAAGAAAGAAATTATTACTTTACAAACTGTATTGTAAGTAACTCATATGAACATTTTTATATTAGTCAGTAATATTACTGAAATTAGTCACTAGTTTGAGCCCCTGGCTGGGTCAGTTGGCATTTCTGTGTGGAGTTTGCATGTTCTGCCCATGTTGGCATGGGTTTCCGAGAGGGGTCTGGATGCAGACCTGGTGCAGTGCAATCTGAGCTGCATCCAATGCTTTCTAATGCACTCACCTAACCCCACCCCTAACCCTACCCGTCACGATGACATTACTCACTCTATTAAGTGCATTGTGTCTGACATTGCATCGCTGAGTGATGCAATCTCGGCTTGTATCATAAAGGCTGCATCCAGATACTATTGGGGTGTACTCCGAGTGCTCCGGTTTCCCCTACAGTCCAAAGACATGCGCTATACTGTAGGTGAATTATATAAACTAAATTAACCATAGTGTATGTGTGTGAATGCAAAAGTGTATGGGTGTTTCCCAGTGATGGGTTGCAGCTGAAAGGGCATCTGCTGAGTAAAACATATGCTGGATAAGTTGACAGTTCATTCCGTTGTGGCAACCGCTGATTAATAAAGGGACTAAGCCAAAAGAAAATTAATTAATGAATGATTACTGAAATTATAAAAAAAAAAAATATTGTAATAAATTTACACACATTTACACACTACTAAATAAATAGACTCGATGGGCTGAAAATCTGCAGAAATCTGCATATTTCTGTGCACACAGATTCCGTGTGGGCCTAGTTATCCTGTATATTCTCATGAGTATATTGTATCTAAATAAGTGTTTCTCAACCACGTTCCTGGAGGACCACCAGCTCTGCACATTTTCCATGTCTCCCTAAAAACACACACCTAATTCAGATCATTAGCACATTAGCAAAGACTGAAAGACGTGTAATGTGTGCAACAGAGGAGACGTCCAAAACATGCAGTGTTGCTAGTCTTCCAGGAACGTGGTTGAGAAACACTGATCTAGATTATACTTATAGACTCTGTACTGTCTTTCTCAACCACAAACCAAAACATAGGTAATGTGAATGAAATATTTCATTTGCATTAAGGTATTGACAATTAGATAAAAATATACTAATATGAGTAATGAGTAAATTGTTCATGGAAATTAATTAATGTTAAGGAAATAAGTTTTTGTGGTGCTAATGTGAATAGAATGATTCCTAAGTAAAATTTTGTATAATTTTTTATTTGCATTATTATTTGTGCAGACATAATATAATGTGATATAATATATCTAATATATATTCACTTTATATCAGGTATCTTATATATGTTTGTCATTTTACCAATTATCATTTCAATAATACATTAGGCTATTATTGTTTTATAATGTGATAAAAAAAATTTTTGTCAACGACAATAATAATGCTGTGTTGCGGTAATGACAACACATTTATTTTTTATGTGTGAGGATATAACTAAGATATCTTAACTTTATATCAGATATCTTATATATTTTTGCCATTTTTACCATTCATCATTTCAATAATACATCATAATTGTTTTGTAATGTGATTTTAAAAATATTATATTTTTATCAGAAATAATGACATTTTTGCTGCGTTGCCGTAATGACAACAAGGCCGCAAAAAAGCACAACTCCTCCTTTTCTTTCTTTTGATTTTGAAGGGACAAATCACCCCTTCTTGGCAGATTCTTTGTCAAATTTAGCATAGCTATGAATCTCTAAAATACCTTCCTGACATGATTTGTATTCCCTCCTCTCTCCACCCCCAGGTAAATTATCAACCATCTCCTTACATCAAAGCAGCTTTCATCATATTATCATTCTCAGAGGCGGCACATCTTGAAAGCCTTTCTGTAAATACTTGATTAATATTGCGTCCATCAACGTGACGATCAGCAACTCTCTGAGCGCTGAGAGAGAGGAGGGCAGACAAGAAAACAGGAATGTTTCGTTGGCATCGGTAATGTATAATTGGCTCGTAAAAGTCTAATTAGTATAACAACCTGCAGGAAGGCAGTGAACACAAACAAAATTATAATACACGCTGCACTCGCTAATGGGCAAAGTTGGTTTTCCATCAGCGTCTGTCAGTCATGGAGCATAAGCTTCAGTTCGCTTCAAGCAAATGTTTGACATGGGATTTCAAACGTATCCCCTCTGTTGTTAATCTATTATTTATATAGGTCTAGTGTTGTTTTTTATGTTTACACAGTATATCCGAATAATGACTTAGGAAGTTTGTAATTCCGGTCAGGTCAAATCGACATTCCCTCATGTATAACGACGGCGGTGTGGTTAGGTTGCCAGGGCAGCATTGTGTTGTACTAGCTTACCTTGTATGAATGGAGGCCTGTGGGATTCGCAGGAGGAGGGTGGAGTGGAAGTGCGTCAATCACAGAGTGCCGGTACACGCCCACGGCAACGAGTGTTGTTTGTGTACCGGTAGAGACTCACTCACTCCAGCTGCTGCGTTCTCAGCTCACCTCAGCGACAGCGCACAACAAGACAACACCCATCCACGCTCATATCCTGTGGCTTTAGGCTTTGATTGTTTGTGGAGTGTTTATTGAGGATGAGATGTCGTCCGAATCGTGTTTCGCGCATTATATATTGAGTAAAGCTGTTTACAAGAACGGTATTAACGGCCACTTACACACCAACGGACGATAACTTTGTTTTTGAAAGGACACTTTATGGCGCCATAAATGCTCACGCCGATTTTGCAATAATGGCACAGTTGTTTGTAGGCCTAATTACATTTTTATTACATCAATATTATGTGGCCTACTGTATTATTTTTCATATGTATTTTAATATAACTTTAATACATTTTTACAGCAGCTTAATTTACATTATTAGCCTATACTAGACTGAACATAGTTCCATATCAAGAAAAGGTTAAGGTAACTCAAACCGTTTGAGGAAACCGATTGCAACAAATCATTTAAGGAGCCCCTATTACACATTGAAAAGGGTCATATTTCGGTTTTATGGTTCTCCAACAACATACTGATATGTATGCAAGGTCAAAAAACACATTCATAGTCTTATAATATGCATTTATTTTTACCTAATTATCCCAGCGACTCCCTTATAATTCGTTCAGCGATTCATTTGTTCCAAAACCCCTCCTTAGCGTGAAGCTAATCTGCGCTGATTGGACCGTTGACAGCTTGTTGCGATTGGTCTACAGCGTTCAGCGCGAGACAGTAAAATGCCCAGTATGGTTTATCAAGCCCCTGGGTCGCCAACATTAGTATAGGATCCGATCGCAGCGGACGCCCGAAACACGCTTCAAAGTAAACTTACTAACACCACAGTAAACAGTACCTGGTTCTCAACAGTGTTATTCAGACACATCAGCGCTGAAAGCAGTGCAGTTAAACACAAGCTTATTGCTTATGTTAAGTATGACACACATTCAGTTTTAGTCCACACAGCAGCAAAAGCTGAACTATTCTGAACCTTGGTGGCCATAGCAACGACAAACGGCAGTGGAACGAGCTCATGAAAGCATTTAAATCTGTAAACAAAGCAGCACGCGTCGCGTTTACAACCTTGCATTAGACGTGATATGAGAATATAAAGAGTTAACCTGATACAGTACACGCGGTTACTAGTAGATCATTTCTATTTGCAATCATTGCTGTGGCACCTCCTCCGTGAACAGCTATATGTTCTAAGTGCTTACCTGTACTCTGCTTTTCTAATCGATCACATCCCCAGCCGGGAGGTTGTAGCATCCTCTGTCCTCTGACAAAATATCTCTGCGGGCTCCCGCTCTCCATTCGCAAGTCTTTTCCAGCGTTCAGCAGCCAGCCGGTGTACCTAATAATTTGTCCTTATTTTGCCTGCACCCCTGGTGTCTGGTCTGTCCATTACAAGATGGAGGCAGAAACTAAGTGTGCAGATTTCTGAACCACTTCTTTCCCTCACACTTCAAATAATATCCAGGTAAACACAGCGTCTTCATGAGCGTCTTGCTGCTATGTTAGTGGGCGGGGCCGCAGGTTAGAATTTTGCCGGGTCTGCGCGCAACCATTATGTTTTGCAACGACGTCACGCCAAAACGGCTGAAGATTCGTTATCAAGATATTTCATTTAAACCACTATGAGTCGACTCTTTTATAGATGAATCAATAGTTTTAAAAACTCTTCACTTTCAGATTTAAGCTTTAGCTGGATATTTCACTTCACTAAGAGCTGTGTTACACATTACATGGAAGGTCATTTTCGAAAACCCATAATAAGGGCTCTTTAAGTTCAAAAACTAATCCTAATGAATACTGTTAACTTAATCCATTTGAGTAAACGAAGCAATTTGAGCACAGTAAAACCGGATAAAAAAAGAGAAATCAAACCAACTGAGTACTATAAAACCCAATATATTAAGGCAACCCAAACCGTTTGAGGAAACCGATTACAACAAACCATTTGAGTTAAAAAACTAATCTATATGAGTACTGTGAACTTACTCCATTTAAGTTGAAGTAATGAAGTATTTAAATAACTCATCACCTTCAAAACAGTTCAAAACTATTTTCAAATGAGTAGAATTAACCTTCAGTACATTTTGAGTTAACTACACTCATTTTATTTGATAAAGTTGACTGTTGGGTTTTACAGTGTACTACAGAAGGGTCAAGCTGTTATTTGGAAAGCTATCAAAACTCTGATAATTTTTGCACAAGATGCTAATGGTCTAATCCAATTCAATGATCTATGCTAAGCTAAGCTATAGTGCTCCCTCTAGACATGGAGATTGGCTGAATGTTGAATATTCCTTTAGCATGCACTTAAAAAAATTGCTGGGTTGTTGTAACCTAATGTTGGGTGAAACATGCACACTTAACATTAGATTCATTTTGTTTCTTTGAATTTATTTGAATTTAAATTACACATTTTAACCAAATGATTAGGATTGTCCATATTTGACCAAACATTAGGTTGCATCAACCCAGCAATTTGTATTGACCTTATTCTTCAATGCGGAAGTGCGCTCGTTCTTTGCGGTTGTTTTAGAACATCTGATTTAGTTGCCTATGGGAGAAATGAGGAGTAATAAACAGCAAAAAATGGTCAAACTACTTGCTCTACAAACAGGTGTGTTTATGACAATACAGACAAAGCGAAATATTATAATAAGAAAATATCAGTTTGCAACATCAAGCAGCGTAACGAGCTGTTTTTATCATCTAAATTGATTAATGGAATTAATGGAAGTGAATAAGACCAGAAGTCTTAAGCCAAAAAGATTCAATTGGCTGCGCCCGCTCGTACGCGAATAATACGGTCAATATACTGGGATGCACTTAAATTTAACATGCATAATTTTTATAATCTACATTTTACGTTGTATTATGGTAATGACATTGAAATCAACACATACATAAGTAATTCAGGAACACAGTTGAAAGTATTCATATTTTATGTACATTATTATTGAATTTTATTTTTTGGTAATTTCCATTATTTTATAGGGGATTTTTATTAGATTCATATTATGCACGTTATTTTTGTTCACTATATCAAGGATTGTAATGATAATTACTGTGCATTTAAGGTGTGATATTTCATAATTAAGCACATTTAGCTCCCCAGTTTTTGTAATAAGTCTATGACAAGGGTGCCCAAACCTTTTCTTATGAAGGGCCAAAAACCAAACTTGATTGCAGCTAGTGGGCGGAAGGTAAATATGGTTGCCATGTGTAATTTCCTAATTTATTTATTTAAAAATAACTAGAAAACATTGCTTTATATTACCAATACAGCATTTTTTTTTCATTTTATAGTAAGCTTATTACAGTAAAAACGATGTCTTCTGTATAGACCTCTATCCATCAAGTGACATTATTAACATTTAAAAAATCAGATTCATTTACAACATTTTAACATTTATTTCAGTTTTTGTAGCTCAGCAATGAAACAAACAAAAAAAGGTTAAGTCAAATTAGAAATGACGTTCTCTTTTAAAGGCGTTCGCTCCAACCCTCTCTATCATTCTCACTCTCTTCTCAGATGGAATGGTGGGCCAAATCAAAGGGCTCATGGGCCAACTTTGGCCCACGGGCCCTACTTTGGGTATCTCTGGTCTATGAGGTAACATATTGTTTTATTTTGCCTTATTGTAATGATATTGAGATTACAAAATACGAACATGATGTATATTACTTTGTTGTGTGCATTATGGTAATGAAAATTAGCCAATTTTCTTTTACGGCAGTGATAAACAATTTATATAAGAGTATAGTTTTATTAGATTTTTGATATTGACATTGCAAAATACCAACCTGATTTATTTACATTTGCTTACTTATGTTCAATGTGTTAATAAAAAGTTTTTTTTATTCCATTACGGTAATGATAATGAATTTTACAAATATTTATATATATTAACTATATTAATTAAAGTGAGCATAACATATTTAATGTAAATAGTTATTTAGTGTGAATGGATCCACATTTTTCTGCACATTACTAATGCGTTTCAAATTATGGATCTATTTTGGCGAACATTCATTAAAAAAACACTGAAAAAATCCTGTGAAATAATACATAATCAATAATCCATAGTGATAACTGAGCGAGAGCTATACGCTTATTTCACGTGGCCGCCATTTTAAAGAACCAAAGCGAGGCTGCGGTGGGAAGAAACCCGGAAGTATAGGATCAGCACTATAAACATTGCAACAACATGCTGTGGACTTTAAATCTCCAGCTGTTGCCACGATTTCAAAACGCAGATATGGTGTAAACATCACTTTAATATCATTCAGTTCAGTTTAATTTAAACAATGAAAAGCATATTAGGCATCAAACAACATCACAATCTCTCCTCCTGTGCTTAAGTTCATGGCAGCAGGTAAACACAGTGGGGGCTTCCTGCTTGCTTCAGCCTATGTAACCCGGTGAGCGATAAAACAACGCAGTCCTCTGTAGCACACCCTCGTGTTGTCTGTAATAGTGTTGTCCTGGTACTGAATAAAAAAAAAAAACGTCCATCTCCTGCTAACATTTAAGCGCCGCTGAGCGCGTTCTTAAGCAGCTGATTTGCCTTATTCACCAGTGCTCAACAGAAATGACTGTGATTGGCCGTGAAGGTAATCAGTTCACCGCACTGAGTGCAAACACAGATGCACGAACAGTGGAGTGATTTAAAGCCGCAAAGATCAGTCGAGTCATCAGCGGATCGCTCGTCGGTCGCTGGATGGTCCATAATGGTACCTCAAAGGTACTTTTTAGGGATATTTGGGTACCAATATGCACCTTTGAGGAACCACTGTGGACTCTTTGGGTACAAATATGTATCTTTTGAAAAGGTACTGCCCCAGTGACAACTCCTGTACCTTTATTTCTGAGAGTGTGTTGAGCGCGTGAACACCATGGCAAAATCAGCACGTTTGCGTTCAACAGTTCTTATGTTAGTGGGAAATTGACGGTTTTTATAAATTATTTTATTTATTTTATAAATAAACAGGTCTAATATAGTGAAAGAATCAGTTCATTAACTCGAGTTTGATAAATGGCAGCTAAAACGTTTGTTTGGGAAAAAACCGTTAGCAAACAAGTGGCATTTTCCTTAACTTAGCTGAAAATGAGGTCTGATATCCCGTTTTATTTTCACTTTCCATTCAGAACTGACCTTCGGGCCACTCGGAAGACAGTGAAATTATATATTTGTGTCGCTTTCTCTTCGCTGATAAGATATACAGCCAGGTACACAACATTTCTGTGTGACTCAGGCTATACTTCCGGGTTTCTTCCCACCGAGCCTTCGCTTTTTTAATGGCGGCCTCGTGAAATCAGTCTATAGCCTACATTTGACTTTTTATCCACCATGAAAATACTGTTAGAACTGGTAAATTAATATGACATTACAAACATGCCTGTGGCTAAAGCACTTTTGAGATGCTTTGTTCCTCCATATTATTTTCTTTATATTTTCTCTACAGAACAGCACAATGACTTAGTAGTTAACTCAGTTGCCTCACAGCGAGAAGTTTGCTGGTTTGAGTCCCGGCTGGGTTAAGTCCCGTGTACATGTAGGTTTCCTCCACAGTTCAATGACATGCTTTATTAGTGAATTTGATCAAATAAATTGACCATCTATGTGAATGGGAGAGCGTGTGGGTGTTTCCCGACACTGATGATTGTACTCTCAGTGCTGGGTTGCAGCTGGAAGGGCATATGCCAGTAAAACAGATGCCAGAGTAATTTGAGCATAAGACTTGCTTCACGTTTCTGGGATTACTCATGGTGTACCGAAAGTAAATGTTTAATTCTAATTTTCTTAGTTTAAATTGATAACATTATAATAAAAAAATCAATTATAAACATAATGACCCCAATAACTCTCGTCAATAACGTGTTTTTCCGATGAGTATGTCAATGAGTGCTCTATAAAGGGTTAATACTGGATAGATAAACGGTGGATAATAATGACATCCAGATTTTAAATTACTTGATTGCTTACATTGTAAAGAAAGTTACTCCCATAATTCACACAGCATCATGCTGGTGTAGTGGATATAGCCTGGTATGAAAGCAGGTCAACATGTGCTTTTCTTTAATGGTGCTACAGAGGGTCTCTGGTCGCCAGTAGATATGATGTTCATCTGGAGAGGGACACAACAGCCTGTGCTCGAGCGGAACAGCTTGTCCTCTCCATGGATAGCAGGATATTTAGAGCTTGGCTATAAGAGACTGACGCACAACTGCTGTGTTACACCTGCACAAGAGGGCAATCATGCACAAATATGCCCTATCATGGCATTGTCCATCAAGGACATTTTGCTGAGGCGAATATGATTGCTAATAGCTTCCAGCCAAAAGGCTGATTACAGACACAGCGGTTACATCACCATTAAGTAATAGTAAAACGAGGTCACATCTTTAAAGTAATAACATTGCCTTTTCATAATGTGAGATATAGGGTTATATAATAAATCTTGGATATTTGATTAGATTTTAAAATGTAATTAAATATTTAAAAACAATGTATATTATAAATGTTAAATCATTTTAGTATATTTAGATATACATTTATTTGTATGTATTGTGTACATTAATACGTAAAAAATACATTGCAATTTTTAATTATTACAATAGATCTGTTATTGCATATTTAATTTATTTATTTATGTTTTGATATTTAATTTAATTATATAAATACATTTTTTACATTATATAGTTGTCTGTATATTGATTTTACAATATTGCCTACTTATATTAGGTAGGTATGTTATAACATTCCTGTGTAATGTTTATATTATTATATATATTTAATACATTTATATAATCAATATAATTATAACATATCAGTTGCATATTTATTCATTCATTTTCTTTTCGGCTTAGTCCCTTTATTAATCCGGGGTTGCCACAGCGGAATGACCTGCCAACTTATCCAGCACGATTTTACCCAGCAGATGCCCTTCCAGCCGAAACCCATCTCTGGGGGAGCATCCACACACACACTCATTCACATTCATACACAACGGACAATTTAGCCTACCCAATTCACCTGTACCGCATGTCTTTGGACTGTGAGGGAAACCGGAGCACCCGGAGGAAACCCACGCGAACGCAGGAAGAACATGCAAACTCCACACAGAAACGCCAACTGACCCAGCCGAGGTTCGAACCAGTGACCTTCTTGCTGTGAGGCGACAGCACTACCTACTGCGCCACTGCATGGACAGTTGCATAATTAATACATTTAAATTTTTGAGTTTTTATTTTATTGTTTAATTCACTTACTTTCCTTTGGCTTATTTCCTGCTTTATTAGGAATCACCACAGTGGAATGAACACCTAACTCCTCTGGCAATAGGGTAAATGCACACAGACTTTTAATTTCAGTCAGCAAAAAACAAAATTTTTCATATAAAATTTGATTTCTTAAAAAAAACAAAAAAAAAACTGCGATCTTTACTGCCTGGCTGAGATACGATGTAAAGTGGGTATCAGACCAAACAAGAAGCACTGCATTTGATTTTATTTTTTCACACCATGTCAAATTTTTTCATTCCATGTCAAAGTATGGAAATAATTTTTAACCCAGTATTTTCAATAAAGTTTCTGCACTAGCCTGCTGCTAATGACGGCACCTGTGTTTTAACATTTTTTCATCACTTTTTACACTTTAACAACCAAATGGATGCTTTAGGGGCCGATCGCACTGAATGCACTTTTTGCATTGAGATCAGCTGTGAATATTTGAAGAAAATTTTCTTAAGGGTTGGCCAGAAGAGGCCACACCAAATCCTGGGGTGGCACACTAAAAATAATGAATTCAGTGTAATATTATATTGTTGTAAACAATATAAATGAAATGGTAAATTAAATGGTTTTAATTTATTTAATTAATTACTCTTGAAATATTGCAATATATTCCTTGAAATAATTCAGCATATGTAGTGCAAACTTTTCACATACTTTTATTGTACAGCATACAGCACATGCCATGTCTAAAATTATTAAAGATTGATGAATAAATGAATAAAAGTCATATTGATGTGGCCAGAGTTTACACAGGGGGCGCCCCCATTGAGATGTGCCTTTTTTAAATGATTTACTTTTTTGAATGATTTACTTTTTCACGTTTTTGCTGTTGCATGCTTTATGATCGCAATTGAAAAAAGTAAACTCTGAGTGGAAAAAGCATGTTACGTCAGTCGCGTCTGTTTCATTCTCCAATCAAATGAAAGCAGAGGCGGGGTTTCTGTTCAGGTGACTGAAGTGTTTGAGTTGTCAAGACAAATATGGAGACTTTTGAAGATGGAGGAGAGACTTGTGATTGCTGTTTTGAGTTATCCGGTGCTATATGACTCACAAACCTTACATTTCACAATATTATTAAATACGATGCTGCAAAAGGAACCTTATGAAATTGAAAATAGTCACATAAATCTTTCACTGAAAGTTCATCATTGGCTGAAAAACACTAGCTGTGCATATAGCCCATTGTTTTACACAGTAGATGCCTGTATGCAGCAGCTACCCAGCATATATCTCAGGTAGCAAAGAATTCTTGTCCAGATTTGGCATAAATCTGGCACAGCAGGCATTCATCCGGCAATGGCATACAGCATGTGGGCTAAACATAACCCTGGTTTGGCAGAGGTGGCACCGCCTTTAAGGCTACACACAATATTTGGGCCAGATGTAAAATATAGTATTTGGCCCAGATGTTAATAATTGATATGTTGGCCATGTAGGTTTGGCCTATCTTGACCCACATTTAAAATACATTTTTGTTATTTTAAAATAAAAAAAAATTCTACCAATCAGGTCGCTTTGAGAAAAAGCACGCCCATAGCACACCTAAAGTGCAATGATTCATGGGTTTATCAATTTCATTGCAGTCGTGACACAACAACAAATCTGGCCCAGTTCAGGCTCAGTTATGGGTTATTAACTTGGCCCAGATATGGTCCATGTTTTGCCCTTGTCTGGAAACCAAACTTGGTCCAGTCATATACCATAATTCACTGCGGCATGTGGGCCAAGTAAAAGCTGATTGTGTGGGCCAGAGCTGGGCCAAAGATATTTTGCTATGTTGGGTTTGTGTGTGTGTGTGTGTGTGTGTGTGTGTGTGTGTGTGTGTGTGTGTGT
>CAIGQZ010032594.1:17423196-17445813 GCA_903798205.1 Danio tinwini | reverse complement strand
CTGAATTATTATTAATAATAACAATAATATATATATATATATATATATATATATATTTATAATAATAATTATATATATATATATATTAGACAGATATTATTATTGTTATTATTAATAACAATAATAATATATGTCTAATATATATATATATAGTATTCTTATTAATATCATAATTTTGTAGTTAATATACATTATATTTTATAAATAATAACAACAATAATAATATTCTCTGCACTATATATAGCCAGTGTATATATGTAATGTGTATTTATAGATGATCTAGCTTGGTCAGCAAGTTTCTTGATCACCGTCTGTATTTATAGAGCATAATTTATATATAGACTGTCAATGCTAAAAAAAAAAAAAGAAAAAGACATCAGTCGTGCTCTAATATACATGCAATTACTGCCCTCCACTGGTCAAAGAGCAAAACACTAGTAAAACAATAGATTCTTGCTATATTGTAATAGAAGCCTCTTTGTCGTCAATGTAGTCCATGCAATAATTACGATTCCAGTCATTGAAATTAGTATATTTTAATATAATTTTTTGTGTATATGAACATATGCATTTGGACGTGCTGACTGCTGTGGGAGGGTTTGATCGAGAAATGGAAAGTTGTGGTGAGGTGCAGGAAGCGCATGTGTGGGTGTTTGAAGCGGAGGACAGTTCTGAGGTCTCGAGGCTAGGATATTTATAACCTAGCTGCTTTCTTCACCCCTCTGCTAGCATGCTTTCTGTTGCCTCGTAGACGAACAATCTTCATCCAGGTCACTGCACAATTCTGACAGACGCTATTTTTAGCGTTCTGCATGAGCTGGCGCGTTTGCATTTGTACCACAAATACTGATTTGCACACTTTCCTTAATTGTGGGATCCCTGATTTAACCAATCAGGGGTGTTTAATGTAGCTTGCGTTTTATAGCCCTTTGTTTACAATTTAATTAAAGTATTACCATTTATTTACATTTACTAATCGGTTCTAAACCATTTGAATTCTTTTTGTCGTTTGAACGAAGATATTATAAGATATTTTGAAGAAAACTGATAGGCTTTTTATATCCATAGAAGAAAAAATACTTTGAAAGACAATAGCTGTTGCCATCCACCTATTTTGATGCACTAATTTGAATATTGCATAAAACTGCTTAATAGAATTTCCAAAAATAAACTTTTTATCAGATAAGAAAAAAGGTGCATGAACTAAAATGTAAACACATTTACCAAATAAATTCCAGCATGTGCATCTAAAGTCATTAGATTTATTTATTTATTTATTTATTTTTTTATTTATTTATTTATTTTACATATCATATTATAACAAATACGGGTGAGATATAACAAACCAGTGGACAAATCAGTGGACCAACCAGATTGTTAAACATCTGAAACGTTGTTTTGTTCGTTTTAAAATCCCTTAGACAAAGTCTGTCAACAGAGTGATTCAGATTACACTGTAAAAATGCTGGGTTACACACACAATTACTTAGTTAACTCATTTTAACTAGTTTAAACAAGCAGTGAGTGATTTTTTTGAGTGTACCTCCCCAGTCTGGAGCGGCAGGGCTTCCAAAGAGTGGTCTCACGCCTTCAAAAGTCTTAGTGCATTAACTGTGTTTCGTCTTCATCTTCTAAAGCTTAAGTAATTTATTCATTCATTCATTCATTCATTTTCTTTTCGGCTTAGTCCCTTTACTAATCCGGGGTCACCACAGCGGAATGAACCGCCAACTTTATCCAGCATTTTTTTTACGCAGCGGATGCCCTTCCAGCCGCAACCCATCTCTGGGAAACTAAGTAATTTATTATAAAAGAAAAAAATACCCAAAGTGGCTTCTTCTACTGCAGCTAATTTTTTTTATTTTTGACATCGAATTACCAGGAAGTGACAGTTTTGTTCTTTTTGACTAATTTGATGTACAGTGCTTAATGTTTTGTAAAACATCTGAAACAAAGTCTGTCAGCAAAGTGGTTCAGATTACACTAAAAAATGCTGGGTTGCACACAATTACCGCATGTTGTCCCAACACAAATTGATTTAGTTAGCTTAATTGTTTTTACAAATTTAAGTGGAGCCGACATAAACAACTAAGTTGTCCCAAAAAACACACACAAAAGAATTGTTTTGTTTCAACTCATTTTACCTAAGTAGTTTGAACAAGCAATAAAAGTGATTTTTTCAGTGTACCTTCCCAAAACTGTCTTAAAAAGCTGCGCTCCTAAAGAGTGGTCTTACGCCTCCGAAAGTCTCAGTGCATTAACTGTGTTTCGTCTTCATCTTCTAAAGCTTAGATAATTTAATATATAAGAAAAAAATGCTCACAGTGGCTTGTCATCGAATTACCAGGAAGTGACAATTTTGTTTATTCGAATAATTTGATGTAACAGTACTTAACGTTTTATGTAATGAATCTAATACACATTTTTGGATAGAAACATAGCTCGCTGTTTCCAATATTCTTATAAATATATACAGTTGAAGTCAGAATTATGCAAGTTAATGATGACATAGTTTCCTCTTTTTTTTTGGATAAACAAGGGGAGAGCGGCAAATTTATGCTTTTTGGTTGTGGCCAAATAATGAACAGAGTAGTTAGACAAACCATTTTTTTTTACCAACAACACACAAGCCTTTCCAAAAAAGAACTTTGATAGTATGACCGCTGGACTTAAGGTTTCTGTGCAGTATTGCCAAAAGTGCCAGGAGTAAAAATGTTACTATTTAACACCTGTGGGGCAAGTAGTAACAGACAGAGGATTCATTGTAACACATGCTTAAAAAGACAGATTTAACACAATAATTTGAATCTAGTTTACTTTAAATAGTAGCTATATTTCTTCAGTACTTAGCTCATTTTTATTCTACATAGCACAGTATGTTTATTTATTTATCAATTGGATAAACATATTTGGATTTATTTGCATTATTATACAATGCAATTATTTGCAGAATTAGCAAAAAATGTATTTTATTCTTTTAAAAAAATTAATTTTCTATTAAAACACATTTTATATAAAATGTTCTCATCATTACACTCAAAATTTTGTTAGTTTATTTGGTGTCCAACAGTGTGTGGCTTATTTGTAACACCCTACAACTAACCCCGATGTGTCATGTTTTCCTCAAAACTGGCAGACACTGAGTTTTTTTACATTTTTCAAAATGGTTCCATCTTTTAGCCTAGAAGACGGTAATCACAACAATATAAGATTTCACTAACATACTTTTCACAGATTTTTTTTTAAATAAAACAGATAACTATAATAAAAAGTACTTTTATGCTGCAAAAATGGTTTCTCCTGTGTTTCTCATGCAAAAACTTTTTAAATTATTGGCAGAAAAATGTCTGCCGACACAGTGGAGAAAACCGTGGAAGCATGCCATGGTTAATCCTGAGCAAAAACATTGTGTTACATTTTACCCGTGTTACTTTGTGCCCCGCACTCCCCTAGTTCACCTCAAAGTTATAATTTTTTCACCATTTCCTTATCCTCAAATGGTTCCTAACATTTATGAGTTTTTTCTTCTGTTGAATATAAAAATATATATTTTAAGAAAGGTGGTAACCTGTAACTATTAACTTCAATATAGTAAGGAAAAACAAATATGGAAGTCAATGGTTACAGGTTTCCAACATTTTTCAAAATATCTTCTTTTTAGTAAAACAGAAGAAAGCAACTCATGAAGATTTGAAACAAGTATGGGAGAGTAGATGATGACAGAAATGATGAACTATGCCTTTAATAGGGGGTAAATGGAGTAGTGACCAAAAACAGACCAAAAACAATTCTTTAATTATATTTTATGCTCATCAGAAGTAGGAATCTTATAAAAGCTTATTGGAACAAGTAAAGAATAAGTAAATAATAACAGATTTTTTTTTTTTTTACTTAGTTATGGCTCGACTATCTAGCCAGCACGTCCTAGTGTATTGTAGCTAATTGCCACATATTAGCACATCCAGAAGTATTTAATTCTCCCACGGAGTGAACTCTTGAGTTGTGGCTCTTCACAATCACTGTGCCAATCTGCACCCAACTGTTTCTGGGTGGGGTCATCGCTACCCTGCAGGGGTCCTCAGTCTGCCACATTGTTTAGTATGCTAAAAAGTTGCATAATTGATGAGCACTATCACTGTTATGGTAATTCAGTGAATCACACTGATACTCTTTGATGAGCCATTGATAAGTAATACTATGGCCAATGTATTTGCAGAATCATTGCTGATTTGAGAAAATATGCATTTAATGCTAATAAAATTAGCTCTGGGTTATAGCCTCCTCTATGCCTTTATGGAAATCCTTTTTTTTTTTTTGGAAATTGATTCAGTTAAACACTGCAAAATTAGTAAAAAAAAAAATAAAATAACCACCCTTCTCAATACTAAGCACAACTTTCCTCACAAACATACACATTTACACATAGTGCTCCTTTTTTTATTTATCTTTACTTGAAAGATTTTAATTTTAGTTATTTAATTGTTTGAAATATTCCAAAAATGTAGGTTTGAGTCAATAGAGATTTAGAAGCAGTTACAATCAGTTCACTTTGATTATATAATTATAATTGCATATCTCCTATTTACAAAAGTATGTTACGTGATCAGTCTGTGTCTTTATCTCTCATAGCCAACTAAATTGATATGGATCAGTTCACCCATAAAATAAATACTACTTGTTAAGAGATACTTCACCTAAAAACTAACTCTGTTATATTTACTCATCCTTTACTTGTTTCAAAACTGCATGAGCTTCTTTCTACCGTTGATCACAAAAGAAGATTAAAGAAAGTGGGAAACCTGTACCCATTGACTTCTATAATATTTGTTTTTCCTACTATGGAAGTCAATGGTTGTATTCGACTTTCTTCAAAATTGTAATAAACACAAATTTAAAATTTAATTTTGTGTTAAACAGAAGAAAGACACTCATAAAGGTTTGGAACTACGTTGTGAGTATGTTTGTATTTTTGAGTGAACTATCCCTTTAAGATTAACGTAGGCCTATATTGAATAGATGAAGTAAATTGTTCACCCAGAAATTCTGCCATCGTTTACTTCACACAATACTTCTTTCAAAATTTTATGAATTTCTTTATTCAGAAGAAATATAAGTTATTTTGAAGAAAGCTGAAAACTTGTAACTATTGACTTCTATACATAGCCTATTTGTTTTTTTTGTAGGCCTATAGGGATGTCGGTTAGGCCTACAGGTTTATCTTTCTTCAAAATATCTTCTTTTGTGTTAAACAGAATAAAGAAACTCATAAAGATTTGCTAACAGGATAGGAAGAATAATTAGTGAGTAAATTGTAGATTTTGAGTAAACTATCAATCATGTAACCTAAATGACAATCAAACTGTTAGCTTTAGGCCCAAATATTTGTTGCAAACATTTAAAACGCTAAGGGAGAGCGGGGACGAAAGTAACATGGAACGAAAGTAAAGTGGGACAAAAGTAACAAAGTGATTTTCTCAATGCATGCGCTGACAACATTTGCTTTCCAGGCTATAACAGCACATTCAGCATGCAATCCTTGATGGAGCTGCCAAATTTCAGCTGATCTTAGGACCATGCGCTTAGGTTTGAATTTCTATTTTTAAGTGCAAAATGTAAATTATTGTAGCAGTTGTTTTTTTCTTATTACAAGTTGTGTTTCTCTTTTCACGTGTAATGATCAATCTACAGGGTATTTAATGCAAACACACACCCTTAAGTTTGCAATCTCTGAGTTTTTCAGTTTAAAAGTAAATCAGATTTAAATGGCAAGAGTTCCTGTAGGAACAAACTGTTAATTATGTCCCACTGCTAAAAGACAAACCTTATTTTTCACATCCACATTAGTTTGCAGTGTTTGGATTCAGATGTTTTATAAAATTAATGCATATTACCAATAATAATAAAAAAAAAACATTCAAAAATTGTAGGAAATGTTTACATTTTGCATTGTTGGATCGCTTTTGAAAGATTTGATTGAAAATATTTGATTGAACTGAATTTTTTTTTTTTTGTAATAACCAAGGAGGACAACATGTGTTTGCATTGATCATTAACAAGGTCAAAGTCAGATATATTTAAAACAAACAAGATTAAGCCATTCCCAGACATGGTTTGCAGCTAGAAGGGCATCCGCTGCGTAAAACAAATGCTGGATAAGTTGGCGGTTCATTCCGCTGTGGCGATTCCAGATTAATAAAAGGACTAAGCGGAAAAGAAAATGAATGAATGAAAATAAGCCAGTAAATCTAGCAAATATTGTTGTGTTACTTTTGACCCACCCATGTGTTACTTCATCCTTATACTGATGGGGTCGAAAGTAACAATGTGCTTTTGTTTAAAGTGAAGTTATATTGGTGTTCTACATTCATACAACACTGATTTTGATAGACCACTCTTGTGAGATAGCTAGTAATTACAGCAAAAATATATTTCCGCTAATAACATAATTTTATTTTATTTTTTCATGAAATAGTACTTTCGTCCTCGCTCTCCCCTATGATTTCACTGGTAAACTGGAAAATAAGGTTTTGTATTCTAATTATTCTGATAATCAACCTCTAGAATCACCCCAATATACAAATAAAAATGTCAAATTATTTGAATCCGTTTATTCAGTCCTTCAATTAAATAAATACAGTATGAAGTAGAGTAATCAAATTAGTTTAAAATAATATAGGATTACAAACGCACGCACCCCCACAGACACAAAAGGTTTAGGTGTAAGGGTTTATTTGTTTATTTCTTTGAATAATAAGATCAGTACCTTGTTCGTTGTTTGCCCTATCCACTGGTAACTAAATTTATGACCGTAAATGTTACATACACTTTTCATATGCGATAAAAAAAACTGTTCCGCGTAAAACCATTATAACCGTAACAAAGGGATCTTTATTCATGTAAAGCCTGTGACGCGATGCAACGTGAACCCGCCCTCATTGATCCGCAGTGACGTGAAGCCTTTAAACTGGCGCCATTTTCTGTGCTCTTTCTCATTCTGCCGCAGTCGGCGACGCGCTCTGCAACCGTCCTGTGTGTTCGAGAGAAAATCTGAGGTAACAAATATAATCTTTTTGCCATGTTTTCGATCTGTACTGGAGCATTAGTTTAAGTCGCCGTGCTTTGTTGATGTTTAGTTTTTAATTCTACTTTATTGTTCGCATTTATACGATATTTGATATACTTGCATATTTACGAATATTCATAAATATGTATTGTGTGATGTTCTCTGATGTGACTGCCATTTTACCTAAAAAGTTTCAAATGCTACATTAAAGTAGTCGCGGAATAGTACGAATTTGTGACTTTCTTTGTTCACGCTGTTGGCGTAAGGTTAACGCTAATTGCTTTTCGTGACCTAGTTCCACTGACCTACTTTTTTTACAAAACTCGGTTATGTAAAAATAAATCGTTTCACTATGGCTTTTAAAACCAATATCGATCATGATGTGAAGTATTGGGAGCACTGATGTATTTAAGATTAAAACCTTTCTTTGAAGCAAAATGGCTGCAGCACGTTGTGAGGAGGAGGGGATGGGTAGAAAATGGCGTTTCCTTGTGACGCACTTTTAGGCGCGGTGTTTTTGCTTTTGTTTTTCTTCTGTGCGAGCGATATTTTATAAACGTGACGTTTTTCAAGTCATAAAATGGTTTTTATTTTGTTTTTCAGGTTATCATCATGTCTGACGAGGGAAAGCTTTTCATTGGTGGTCTGAGCTATGATACCACAGAGCAGTCCTTGGAGGAAGCATTCTCCAAATATGGAACCATCGCCAAAGGTGTGCATCTATACATACTTTTTTCTTTAAAGTAGTTTCTAGTTGTAAAATGTTGAATTTTTTTTATTTTATTTGTAGTTGATGTTATCAGGGACCGTGAAACTGACCGTTCCAGAGGCTTTGGCTTTGTGACCTTTGAAAATCCAGAGGATGCAAAGGATGCCATGGCTGCCATGAATGGAAAGGTGAGAATGTTATCCTTTTAAAGATTAAAGCCTGAAATTCTAGCGCTATGACTATGCATTTGTTGTAAATTTATTTTTGTAGATCCTATCCTTTTCAATGTATTGTGCAGGTTTAAATGTAAGTTATCCTCATTTGGATTGTTTAAGAGCCATGTTTTTTTTTTTTTTTCTCAGACTGTTGATGGTCGCATGATTCGCGTTGATGAAGCTGGCAAATCTGGTGGACGGTCTGGTGGTTTCAGGGGGGGTTCCAGAGGTGGCAGAGGCTTCTTCAGGGGCAGCAGAGGAAGAGGTGGGAATTCTCACATTTAAATGTGATTGCACTAGCAGATGGCCACATTTGCATTTTAGGGGGTCTCTGGGATTTCATTATCATGACAAAGCTGATTGTCTACCTGAATGGCTGCATCAAGTTAACTTGATTTTCTTGTGTAAAAAGGCGGTGGTGGAGGATATGGCGGAGACAGAAGTTATGGTGGTGACAGGAGTTTTGGTGGTGACCGGAGCTATGGAGGAGACCGCAGCTATGGCGGTGGCGATAGAGGCTATGGTGGTGGTGGGGAAAGAAGCTATGGAGGTGGTGACAGATCCTATGGTGGTGGTGGATACTCCAACAGAAGTGGAGGATACTCCGGCGGTGGTGGATACAGGGATAACAGGTGAGGGATCTCTTACATTTGGAATGGTTATGCATATGGAAGAGTATTCTTACCCTTGCAACCGTGAGCCCCTTAAATATGGCAAATATTACTGTTGATTTTAGGAACCAGGGGGGATACGACCGCTCTGGAGGATCCTACAGAGACAGTTACGACAGTTACGGTACGTATTGATTTATAATTATTAAACCTTACTAGTCAACTGCACCAATCTGCACTATAAATCTGTCCATTTTTGCCTTTAGAATAATGTCAAGATGAAAGCCAAACTGCCATATTTGAACTTTTGAGATCAGTCAACTTGGTTGCCCTTACCTTGGAATTGCTGACCACAATCCAAAAGTCATTTTTCAGTTTTAACCACTAAAGTCGGTTTTGTGCACTTGATAGTCAATAAGTCCTTGTTCGAAAAAGAATCATGTCTTGGTATCAGTTCTGTTTGGAAAGGATGTTCTCAATGCTCCAGTGCCTTTACACTCTTGCCTACTTCTTGTCCTCAGCTTCACACGAGTAAAAAAACCCTGATTGCAAGATCATCCCTACGCTGGCTGTATTTAAAAAGATGCGCTCTTCGAAGACCTTTTTTATTTTTTACTTTTTTGCTTTACGTTGTGTTCCAGTTGAAATGTTCTATTAAAGACAGTCCCCTTTTTTTACCCGTCAAGTATCTGCAGGATGTTCCTCGTTGAGGAGCTGCATAAAATCAATGAGCATTCAGTTACTGTAAGAGTTTCAAGCCTGGTGAGACTACCTGTATCTGCTATTTTACCTTGGGAATTGTTATAGATACTCAGGGGTTTGAAATTCTTGTTTCTTTTTTTAGTATGTGTTTAAGAAACTGTGTCTCTGAAACCATGCGTGAAAACTGACCTGTCCAACACAGCCTGATAGCTTCTAAGACCAATTTGCTCAAAGATCTTTGGACCAATTTCTCACTGGCTCACTGAAAGTGCTAGGGGCCTTTTGCATTTAAAAAGAATTTTAAAAGCGGCAGCTTCGCCACCTGAAAAATATTCTAATCCGATCCTCTAATAGAAGCTTGATAAGCTGTGATGTGTTCTTTATGGCTCTTTGCCACCTCCATGTTGTGATGCATTCCTTTAGTGAAGCAAGGCAGGCATGTTGCATTGGAGTTGTCTCCAGCAAACCTCCTTGATGTTGCTAAAGATTTGTAAATACTCATTCAAAGAGTAAACCACTTGGATTGGGTCATTAAGCCTCATGTTAGGACTGATGACCCAAGGTACTTTACTCTTTGCACAGTCTAAATTTATTTTTAAAGTATGCTCTGCTGTGGACTGAACGTATCCTCTTAAATGTCAATTTTGTGCTCTGTTCTGTATCAACACCTCAGAATCCTTTTCTTTTTGTATTAAATTGGCTTCATGAAGCCCATTAAAAAGTGGTTGGAAAACGCTCTGATTTCTTTTGCCTCCGATATTTAAAACAAGTCCATGCTAGTCAGTTTAATGTTTTGGATTGATTAGTGGGGAATTTAGTATTTGGGATCTTAAACCTTTATCCAAGCAAATAAAACTCAGTTAAAGCTCAGTAATCCAATTTAAAGATGAAACGTTGCTGTTATGATATAGCACCCAATGGTTCTGTATAATGCTTCATTGGATCCAAGAGTTCTCTGCTAGAAATTTTGGAAAACCTCAATGTCCTTGGAGAATGAAGTGTTGTGCCTTCCGACTCAAGAATCCTGATGAAAGCTGCTCTCATGGCTAGGTCAATTGTGGAGATAGGCCTGTAATGTGAGGTAAAACCTTTTGCTCTCCTGTACGCATCCTACAACAGTTCTCATTGTCCATGTTTTCTTCGACTATTGCCTCAACAAGTGACTTATCTCCAGAATGTTCAATCCTGTTCCACAACTTCCTGTTTTTTGTAAATGAGAAAGCTGCATGAGTTTTATTTAAGTGTGCTCCTTTTTGGCAGAAAGCTCCTCATGCGGCCCTTGAAATGAGAGATTAAGTCCCTGTTCTGATTGCATTTTTTTATCTGCACCCATAATAAACATGTATTTTTGTCACCTAGTTACAAAGAGATTGAAAATTTTTGAAAAGATGTAGCCTTCGCGTCACCTCATCGTCTTTTGAGTGATTCGCTATGGAGTCTCTAAAAAATAGTCTGGCCCTATGTTTTCAATTTAATATTGATTTTAAGGTAGAAATGTTAGTGTCTTAACTGCATGATTGAAAAGTCTTCATGTGTATTTTGTAGTAAAATATCCTTTTTATTTTTCAGGCTGACTCTCTGGATGTTGCATTTTGAAAACTAGATGAGCACGTTAACCTCTGTGATGAAGTGAAGTCATCATCAGCTGTTAATATAAGAGGTATTTATAAATTTAGTGTAGTCTTTATGAAACTATAACTTGATGTAGTACTTAAGTTTTTTTTTGTTTTTTTTCAGGGCTATTGGAAATGCCTTCTATGTGGATGAATCCACCTTTAAGGGAAGCGTTGAAGTGCTTCACTGTTCGGTCAACATGAAGTCTAGGTGTTTGTATGCTATTTTTCAGAGAGAGGTTGTTGGAGTGTGAAAAATTCAATAAAGTTTGTTTACATTTAGTACTTAACGTTTACCATTGTTTTTGTCGTATTGAATGATTTGATTAGTAAAACCTAATTTAGTTAATTTGAAATTAACCACACAATTTGCAGGGAGCTGTTTTTCCAGCTTGTCTTGTTGCTTCATGCAGCTGATATATAAGCTGTGTTTGGGAATTAATCTTGTGTGGTATATTACAGGTGTAAAAAAAACAAGATGAAATGAGTGGTATTTGACTTGGTATTTAAGATGAATCCATAATACACCATAAATTATATCATTTATAATTGCTGGTCCAGTAGATTCCTCAGTGTAAAGTCAGTTGTACCATGATTCGGTAAAGCAGTCACATTTTCTATCGTCATGGCAGCTGAGAGATAATAAAATAATCGGCGCCAAAATTCACTTTACATGTAATATCAGCATCTGCTACAACTTCAATGTAGCTGAATCTTTTGGTGTTATGCAATCATAAATCTTAAATGAACTAAATAAAAAAAAATCAGCACAAAGTAGTCACTCCGCTCAGAATTGATTTATACAGAACTTGATTTTACGTGTATATTTAAGCAAGTAATATTTACCTAAAAATGAGGAGTAATCCCTTCAGTGTAATTACAGTACACCCAGCACTGCTTTTGAGAACCATACAGACATGTGGATCAGAATTAGAAGGGGTCCCCCAACTGGAAAACTCAGGTCATCTCAAGCACAACCTGCCATATTTAACAAATAATGTCGGAGCACTCACTGCCTGAATGGCTTTAGGCAAGTAGCATAATCAAAATGTAAAGCATTGCTAGAGGTTTGTACTGTATTTTGCTAAAATGTGCTCTAGAACAGCATTAATTTCAAAATCAGCACTGGCTATTTTACATTGGCACAGATGCTTTGTTTAATAGCATAACCATGCCACAAGGTGGCAGTGGAGGACAGCAACTGCATGAACGCATATAGAATACTTGTAGTAGACATGGGTTGCGCCGACTTAAATCTGTGGAATATATTGGGTAATATGAATGAACATTGTGATGGTCTATTTGACTTGTTTTTAGGTCAAAGCTTTATATAAAGTGCATTAAATATGTTGCAATAGTAAAACTAAACATAGATGATTGAACTGTTGAACCAAACCAAAGATTTCCCAGTTTGCCATTATCTATGTAAGGTATTTGACTTTTTTAAATTATTGTAATTTAAAATAACCTCTAACTTAACGACCATACACTGACAACTGGCGATTTTAGGTCTAATTTTTGATTATGAAAACATAGAAGAGAGACTTTATTTTACACTTATTTAATTTTAAAATAAAAATTGGTAACACTTAATTTTGATGGTCCATTTGAGTATTGGTAGACTGCCTGCTTAATATCTGTTGAAACTGCCTTCAACAGACGTTTAGCTGACTATAAGAAACTTTGCAAGTACATGTCATCTTACACTAACCCTATCCTAACAGTCTACATATAATCTAACAAGAATTAGCTGGCATGTAGATGCAATGTAACATTCAACAAACGGACCATCACAATAAAGTGACCTGTAAATGAAAAACATGTTTTTATTATTATTATTACCTGCATATGTCACTTTGTATGCATTTTCTGATAAAATTAAAAATATAATTTTATCACCTTTGTTTACACCAGGCAGATGTCGTCACAAATCCCAATTCTCTTATCAAAATTACAAAATAGAAAAGAAAAAAAAAGCATTTGCAATCTGTACGTCTGACTAAAAAAAAGTCGTCTTGTATAAAGAAGACTAAACCACTGGTTAAAATGAGAAATAATTTATCAAAAAAAGGAAGAGTAACTCATTTTAAAATGCTTTTATTTTGAAAAAGTTCAGACATGGCAGGAAGTGGGAGAAAAGGGCAGAATGGTCCATGATGCATAGATTTTAGACACAGAAAGATACATACTCCTTAGATGTTACTGATACAGTGTCTTTTGGTACCTCTAATGCTATGACTTGATACATCCAAAGAAAGTATGAGATGCGAGTGTATCTTGTTAGGTAGTTTCTAGATGACTCTTTTATGTGGAAAGATGCGATTCCCTGTGCAACATCTCCACAAACAAGTGGACCTCCAGAGTCTCCCTGTGGAGGATCATTTTCCTGTCAGAATGCAACCAAAATACACCATAAATAAGAACCTAAGTGATATCAACTGAAATATCTTTGCTGGTCCAGTTGATTTTTCAGTGCAACAAGGTGTCAACAAGGCCACATTTGTTAGAATCTAACAGAGTCACATTTACTTCTTTGAGGACACTTGATGGAGACCCGCCATTGTATTCCTCCCAGCCCCAACCCAAAACCATGCAGTCTTTCAAGATTTCCTCATTCTCATTTGGCAAGGTGATAATATTTACTGATTCGTTGAAAGTTGCTGGTGTTTTAAGCTGAAAAAGAAGAATGAAGACAATAAAGTAAACCCCTAAACTGTACCAACATCAATGTTTTTTTCTTACATTAAATATTATTTTTTTTCCTCAGTTGCTTTGGCTCAATTCTCGATTGTTTAAAAAAAAAAAAACATTAAGTTCAGTTCTCTGAACCGTTAGCTTTTTGTTTATTATTTAGACCAGTGTGGCTCAAGCAATGACAAAAATACTTTCTACTTTGATGACTATGGCCAAATTACTGACAGAATAACTCTAAAATTTTGAGGCATGGATAAAATGTAAAAGCTTAATTTTTCAGACGTATAATAATGTTCTGAAGTTCCAGCAAACAGTTGCTATATTAGCACTCACAGTTTATTGAATTTTTAACTCAAACCTTTTGAGGAAACCGATAGCTACAAATCATTTGAGTTAAAAGACTAATCTTTATGAGTACTGTGAACTTACTCTATTTAAGTTGAAGTAATGAGGTATTTAATTAACTCATTACCTTCAACACGGAGTTTAAAAGAATATTTTTTCAAATTAATAGAATTAACTTTAAGTCAATTTTGAGTTAATTACACTCATTGATACTCATGATAAAGTTGACTGTTGGGTTTCACAGTACACTGTAAAACTCAAAAAGTTAGGGTAACTCAAACCATTTGAGAAAACCGATTGCAACAAACCATTTAAGTTCAAAAACTAATCCTAATAAATACTGTGAACTTAATCCATTTGAGTAAACGAAGCAATATGAGCACTGTAAAACTCAATAAATGAAGAGAACTCAAACCAGCTGAGTACTGTAAAACCCGATAAGTTAAGGCAACTCAAACCATTTGAGGAAACCGATTGCTAAAAACCATTTGAGTTAAACTAATCGATATAAGTATTGTGAACTTACTCCATTTAAGTTAAAGTAAGGAGCTATTTAATTAACCTATTACCTTCAACACTGAGTTCAAAACTCTTTTCAACTGAGTAGAATTAACCTTCAGTACATTTTGAATTAACTACACTCATTTCATTTGATTAAGTTGACTATTGGATTTTTCAGTGTAAGTGTAATGTCAATTAAATTGTTCAGGATTGTACGTACCTTTAGAAGCATGATGTCATGATTTGGTTTGCTCATAGAGAATTTTGGATGTGGAATGGGATCCACATCTATACCTTCAGGTAAAACCTTGGTGTCATTGACCCCCAAATACACCTTTAAATGACTTTTTTACCGTCATAGGTAAAAAATAAATAAATATTATAAAATGCTAGATTTATTCACAGTGTTTGTATACATCTTCTATATATTCTGAATTTAAGAATGTCACCCACCTTCTTTTACAGTTGGCTGCCGTAAGCACAATATCCTCTCGTATCAAAAAAACACCACATGATAATTTTGAATTTGAGTCTTTAATGTAGACCATGTAGGGTCGACTGTGTGGAATGGACACTTGACATCCGACAATGCCATATACAGAAAAACCTAAAAAGAGATTAGTTGTATGAAACAATTTGAAGCATATTGTGTTAAACAATCAATTTTTAAAATAAATTCAATGTGGTCACCTGGAGAACAGTAGTAGCAGACTAGTGATTTGCCAAAAGATTCTCATCGTTGACAGCTCAGATTCACTCGGTGTACAGCTCAGTGATGTTGAGTTCTGTTTTTACAGGAAGTTCAAATCAGGGAGATAATGATAGAAGCTGCAGTATGAACTGCATCCAGATCAGTCCCATTGATATAACAGCATTTTAATTAGTGACTTTTAGAGAAAGGGCTAATCACAGATCAGTAATTATCAGCGTTTGCTGTTTGATATCAGCATTTGCTGTTTCATAACTCATCCACACATTGCTGATAATATCAGAAAGCACACTAGTGTCAATCTTGATCTAGTTCTGGAAAATTCAGTATCAATGTAAGAAACCATGGAGTTTAAAATATGCCAAAACAATCTGAATTTGATTTATGTTAATTTAAATAAATTATTGTGGGTGAGAAAAAATTGTACAAAAATAGTAATTCTACAAATTAAACTTGTGTATTTTAATACACAAAAAAAATCCTGGTTGTCCTAAATTTATAAACAGAATCAAATTAACCTTATGAGTCAATTGAACTTAGTTGACTCATAAACTGTTAAACTTTAAAAACTGTTAAACTGACTTAAACCAGCTTGTGTAACTAATAAAATTAAGTTGGAACATGATTAACTTAGTTTAATAGGTTACAATGGACTAAAAACATCCTTTTAATGATTCAAGACTGCAAACTTTTCAACATTTGGCATACGTTCCATAAGAAACCTCCTACACTGTAAAACCCCAAAGGTTAAGATGACTCAAACTATTTGAGGAAACCGATTGCAACAAACCATTTAAGTTCAAAAACTAATCCTAATGAGTACTGTGAACTTAATCCATTTGAGTAAACGAAGCAATTTGAGCAAAACCCAATAGATAAAAAAGAACTCAAAGCAACTGAGTACTGTAAAACCCAATAAGTTAAGGCAACTCAAACTATCTGAGAAAACCGATTACAACAAATCATTTGAGTTAAAAAAAACTACTGTGAACTTACTTCATTTAAGTAATGAGGTATTTAATAAACTCATTACCTTCAACAGAGTTCAAAACTCTTTTCAAATGAGTAGAATTAACTTTCAGTCAATTTTGAGTCAACAACACTCATTTCGTTTGATAAAGTTGACTGTTGGGTTTTACAGTGTATATATCTTGCTTACCAATCTTTCATGCGTAGTGTTTGCTTTAGAGCCCTTTAGGCCCAGTGGTTTAAACCGCATCCTAATATTGTTGAACAACCAAAGAAATAAAACAGAAAACCAAACAAATTTCAGTCATCTAATCTTTAAATATGCAAAGATTTTGAATAAAAAAAGTTTTAGGAACACATTATATATAAGGTTTGATGCCAGGGAGTCCATCCATTGGATAAAATGACAAACAGGAAAATACATATTTCACCAGAATAGCTGACCGGTTGATCAGGTTGCTGGTTCTGATTTATACTGCTTGCTTCCAAAATAGACAATTGCATGTGACACTTTGAAATCTGGCCACACTTCTGAAATTGCATTTGAGAGATCAGGAATTAGCTGGCGCTTGTATTTGGGATTGTGCAGTGCACAAAATCATTCAGATATTCTGCATTTGAAGGATCGCAGTTGTTAAATTTAATCTGTGTTCAGCTCCTGACTTCAGAAATGTTTGCCTTGCATTACAGCTCACATCCTACCACACAGAAGGCCTGGCATGTTTATTTTTCTCAGATTTACATTTTGAGTTTGTATGTATATTTCCAATAAAAATACTCATAAACCAAATCACTTAATCCAGAACAAAAAAAAAGTTGTTTCGTTTAATGGGTTGAGATGGCGTAGACCTAAATGGTAGTTCACCCAAAAATTTAAATATACTATTTTATCTGCCTCAAGGGGAAACTTTATTCTGTTGAACACAAAAGAAGACATTTTGAAGAAATCTCAAAACCATTGCCATCCATAGTAGGAAAAGCAAATATGGAAGTCAATGGTTATCAGTTTTCCAGCATTTTTTAAAATATCTTCTGTGGTGTTTAATGGAAGATAAAACCTCAAACAGGTTTTGAACAAGTAAAAGGGTGAGCAATTGATGACAGATTTATTTTTTGACTGAACTATTACTTTAAGACAAAACTGAGTCCTTTTTATTTGAACTGAGCTGTAAAAGTCATGGGTTTTTGAGAATGACCTTCTATGCAGTGTGTAACAGCTCTAAGGCCCCGTTTACACTAATGCGTTTTTGTTTTGAAACGGCGTTTTAGATAAAAAACGATCTGCGTCTACAATAGCATTTATTCTAGTGTTTCTAAACATATGTCCGTCCACACTACTCTACCAAAAACGTATATCACGTGATCATTCGCGCACTCTGGGCATGCGCGTTCTAGTATAAACAGGAAGCGTGTGTCTCGCTCTGCATTTTGGTTATTGTTAGTCAACAAACGCTGGTTGAACGATGAACACGAGCGATTAGCGAGCGCAAGAACAATAGCTTGCCTCTTGCGAATATATGCAGCTGCTGTAGTAAAAAAGGCAGAGTTTAACTGCACAATGGCGCCTAAAACGGACAATAGTGCAAACAACGCTCCCATTTCTGTGTCCTTGTTGTTGTTTACAGTGAAGGCTGGTCTGCCGTCTTCCGGTAGCGTTATAGTTATGTGATAGGGGCTTGACGAATAAGGGAAGGATACACAATGACCCAAAAGTCCCAATCAGGTAGCGACTTTCAGCAGCCACGCCTCCGTTTTTTCAGATGTCTCCGTTTTCCCCCATCTACACTGGATGGAGCAGCAGCGTTTTAGAATAAAAACAGCCTCTCCAGCGTTTTCAAAACACTCCGTTTTTGGGCCTCGAAAACTCCGGCGTAGTGTGGACGGATGGCATAACCATAGCAAAACTTATGCGTTTTAAAATGAAAACACATTAGTGTAAACGGGGCCTAAGTGAAGTGAAATATCCAGCCAAGGCTTAAATCTGAATGTGCACCGTGTTTAAAACTATTGCTTCATCTATAAAAGAGTCGACTCATAATGGTTTGAATAAATCACAGCAGTAACGAGTCTTTAGCCGTGTCGACGTGGCGTCGATAGGGAACTCAAGCCCTGCCCATCTGTTGCACGCACAGACCCGGAAAAATTTAAACCTACGGCACTGCCCACAAACACTGTAGAAAGAAAAAGAAGACAAACACTGTAGTAGATCCTGGTTGAATCATGTTGTGAAGACGCTGTGCTCTGAAGTGTGAGGGAGAGTTAGTGTTATTACCCAAAGATGAAGCTTTGAAGAGTCAATGATTGACGTTTATTTTTGCAAAAATTCCTCAGCATTATAGCCCCAGCCTTGTGCTGTGTTCCCATCATTTATCTGACGAGTGCTTCAGCAATCTACATGCTTACAACAGGGGATTTGTCAGATCAGAAAAGACTATTGATGTATGGGACTTTGTCAGAGCTTGACAGGAACTTTACAGTACACAGTTCATGGATCAGATTTTTTCCTCCATTTCACAAGTGTAAGTAAGTGCGATTAAAATGGTTGCCTCCTTGTTTTCTCTAGCTTGTAAATTATGTATTTAATTGTGTTTTGTTACTTGTAACCACTTGTACTGTATCTGGTTAACTCTTTTGGCTCGTTTCCACTGAGTGGTACAGTACGGTATGGTTCGGGACGGTACGGGTCACCTTTATCAAGCTTGCGTTTCCATTACAAAGGGTACCCTTTTGGTGGGCGTGGTGTACTACAGAGAGTTTCAGTCGACGTCATTCTCGCTCGAATAAATATCTACAGTAAAGCTGTACAGTTCGGTCACATTATATGAGAAGCTCTTCTAACACAACAGATGCTTTAAACATATTAACACTTGTTTATAAATGTTTATTACTAACATTTCTATAAACATGATTTGATTATAACTGCAGATCAATGACAGTGTGACAGTGTTACAGCCTACTGTAACGTCTGCAATTATATAAAATAAATAAATAAATGCAACATATATGAACACATACAGACCCTTACAGTCTCCGATATGTTACCAATTACAGATAAACGACACACAGCATACATTAAGTCCTTATTTGAGTTCAAAAACAACACGCAACATATACAGTAGCCCACAGTCAGAGCTAACCTCTCATCTGTGTCTGTAATCTTCAGCAGCACATGTAGCCTCTGTTAGAGAGTAATTCCATCATTCCGAGTTCATAATAGTCTAAAAGGTGATGATAAACATGGCAGTTTGTTCATGATTCAGGTTGCTGAAACTATTTGCACCTGACAGGAATCCTTATAATCCTGTCGGGCTTCTCCTGTTTTTCCGCGCTTTACTCTCGCGTTTGTCCTTTTCTTTCTGAATGGATCAGATGTCGAAGACGCTTCATTAATCACACACGCACGTTATTATTATCAGCTCAAGAAGTTCGTTATATCAAATCTAGATGCGAACGCGGGCTCCTTGGAGAAAGCGAAAAACCGCTCGCACTTTTAGACGGCCTCATAAAACAACAACAGAACACGGCAGATTCTTGGCTTTGTGGTTGTTCATCAAGACAACGACAAGGTTTGTTTTGAGCCCTGGTCGTCCATGTATCGTTATTATATCCATATAGTTGTCTCGGCTGTGCATTTAAAAACATGGCGGCTCCATTGTTTTGATTCTGGCTAGCTCCACGAGATCGTGACGTATCTCTGTAAACCAATCAACGTTCAGCTGCGCGTGTAGCTCCACCTTTGGGTACCCTTTCTCGTCTTTGGTACCCTTTCGAAAGGGTGCCGAAAAAGTGGTACGGTACGGATCGGTTCAGTACGCTTTTGACAGTGGAAACGGCCATAAAAGCGTACCGACCCGTACCGTACCACTCAGTGGAAACGGGCCTTTTATATTCTCATATCGCGTCTAAAACCACTTTGAAAATGAGATGCGTGCCCATTTGTTTACAGATCTAAATGTGTTTGTGAGCTTGTGATCCAGTGCCGTTTGTTGTTGCTATGGCCACCATCAGCTGTTCCTACACAGTTTCAAAATAGTTCAGCTTATGCTACTGTGTGGATTAATACTGAAGGTTTGTCATGGTTAAGAATAGAGCAATATGCTGGTGTTTATCTGCATTGCTGTGCACTCCTGCCTTGGGCTCACACATACACTCTGCACTCTGACTACTTCAAAATTGTTGATAAGCTGTGGTGGGCATTTCTCTCTGTCTTACGCTGAACGCAGTCGACCAATCACAACAGACTGGGTCGTCAGACCAATCAGCGGTGGTTAACATTGACCCATCGTGGTTTGGGAACAAATTAATCGCTGAACGAATCATATGGGAGTCATTGGGATAATTAGGGAAAAATAAATGCATATTATAAGACCATGAAAGTGTTTTTTGACCTTGCATGCATTCCAGCCTGTTGTTGGAGACCCCCAAAACCAAAATATAAACTTTTTAATGCATAATAGGGGCTCTTTAACTCTAAAACTAGGAGCAATAGCAAACCTTTCAAGTAGCTATGTAGTTGCTTAAACTTAATTTGTTAAACTCATAGCGATTTGATTACCGAACTTAAAATATGTAAGTTGCTAATACTCTAAAAGTTTGACAACACAAATAATATACATGTACATGACTCTATATATAATCCTAGTCATTTAGTTTTCAGTACTCAAACCATCTTGTTTCATTGAGTCAAAGTAACCTTTTAAAAAATTATAAGTTAAACCAACTTATTTAATTTATTGATTTTGACTGTTAGGTTTTACAGTTTATTAATAAGAACGCTAATCAACTATTATGAATTAATTTATTTTATTTTTTTGTGTTAATTTAACTTTAATGCTAGAAGGAAAATCAAACCATTTGAGTAGCTATATAGTTGTTGGACTTGGTTTAAGTTAATTGAACTAATAGTGATTTGATGAACTTTTTAAGAAACTGTTTAAGTTACTAATACTCTAAACGTTTGATGATAGCAACACAACAATGTATGTGTATGTGACACAATATATAAGTTTACAGTACTCAAACTTTTTTGTTTTAAAACTTAAATGGTTTGCCACAATCGATTTCCTCAAACACTTTGAGTTAACTTATTGGGTTTTACAGTGTGTTAAAGCATGGTATTGTAGGTGAAGGATAAATGAGATATATTTAGACTGAAGATTATTATTTTTATTATTATTATTGCTGAATGGCGTAGAAGGGCATTCACTTTATAATCAAGTGAAAATGACAAAGCAATTCAGTAAGGCTTTTTGTTTATAGTATTTTATTTTGTTTTATGCATTACACACTTTTCTTAAGCATACTTTTTTTTTAGCAATTATAAAATACACTTTCAACACAAGGTGGCAGTGGTGCCCTGCAACTGCACAGACAGATTTGCACAGTAGATTTTAAAAAAGGGAAAAATGCTTTTTGAACCTGTTGAATGGCTTCATATTAACACAAATTAGTAACTTGCTTATTGCTGCAATACTAAAACCAAACATAAATGATTAACTCTTCACTGAACCAAACTAAATTAGTTCATACAACTTCCCCCTCCATGTCTTGAGTTGCTGCTGATATGTTTTATTCAGGATGTGATCAATCCATTGATGGTAGTGAGAAATACGAGTGTATCTTGTGAGGTATATTCCAGATGACTCTGTGTAAAAAGAAACAACTCCCTGTGCAGCATCTCCACAAACAAGTGGACCTCCAGAGTCTCCCTGTGAATGAAATCATTTGATTATTATTAATTACATAAGAATTGCTCAAACACACACCATAGATATGAATTTGAGTGGTATCATCTAAAATACCTTTGCTGGTCCAATTGATCCGTTAGTGCAAAGGGTGTATTTAGTGCCACACTTTTTAAAGTCTATCAGAGTCACATTCGCTTCTTTGAGGACACTTGATGGACACCCGTTATTGTAATCCTCCCAGCCCCAACCCAAGACCATGCAGTCTTTTGAGATTTCCTTACTCTCACTTTCTGGCCAAATGATAATATTCACAGTTTTGTTCAAAGTTGCCGGCGTCTTAAGCTGAAAGAGAAGATGCAAAATTCAATAAACCTTGTCTTCCTTTTATATATATATATATATATATATATATACATAATATACATCATTTATTTGTATTAAATATTTTTCAATTAAAATGATTCAAAATTTCATGTTAAGTTTAGCAAAAGCATACTCTGCAAATTTCATCTGTTTACTGTCATGAAAGACTATTTTATTAGCTGTGGTGTTAATGAAGCTTATAGATTATAGAACCACCTTTAGAAGCATGATGTCATCGCCTGGTGCGTTATTGAATTGGGGATGTGGAGTGGCTTCTACCTCTATGCCATGAGGTAAAATGTTGGTGTCACTGACCCCCAAATACGCCTTTAGACGACTAAAGGTGGAAAAAAAAACAGATATCATAGAAGAGATATTTACGAAGTCTAATCTATCTATCTATCTATCTATCTATCTATCTATCTATCTATCTATC
>CAIGQZ010032594.1:17381104-17423186 GCA_903798205.1 Danio tinwini | reverse complement strand
GTCTGTCTGTCTGTCTGTCTGTCTGTCTGTCTGTCTGTCTGTCTGTCGGTCTGTCTGTCGGTCTGTCTGTTGGTCTGTCTGTTGGTCTCTCTGTCTATCTATACACACACTTTAAAATGATCTGTAAATAAACTTTTAAAAAATCACTTTTTGATGTTGAAAAGTTTGAAAAAGTGACTAATTGCCATTTTTATATGTTTGAAGTGATACATTTTCTGTAATGTTGTAAATTATGGTACAAAAAATAAACTGTCAATACTCTTTCTGTTATTTTATGGGCTTATTTCTATGTATATATTATTTCTTATACAATATATTGGTTCAAACTAGTAAAATGTCAATAAAAGTCTCTTTGTTAAACTGCTGAGTTGAAATTTTTTTTTTGAATCTGTTACAAAAAAAGTAAAGTTAGATGCTATTATCCATATTCGTTTATAGCTGTAGAGGTGGGTTTTTTGGCAGGGTCAGCTGTGGTGTATATGAATTACGTCAGAATGCATAAGTAATTGGCACATGGTTCCATGAATAATCTTTAACATCCATGGAGGTTTTCTATTTTATAGATGGTTGTTTAAAGTGGAAAAAGTTTAATTTACAGTTTTTCTCAGTCACTTTGGTGCATTTCTCACAACACTATTTACATTTGCACAACAGTTAATGCATTTCTTAAAACAATTAGTACAAACTGCAAAACCTAGTGGATAACCTGCAAAAGCGTGACACTTACTCAAAATGGATAGCTCATTCCTCAAAAGCAAGTATTCATGTCAGTGAAAGTGTCAGTGTCATCAAGATGAAAAGTCCTGACACCATTGTTTATGAACAGGATAGTCAAATGGCTTTGTCATGTTTTCATTATGACATTTTACTCTGTACATTTTTTCCAATGCAAAAAAGTCAGATTTTGGTGACACTTCCTGAAAATGCTCAAGACAGCACTATATACTATTTGCACAGCCATTTAAAAACTACATTAAAGTTAGACATCACTGCATTTAGTGAGGTATCTGAGTACAAGACACTGAATATGTATGTTTCACATTTTTACTGCAGATGCTCTTTACAATTCAAATGTATTACGTAATCATTTAGCATTGTGCAAAAGACTAAATACACCCTTATTTACAACAAACATAAACTTCCTTTGGGTAGAGCTGTGCACAACTGTAAACAATATTGCAGTACATATTGGAATTGAACCTACAACATACACAGGTCTGTAAATCATTCATGAAATTGTTTAATTTAGAAGACATTTTCAGAAAAAAAAAAGATGTAAAGTTTTTAAATAAAATTAGCTTGACAGATTTTGACACTAGTTCAACATTTTTGTATGTAATGACTCAAGTAACGAAATGAGGACTATTATTTTTATATGGAATGACTATTCAGCATCCACAAGTTTAGTTCATTTTGACCGACATGACATAAGCAATTGATAAAGTTACAAACAGCAGAGAGTTGTATGAAAGTAATTGATGCATGTCCAAAAGCATTTGCAATTTGCTGGAGGGAATGAGAAACTGCTACTATGATGTGCACAAATGACTAAATGTTTTGAGAAATGCATTAACTGCAAATGTAAATAGTGTTGTGAGAAATGCACCAAAGCTGTAAATGTAAACTATTCTAAATATTTTAAATATTTTTTTACTTGAAAGGTTCTTTGATTAGCAAAAATCTTGTTGACCTATGGCATTTTAACAAAGTTAAATATATAATTTTATAATATAAATATATAATTTAAATATAAATAATATATAATTTCACCTACCTTCGTTTACAGTGGGCTGCTGTAAGCACAAAATCCTCTCTTATCAAAAAACCACCACATGCTACTTTTGAATTTGAGTCCTTAATGTAGACCATGTAGGGTCGACTGTGTGGAATGGACACTTTCCCACCAACAATCCCATCACGCATGCAGAAACCTAAAACAAATACTTTAATAACATAATCTGATAAATAACCTGCGGTAATCATAAAAATGTACTTAATGTGATCACCTGGAGAACAGGAACGCAGCAGTAGCAGCAGACTGGTAATTTGCCAAAATATGCTCATCATTGACAGCTCAGTTTCACTCAGTGTGCAGCTCAGAGACGTTGAGTTCTGCTTTTATAGGAAGTCCATAACAGTAATGATAGAAGCTGCAGTATGAACTGCATCCAGATCAGTCTCACTGAAATAACAGCTTTTTAATTAGAGACTAATGGAGAAAGAGCTGATCATAGATCTGTAGTGATTATCATCATATTTGTTTTTTTCTGTTTTAAACCTCATCCACTCATTGCTGATAATATCAAAAAACACGCGAGTAGTGGCAGTCTTGTTGTTCTGAGAATTTCCCTATCTAAAATGTCTGAAACTGTTTTGTTTACTGTTTTGTGGGTATTTTTCATGCATAGCTGCTGTTTTTATAGTCTACAGCTTTATTAAACCTTTATGGCCCCAGAACAACCTGTATTCTTAGTGACAAAAACTTCTTTTTTTTTCAAAGATTCTGGGCTTTTTTTTCTTTTGATATGATTATTTTCATTAAATATAATTAATTGATTATTTGAACGACTATTTAACCTTGCATTGATTTCAACTAATGAATAAGTTAAATACACTGCTTTATGTAAAAATGTTCAGTGCATTGCCTGTCTCTCTGAAACTATTTTCAGGAGCCACCAAACTAGGTCAGAGGTCATGGAGACCTTGAGTGGAAACGAACGGCTGAGGACTTAAAACAACTTCGATTATTTGTTTTGATTATTGTTATTTCTATGAATTAATTCTATTTTTATGGTTAATTCTTTTAAAGTAATTTTACTTTTTATTCAAGATAGACTTTTAACTGTCTGAATGTAGATTATACCAGTTTTTAACCAGTTTTGTTAAAGACGGCTGAGAAGTACACTCAGCCTTGGATAAGAAACAGATTGTACTTTAAGTGTGTGTGCTCTATTTGATTGTAGATACTTTTAACAGTTCTGGAATCAGTTCTAAACAGTCTATTGAATGTCTGACGTTTATGCTTAAGATATTGTTCAGAATTGTATGCACGCACCCACGTGGAAATTTTCTAAGTCTATCTGTGTTTTAACCAATCAGGTTAGAACACCTATATGTATGACGCAGATAATGACGTTATGTTAGAGTATAATTGTTATTGATTTGTGCTTGTAAGCAGAGCGGCCTAGGAACTCATAGCGAGTGTTGAAGCTGGCTTCTGCTGATGAAACTGCAAACTATCTTCAGTAAACTTTATTTATTTATTTGAATCTCTGACTCCAGCTCTTCTTCATCTGACAGACTGGTCATTCTTTGGGTTAAAACTGTAAATACCCCTACACAGATGTATTCTTTTGAACTCTGGAGACTGTGGAAGCCATTGGAGTACGCTGATCGTCTTGAGGTATGCGTGCATGCTTTTATGCACTAAATGTTCTTTGTGTTTCCTTGTTGCTCAAGACATTCCTTGATTTATTCAAGTGTCCTCATCTGCTGTGGTGGTAGTAACCTCTCCATATACAATGACTTGTCAGGACTTTTTAATTGTTGAACTTCACTCGTGGAGGTGGATATTACAGGTGTTAAAGCTGACAGTCAAAGGCCTGCTCTGTCAAATATGGTTGTACTTCTTTAGCCAAAACCTTGAATGTGTTGTTTGCTTTGCAGATACACTTGTCCAGAAGGGTTTACCCAGAGGTTTTGACATCCTTGCACTGTTGTTTAGTTTTCTTTAGGCTGGGACACATCAAGCTGATGCCAAAGAACTAGTGCCAATAGAAACCAACTGTGTTGTAAACTTGCATCACTCATGTCTGCTCCCATCTGGACCAAAAAAATTGCTCACGAACACATCAAATGGATGACAGCCAACTGAAACGATAGTGTTACAACCCTATGCTTGTCAAGTCTCATCTGTCTCTCTCCTCTGCCTAGAAAACATCTGATTGGCCACTTCTGGTTGATTGCTTGCTCCTGATTGGCCTAGAGTATTTTCAAAGCTGTGACATAACTTCCTTGGCGGCCATCTTGTTTTGGACTTGTAAAGTACTGGAAGATTGCTGGGAATACTCATATGAAAGACAGGATAGCTTTGGATGGAAGAGTAAAAAGTTGGCTAAATAATATGGTATGGACAACATGATCTTTTGTCCTAATATACCATTCACTGATGTCCCACTATGGAGAGCTCCTAAACCACTCATAGATTTAAGCTTGCTAAATAAACCTAAAGATGAATATAGTGGGAAAGAAGTAAATGTTATTTTAAATAATATGTTTTATTCAACTCTACAAATTTTTACAGATGGATCTAAAGAACCTAGTAGTAAAAAGATAGGAATAGGTGTAAATATTCCAGAATTCAAAATACATATTAGTACAAAATTGCCCAATAATTTATCAGTATATACTGCAGAGTTAACAGCTATAATTATAGCATTACAATTAGTTGAACAAGTCAGACCAAACAAAGTAGTAATTTGTTCAGATTCATCTTCAGCTTTATTTAGCATAGCAAATTCAAAATCAGATAGAGTGGATTTAATAACAGAAGTTTATTTATCTCTATATAGATTGAAGGAGATAGGAGTAATTGTTTATTTCTGCTGGGTTACATCACATATTGGGGTATCTGGTAATGAAGATGCTGACAAATTAGCAAAGGAAGCACTAAATAAGCAAGAGGTGGAGGTGAATGTACCTTTGGGGAAAAGGGAGGCAAAGTCAATTTTAAAGGAAAAACTAATAAACAAATAGCAATTTAGATGGGATAATAGTAATACTGGAAGATGGCACTATAGTATTATACAGACAGTAGGGACAACACTATATCAAGGAAGGAATAAGTATGGTTATCAAGATAAAGATTAGGACACACAGGGTTGAAAGCAACACTTGCACTGATGGGTTTACATGAAGATGGGAAATGTGATGTATGTGGTGTAACTGAAAATGTGGATCATGTACTTTTTATGTGTAGCAAATATATCAAACATCGCGATATGTTATTTAGTCAGTGTGGGGAAGACAAAATTATATATAAAACTATTTTAAGAAAAGGTATAATGGATTTTCAAGTATATAGACCATTTATTAGGTATATAGAAGATTCGGGTTTAGGTTCTAGATTATAGGCTAATATTTATGGATGAGAGTATTCTCAATCATGGTCATAAAGACCCTATATGTTAGAGGAGCTGAACACGCAGCGCTGACATGAGTATGTGGTCTGAATGCAAAGATTGGAGAATGTGAAACATCGTTTTTTTTGTGTGTTTTTTTTGTTGTCCCTTTCCTCCCTCCCTTTTTATTTCTTTTTTCCTGCCCCTTCTAAATATTCAGACTCATCATCAGAATTACAGCCAGTACAGTAGGTGGCGATAATGCTTTTAATGAGTTAGTCGCCATAAAACAAGAAGAAGAAGATCTTGTTTTGGTCACTTGCTTTGTGTTGTTTCAAGTAGTCGTGGGCAAAGTGAGGTTTCATGAAACATGTTTTAAAACCCGTCTCTACCTAGTGGTCACTTGTATGTATTGCTCTGGAACAGCTTCAGTAAAGAAACAGTAAAGCAAATTAAGGTATTATATATTATATTATATTATATACACACACACACACACGCAAGCACGCACGCACGCACGCACACACACACACACACACACACGCACACACACACACATAAGCAGCAGCAGTTGCAGCCATCTCAGCTGACAGTTTTTTTCCCACCATCCCTCCACCTCCCCTTGTACTCCTCCTATTTGTTCAGTTTTCTTCTTCAGAAGTACACTCATAAGGGGTATGATCTCAGAGCTCATGTCAAGCCTCGAGCCTCCTTTAAGGACAGCAAGCCAATTTATTTTACCATTATCTGTTAGGAATTAATGAGCAGGTGACCTGGTGCAGCAGAGACCAAACCCATTTCACATGTGTTATCTCTACATAGAAACTCCAACGATTGAGCCTTATGATGTCACTACAGTATATGTCAGGTTAAATCCCAGGGAGTCTGTCAGTTGGATGAAAGGCAAAGTGGAAAGTACAATTACTGACCAGAATAATGTAATAGAACGTTTTACCATGACCTGTAAAACTGAAAGTCTTTACAGTCAAATTTTATTAATCGAGTTGTCACCATATAATGTTCAAAGTAAGACTTTTGTGATAAAATGGCATGGTAGAGTTACATCAACTAAATGGCATTTAACCAACAGACTATCTTGGAGAATTTGCAGTGCTTGCATGATCATCCTAAAAGCATGCTTGTTTAAAAATGATTATCCCACAACAGAGTTTGATTGGCCAAAGTTTTTGCAGCTCCTTGTAGTTCTCCAAAACTTGAAATCCATTTTCATCGCTTTCATTACACGTCTTTGATGGATGTAATAAAATGCACGTTTAACAAAAGCCTGTTTTGAGTACTCCTGATATTAGCGATGTGGTCACATAGTTCCTAAAGGCTGTAATGCTATATGGTTGCTTTAGCCATGCAAAAAGCCAAGCAGTAGCACAGGAATGCCCATTAAGAAACTTCCTACGTCTAGACTGAGGTATGTTCTTCTCATACCTGAACCACAAGACGTTATTATAATTATTGTGAATGAAGCGCAACCGAGGTTTCAGTGAGCGAGGGATGGGTTGCACGCAGAAGACTGGGTCGCAAACAGTAATGGGTATTACAGAAGGAGGTTTGGAGCGGACGAGCCGAAAGGAGGGGGTGTCCGAAAGAGCATTTACCGGCAGACTGTCAGCTTTATTAGAACCAGGGGGTTGACTATGGGATGGTTAAGCAATTAGACGTCATGATAAAGGAGGGGGGCTGGGGGGATGGCAGTTGTAAAAAGTCCATCAATCACTGTGCAAATCATGATTATTAACAATAAAGGAAAATGTCAACAGGTCGCGTTCAAAGTACAAAATAGCATGTGACTGACTTTGAAATTTAAATGATAATGCTTTTGATAGGTCAAGAGCTAGCTAGATCATAGCACTGTTTGTGTATTGTTGTTGTTAAATATTCACATGTTGGATTTGAAAGGGCAGTTCATTCTACTTTGGTGACCCCTGATAAATATGATCTGTTGAAGTTCAAACTCAAGGGAGAAAGGTGATTTTAGGGATTTCTCCAATCAAGATGAATTTTTTTAACTGCGCAGAAGGCATGATGGAACACATTTCTTGTCCTTCCCAGAGCCTAGTGTACATTTGCCTATATACACACTATATTGCTTTGACTTTGTATGTGAAAGGCAGTGGTCAGCACTGTCACCTTACAAAAAGAAGGTCTCTGGTTTGACTCCCGGATGAGAGTCTCTGGTTTGACTCCCGGCAGTTGTCATTTCTGTGTGTAATTTGCATGTTTTCCCTGTGTTGGTGTGGGTTTACTCCAAGTGCTCCAATTTCCCCCACAGTCCTAAGCATACCTGCCAACACTCTCGTATTTCCCTGGAGTCTCCCGTATTTCAGACCCAACTCCCACCACCCTCCTGTTTTGTTTGTTGTCTCTGAAAACTCCCGTAATTTCACTGCACCCCTGGTCCTCAGCTTTGGTATAGTATCCAATTGCAGTGGTCGCCCAAAACCCGGTCTATAGTAACACATTTACTAACAACACAGTACAGAATTTCTGTGACAAATGTTGGCAGGTATAGTCCAAAGTCAAAGACATGTGCTATAGGTAAATTCGGTAAACAAAATTGGCCAAAAGTTTCCCAGTAATGGGCTGCTGCTGGAAGGGCATCCACTGCATAAAACATGTGGCGACCCCTGATAAATGAGGAAAAATCAAAAGAAAACGAATGAATGAATGACTTTGTATGTAATCTTACTCCCTCTAACACTTAATTTCACATTTGGTCTGAACCCAGAATAACAGTTTATAATTTTCTTCTGCAACATATTATAGTTGGAGTAAGATTTATAGATTTAGAGTAAACAACCTGAGGGACCAATCCTGCCCTGTACTGACATGTCAAGCTGCTGGTGGTGTAATAGTGCTGGAGACATATTCTGTGCACACTTTGAGTTCCTTTAGTAACAAATGAGACCACAGCCTACTTTATGACTATTGCTGACCAAGTCCATTTTTATGACCACTACTGAAGAGCGGGTGGGGGGGTTGAGGCGGGGGGGTTGGGCTGAGGAAGGTGATCGCAGAGGGAGGGTGGGAACTTACATTCATTTTGGAAGGGCACTTTATATCCCAGACTCAAAAGGGCATGTACACTGCACACGTTGAGTCCTATGTGTGCACGTGCCTGCCTGGGCTCAATTATCTCCGAGCTCAGGGTTCTCTCCCAGGACAGCATGCCAAATCTGCTATTAATATAAAACAATATTTATGTGTGAACTCTTGATAAGAAAGAAACTCAACCATCTTTGGAACAAGTGGAGGACGAGTAATTATTGACTAGTGACAGATTTTTTTCAAGATGAACTCTACAATCTGTACTCAAACTCAATTCCCGAAGGGCCACAGCTCTGCACAGTTTTGCTCCAACCCCAATCAAACACACCGGATCCAACTAATCAAGGTGGTTAAGACTACTAGAAACTATAAAGCAGGTATGAGTTGGATCTAAACTGTGCAGAGCTGCGGCTCTCCAGGAATTGAATTTGAGACCACTGCTGTAGAACGATGATGTACTGGATCAGGTCCAATGATAATGGATGTTGTAAATCCCATGCTACTGTGATGGTTGGGTTTAGGGTTGGGGTAAGTGTTGACATTAACAACACTCAATGTAATGGGTAATTTATAATAAATATAAATAATTATAATTTCTAGCAACAACCACTTGCATGTGCACTACGCATTGGACTTGATCCACTAAGTCTAAGGTTGCAGCGAGGACACACTCGAATTGTAAATTTTTGGGTGAACTATCTCTTTAAGGAAGTTCTGAATGGAGTCCAAACTGTTAGTAGCAAGATGTTCATCCGGTAGTATCAGATTCAGTCTTAATCAGTTTCACACCATCTTCCACTCAAACACAAAATCTGTCTTTAAAATCTGTGTTTATTTTGCAGTTCTAAGAAGATCACCAGATAAAGCTTCTACAGACACTGCTACGTGTTACTGTGAAAATGTATGAAAATCGTCTTGAGTAAGCCTTTTGACATGCAAGGCCTGTCTGTGACCCTTTGTGTGCCTCCCCGGAGCTCATTTCTTTACCGACAAAAGCAGAAGAGAGTAAGAAAGGCAAGAAGAAAAAACAAAACAGCGACAACACTTTCCAGACATGGCTATGTACGTACGTAACACTAAATCCACAAATTTGCTGCTTTCCCCAAAATGACTTTGCAAATTGATTTACCCTTTAAGTTTATATGTATCTCACCAACATTATTACCCATAAAATAGATCCCCTTCATCTGTCCTAGAATGAAACAGAGGTGTTTCATTTGTGATGAACCAGGCTATTAAAGGATAAAACAGCACCATAAAAGTTTTCTGAAGACGTGATGTGTTTTTGGGGTGAAAAACAAAACAATTTACGCCGTTATTCATTGACAGTTGTATCAGTTTTAATCTGTTTCCCACACAAAGCTATCAAATTGCTCACAAGTGTACACAGACAACATTGATGGTGTTTTTCTAACTTTTGGAGCCTGACAGTAAGTATAAGTATCCACTTTTATTGCATGTGAAGGAGCACATAAATTCCTTTTGTCTTCCCCAAAAGGCTGAAAATCATACAAGATTTAAAAGACAAGCTGAAAGAAAAAGTAAAAGCGTAAGGAGATGATGACATGTTTTATTTAGGTTTAAACATTAAACCATAGGTAAAACTCTCTGAAATTAGTTTAAAATGACGTTTGAATGGTCAAATTTTGTTTTAGGAGTATAGAATAATGTTAGATTATGAGAAATCAGTTAAATTGATCTTGTTTTCTTGATTGCTTCACTTAAAAATGTGCACTTGAGGACATTCATTTTGGCTCATTTCAAAGAATCCAAATTAAAGTGAATTTCTGCCTAAACCCCTTCTCAAATAAAACCTGCTGCTGCTATTCTGTATAGACCTGAGAGAGATGGATATTCAACATGGGAATACGCTCCCTGCCAACACAATTATATCTTTTATTTTGACTGAGAATAAAACATGAGCATTTATTTTTGAATCAAAAAAGCCCATGCGTGTCTGACACAAAGCAGAGGTATTTCGCACGCAAATGTGCTGACACTGTTCAACCCTACACTATTCAAATCTAGCACACATGACCTTTGGTGTAACATATTCACCAGAATTTGATATTACTTTTCACTTGGTTAGACAGGCAATCTGATGTCTTTTTATGAGCCCAGAAGTGCCCTTGACTTATAGTTCAGGGTGACTGTACTTTGCATAAGTGCTGTGGTAAGCTGCGCTTCAGTCAATTTCATTGCAAAAACGTCTGTCATATTGGCTCTGTTTCAAAACCTAAAGGCATTATACATATTCACAACTTTATACATTCTGCACCTTCACAATTCAATTTATGCACAATATGTTGGAAATTATTTTTATGCATAGGATGGTACATGATATTTAATTGTGCATAATAATTACCCCCTTTATTATCTAATGTTAACAATTTATAAATGTGAAATGTAATATAAACTTCTCTAAAAATACAACATAATGTTTATTAATGTAATGATAAATACCTTTTTATTACACAATATGTAATGCCGAGCACCTTACAGGCAACCAGTGCTCCTCATCCCAGGGCGCCGCTAAGTCCCTGAGATGGGCCATCTGGAGAAGAGGGAACTTGCTCTTTCCCCGGTGGCGGGCCGAGCTCTTCATCCAACGGCGCTTTAAAAAATGCCATCAAACCCTGTGGATGTGACAGCCCAAACACTGCCAGTCTGGGATGCTATGCCTTCCAGCTCGCAGGATCGGTGCACTTCACCAGTGGCTCACTAGGCGTGGGAGGACAATCTCCCTTCTCTTACAATTCCAGCCCCTCCTCCAGAGTCTGGGTGTGAGGTGAGAGTGAGTCTCTTGCCTCCTACTTTTCCGCAGGACCCCAGCGCACCCTCGTTCAGCCCTCTCACTCCGCGCTGCCCCACCGCTGGTACGTCAGCGATCGTGCCGATGAAGCTATTAGCGAGTGCTCTGCCTGCCTGGTTAGCGTGGGCCTGCCCGTCTTGGTGGCTCATTTGGTGCGATAAGACTCGGCTACGTGATTCAATTCACGAGACGGCCTCCTAAGTTCACGGATGTGTGTTTCCAGGGTCAGCCCTGTGTCCTTCCCTGTCTTACGAGAGGAGATTGCTGTCCTCCTGGTGAAGGATGCAATCTAGACGGTCTGCATTTGAAGGTCGAGCCTGGCAGTACAGATCCTCACCTTCGGACTCTTTCTGTCTCCGTGGGCTTTCACCAAGCTCGCGGAGGGTGCCCTAACACCCCTTTGGTCCACGGGTATCCGCATCTCGCGGGATTAATTGATTACGCACAGAGACAGCATGCTTGGGCACCTCGACCTATTGGGGCTTCAGGTCAACCGAGAAAAGAGCAAGTTAGCCCCCGTGCAGAGCATCTCTATTCTCGGGACTCAATCACTATAGCGGTGCACCTCCCCCAAGCGTGCACCCAGCTGATGCTGACCTGTCTGAGAGAGTTCGACAGAGAAACTGTGGTCCCACTGATATTATTTCAGAGGCTCCTGGAGCATATGGCATCCACAGCCGCTGTCTCGCCGCTAGGGTACTCCATATGAGACCCCTTCAGCATTGGCTTCACTATCGGATCCCAAGATGTGCATGGCACGTGAGCACGCACCGGGTGACTGTCACTCCGCTGTGTCGCCACGCCCTCAGCCTCTGGACGGACCCTGCATTTCTACAGGCCTGTGTGCCTCTAGAATAAGTGTCCAGGCATGTCATCGTTTTGCCAGATGCTTCCAGTTGCGCTGTGGGGCTGTGTAGTGCGGGCATGCAGCTGTGGGTCCATGGTAGAAACCTGGTTGCATTGACATTTTAACAGCCCGGAGCTGTTGTTGTTTTCTGTGTTGCACAGTTTTTTTTTACTGGTGCTAGAGATAAACACATGCTGGTCAGGACGTACAGCACGGCGACGTTGGCGTATATCAACCACACGGGAGGTATCCGCTTTCGGAATTGCGGAATCGCTGCATTCCATTCTTCCCCGCCGAGCTCAACCGTGCAGCCGATGCAATCTCACGGCAGTTTCGCCTGGGAAAATGGAGACTCCGCCCCCGACTGTCAGCTGTTATAGGTGCCTCTGGTGATGCAGGTGCGCTCACGCTCTTGGCTTGGCATAACCTCTCATCGGGGGCAAGGTAGGGTTCAATCATTGTGCCGTTTTTCATAGATTTCCCCATAGTGTAAGTTTCCACATAGCATTGAATTTCCCCCCCTGAAGGGGAAAGCTCTGGTTACTAAAGTAACACTTGTTCTCTGAGGGAGGGAACGGAAATGCTATGTTCCTTCACTACAATGATTGTCCCTTAGCTGTTGGGTGTGAAAGGCTCTTCAGCTAGAAAAGGATGTCTTAGCTTGGCACTTGCTGCGCTTATATTCCAAATTTATTGTAAGTAGCGTCAGCTGTGCTGCCAACGCATTTCATTGGCCCGTTTATATACTCTTTCAGATAATTGGATTCTGATGAAATCCCCATAGTGGAAGTTTCCACATAGCATTTCCACTCCCCCAGTAACCGGAGCATTTTTACTACTGTAAACTTTTGTGTAATGTCGTATAATATACCTTATAGTTAGAAAATTAAAGTATTGGGTAATTTTTTTATATTACTATAGTTGTTTTATTACCACAGCAACTGTAGATTTATCTCAACAGATTGATTCAAATACTTTACAATAGTATTCAGTAATGGGGAAAGCTACTTTTGGAAATAATAGATTACAATATTGAGTTGAGAAAGTCCCAACTTCTGCAGTGATCAACGTCAATGAAGCGGCGCCAACTGATCCACAATGCAGTTCGGCAACGCCTGACGTCACCCATTCAAAGTGAATGGGAAGCGTTGAAGCTGATGCCCCCTGTGAATGGGGCGTAACACCCCCGGATCACTGACAGACCAGGCACCCCTTCCGGTCGCTCTGCTCACCAAATGTTGGCAGGTATGTCCCAGACAGGTACTCTCTTAGTAATAACTTACAATTTACATTACACACATGCTAGTAATGTGCTAGCAGTAATGCCTAATTTCTTTTGTAGCATTTAATACAGTTGTTTTTGGTTTTTACACAATCATATTTTAGGTCATCCAAAGTTTTATTATCTTTGCTCAGTTCAAAAGCGGTTCCAAAAGCATCTTAATTGCGCAACTTCCTATAAAGAAAGTTCGTTAAGCAGCACTGCATATATTCTTCATAAAGAAGGCAATCCAAGAATGCAATGAGCTTATTTGAATAGCTCTCCAAGAGAAACGCTGATTGTAATTATACCTATAATTTAAAGAATATTAAAAAATAGCTAGGCACAACTAAAAACTGGCTACTTTATCCAAGTCAAGACTCTCATGAGCGTGATGTTTGGAGCACGTTTAGCATGATCTACAGACATACTGACTATGTAGGGCATTTCAAATCAATCACTGATGAGCTTCCATCATTTCTAAGGTAGTAGGCAGCTCACTAGGTAGTGGAACAGAGCTATTAAGTTCATCCGGCACTCCGTCTGCCAGTTCAGTCATACATACCGAAGCAGAAAATAAGATTTTTAAGAGGTTTACCTGGGATACATTCAGAAGCTATGACAGAGATGAAGCAATATGTGGGACGCGCTATCAGCCAAAGCACACGGGGCCGATTTTTAATGTTTTGTACAGTTTTATTACTTTCCTTTGGACCATGACACACTCTCTCTTATACACCGATTTGTCTCTCTCTCTTCCTCTCAGAGCGATAAGACATCCATCACAAACTGCGGTTGAAGGTCTGATGTTACAAAATGAGTACATCAAGTGCATTTTTATTAGCTCTGGCAAGGATCAACTGTGCAACTGTGCATGATCTCATGTCTTTAATAATCGTGCTGTAAACAGAGAACCTGCTTCATCTGGTTTTCGAACCAGAACACCAGGGTCCAAAATTAACAGTCGCAAGTGCCAAATGTGAGTAAAAATTGGCTTTTGTGCATTGCTCGCCAATTGGCCAGTAACTGATAGTCTGACCCTTGCTGTTGTAAGTCATGTGAGTGAAAGAAAGTTACACCTTCTTCTTCTCTGGTAAAAATTTAGCTTTATAATATCATCTAGGATGTTTAAAAGATACATTGTCGTGGCACACACAGATAATTTCTTAAAGTAAAAAAAATACACAACATTCTGAAAATGTAGATCTATATACATTTCTGGAGGTTGCAAATTATGTAGCCAGATCTATGTTTAGCTGCATTTCGCTTTTAAAACTAATGCTACTGGGCGCTATGATGCTGTTCCTTTTCGTGCTTATCAGCTGACCGCTAACCTCCGTATGGACAGCTTTCCTGATACTACCAGTTTGTCCACTAGCTCGACATGTACGTCGACAGACTTGAGACGCAAAGAGGAGTTGACCACGACGATGGGTTTTGGGTCCCAGAAAGCGGGTAAGACAAAAACAGAAGTTAAAAAAGAAACTAAACAAGGAAATAATCTGTGCTTTTGAAAACACTATTGGTTAGGTTTAGGGAAGGAGGAGGGTGGGTTCGTCGATCAGTCAGTCAATCCATCAACAGCAGCCTCTGGTGGATTTCCATTAAAACAGCTGGTGCGAATGGCACTCGCCGGAGAAATATGAGATCTCAAAAAGCGTACACAGCACCCTCTGGTGGATTCGCAAAAACAAAAACTGCAAAAAAAGCGTACCTCCTGTGACGTGTTTGGTGCTCTCCAGAAATTGATATAGCGATATGTTTTCAGAATGAGCCTGGGTTGAAAATACAAGTTCACAGTTACATAGTATATTTTACCTTTTATTTTAAATAATACAATATTTAATGACCAGTAAGGAATACTTATGGCAATTAGTAATGTAGTCACTATATAAAATGAAACATTAAAAGTATCAAAAACTTTGTATTGATGCATTTTTTACTACATTATGACTCCAAATTAATAAAAAATTATACATAATAAATATTTCTAGATGACCAGTTTATGCCTTAAAGGGACAGTTCACCAAAAACTAAAAATTCTGCAATAATTTTCTTAAACAAACTATAGTTCATTTTTAAACAATAAGGGAATTATGAATAAAATTTAAGTAGCATATATAACAAACGTATGAGAAATAAGGGGAAGCGAGTGGGCACATAAAAAGAAAATAAATATCCACGAATAGGACTGTTTTGGATAATGAAAGCATTTAAAAAAAAGCCCTTTAATCCAAAAAGATTGAACAAAAGGACCAAAATAAATGAGCTACACTTTAAGTAGAAGTTTCCCAGAAAGAGCAGGTACATCAATGTCACTTTTTTAAAATTTCTGCAGAAATGGCTTGACAGGAAATAAAATATTTTAGAATGATATTTTTATATTTAATAAAATATATGTTTTACTTTATTTGTTAAGAAATCTTTATAGGGGTGTCAGGATCAATGATGATAATTATTTTATTACAAGTCTGTAAGACTTATTTGAGTTAATATTTAGGTTATTCACTAAAATATATCATTTAAATCGTTTATAGAGCTGAATACAGTACTCTGTATAAAAAAGGCAGAATAAACGTGTGCAAACAATCTACTCATTATGAACATTATTTAACAAAAGATGATTTGAAATATCTGTAGTCTTTTAATAAGCATGATGTGTACAAGATAGAGATGGCATAAAAAGTGAATTGTTTGTTTTGAAATTTGTGAGACGGAATTTGTCCAATAATAAACCCGAAACACACATGGTTGTTGTCATGCTGTGAACTCGGCCAATCGTGTAAAATCTATGTCATCATCGTAGCTCCAGCAGTTGCTCTTCAGATGCTGCACTGGCTGAATCAGTCCTCTGATCTCGGAGTGCTGTCGCGTGACAGTCACGTGGCGTCGGCACAGCATCAATCCTGACAACATTTCTAACCGGCTTCAAAGAGCATCAAAGAGCAAAAAGCTGCAAGAGGCGACACTCAATAGAACGTTCCATTGCAACAGCAGCGCCCAGCAACAGCCCCGGATTTCGCCATTTTGGAGTGAAATCGGTCGGCTGTTCATTGGATCTTATTGCTGTCGCGATGGCAAGCAGCTGCTTTGTTTTTTATTTATTTATTTAAAAAGTGCATTAAAGTTGAGATACAACCTGAAAGACGACAATACAACACTTACTATCACAATCATCAGCACTTTTACCAGTTTATTTTACAGACTTATAATATGCTGTTGTTTTATTGGAATTTTCATTCCAAAATGGCCGCTGTGCCATCTAGTGGCTGTTTCCCAAAACGCACTAGAGTGTCACCTCTTGGTGATTCTATGCTCTTTGCCGGCATGCACCACTTTAAGACAGATTTCGATCGATCTGCGCAGTGCTGCATGAAGTCGAACGCACCTAATGATCCATTCTGACATTTTTCAAAACATCTTCAACAGTGTTTAACAGAACAAGGAAACTCAAAAAGGCTTGGTACCACTTGAGGGCGAAAAAGGTAAAAGGTGTGCAAATTAAAATTTTGGGGTGATTAATAAAGGGAATAAGCCAAAAACAAAATGAATGAATGAATGACTGAATGAATGAACTATCCATTTAATAAGGGTTCATTTTAGTGGTGGACCTTAATTGTTATTTCTCAAATAAAATGCTGAAAAAAGTAAAGTGTATTTTAATAATAAATAAAATAAACAATCCTTAATGGGTGTAAGATTGAATTTTAAACCAATTTCACTAAGAAACGACTTCGCAAATAATTACAAATAAAGGGCAGGCAATACACAGAATTAACCAAAACTTGCAGTTTTATAATACAACAAAAGAAATGAAACGATATTTTGAAACATTACTGACTTTGAAAAAACTGTTTAACTGAAGTTTTGTTCCTTTATTAGTGTGAAATTGCTAGGTGTGAGGAAACATTCGTGGTGGTTCCTAATGCTGTAATCTACAAAAACTGTCATGAAGCTAATTCATTTTAAACATGAATTTCATAGCGTATGTGAAACCTGACATCAGTGTTAAGGTAAAAATGAGTGTTACATTCACTGGAAATAATGAGAACACTCAATAAAAACCTCCTGCCAAACATTTGCCAAAACGAAGCTTCTCTAGAAAGCCTTCGAGACAACGAACAGAGAGATCAACAACATGTTAGAGGGCAGAGGTATAAATTACGTTGAACTTTTGGATGTTCTACTCATCCGAATTTGATCTGTAAAACATATGGCATCTGCCCGCATCAAAGACAATCCTTGTTTTGAAAAATCAATCAAACGAAGACTAAAATGACATATTGCAAAATCATAATCCCAAAGCCTACTGAATTAGCAAGACTCAAAGGCTCCGCCGCAAGCCCCAACTAAACGCATGCACAAAAAAAAAGAACCCTGAAATCACAAAAAACATCTCGCCACAGATGTTGTTCTTCTAGAAGGTGTGGGTTGATTAGAAGCACGGAGCTCTGAGAGAGATGAGATAAGAGACGAACTGCCAAACCTTCAAGCTTTGCACTTATGTTTCAGGTTAATGCGATAGACAGACATGAAACGCACTCATCTCGCAACCACAAGATAATGGCTGAAAGTTCAAAAGGGACGTGCAGTTCACATTCATTCCTCTAACAGATACACAAATGAGCTCTTTTGCTTTTGTGTGTTTTTCTGACCAGACTGTGGAAAAAAGCAGTCTAGATAGGGCCAGGATTTATTGTTGGGGTTTATTTGAGTCACTTATCTATTGACCAGATTGACTGTGGGCACAAGCTTGTAACTGGAGGCGTGAGAATCGAACGTTGTATTTTTAGCAAGTCTGCACAGTCGCTTGCAATTATTTGGTAATGTAAGTCAATATATTTAGACAGTTCCTTCATCATTGTTCGGATAGAGAGGGTAATTGTTTGTCCAGATGTGGTCTAGAATAAAAGAACGTGATCAGTAAAGGATTTATATGGAGGATAAAGCTGTCACTCGGAAAGCTGTCACCTCTGACTTAAACACATCAAATGTAGTATATAATCTCGTAATAGTGTTGTTGCTTGGTTGTCCTTGAGAGCTTTCAGAATGATTTTTATGTTGTGGGACTTAAGATGTTGCAAATGTTTTATGACACACACAAATTCTGAACACACAGTATTCAATATAACGGTCAATCACAAGGAATGTAGATTCTAGCAGAAAGGCCAGGGGGATAAATATGTTACTGAATTACATTTATTCAATGAGTATTTTATGACAAAAGTATTATTTTTAACAAAATATAGGACTTCTTTGGAGGAGGCCTTGTCAGTATCTTGAATCAGAAGTTTGTAGATCCAGCTATGACTGCTTAGGACAAAGGCAGGACCAGCAGAGGGCCAACCTGGTGGTGGTAGGAATGATGGTGGATGAATGTCTGCGTCAGTATCTTCAGCTACCAAATTAATGAGTTGAATGAATTGCTTATATATTCCTTGTGGTATGTGGCTATTTGTTGGAACTTAATGTGATGAGTGACGTGAAATTAGGTATTCCTTGGGTCGAGTAGCTATTGGTTGGAACTGATTGTGATGAGTGAAGTGACATTAGGCTTTCCTGGTGGAACTAGCGCTAAAAAAATGTATGTACGCTATGTAAATTCACTTAAATGAATCGACTGGAAGTGGTGTAATGTTAAAAGCTTACTAATACTGGTCAATTTTATTTATGGTCAATAAAATGATAAAAATAGATTTGATTGTACTGAACATTTATGTTATAATAATAGAATATAATATCAATATAAATGAAATCATAAAAGAATTTCTAAATATTTGCTCATCTGTCTAATAAAACATAGACAGAATCAGTATCTCTCTATTCCAAACTTCTTGAAATCATTTTCCATCTTGAAAATGCCAATATTAATCCTAGTCTTGTTTACACTCGCTGTCCCAAAATGTTCCTGAATTGCTCCTGTTTTTACTTTCTGAACTTATTTTTGTCATAGAACTCAAAGCAAACAATAATATTGCTGGTAAAAATGCTGCAACTACTACATCTGCCATTTTCTTTAGTGAGTTTTCATTATTTCTATGGAAGTAGAACCAGTATACTAAGATAACCAGATATGTCATTAAATACAACTGCAGATGTCTTGGAATTTATACATTATTGGAAACATTTGGTACACAAGCCAACAAAATATATAACAGCCTGATCTAACAAGGAAATAAAACTATTTTCCATATTGTCAGAAAAGTAGCTAATTCATACAAATTTATATGACTTCATTTGTATGAAAACATGATTTTTAAAAGGAGGCGTGCATCCAAACACCACCACTAACCCTGCCCCTCATTGGGGGATGAGCAAATCATACTAAATTGTATAAATGAGATTGTACAAATTAATACAAATTAGTCACTAAATCTAAAAATTACCAATTGCCATGTGATACCACTGGTATTTTTTTAGTATGATGTACCAATATGGAAATTTTAGCCAATATTTGATACACATTCTTGAAACAGTCTTTTTCCCAAAATCCTTTACAAATTGCAACATTTAAGTCCTGTTTTTTTTACCAATAACTCACCAGCCACTTTATTAGGTACACCTTACTAGTTCCAGGTTGGACACCCTTTTGCCTTCAGAACTGCCTTAATCATTCGTGGCATAGATTCAACAAGGTAGTGCAAATATTCCTCAGAGATTTTGGTCCATACTGACATGATAGCATCACGCAGTTGCTGCATCCCAAAGGTGCTCTATTGGACTGTGACTGTGGAGGCCATTTGAGTACAGTGAATACATTTGAGTACATTTTCAAGAAACCAGTCTAAGATGGTTCGCTCTTTATGACATGGCACGTTATCTTGCTGAAAGTAGCCATCAGAAGATGGGTACACTGTGGTCATAAAGAGATAAACATGGTCAGCAACAATACTCAGGTAGGCTGTGGCGTTGAGACGATGGTCAGTTAGTACTAATGGACCCCTAAGTATGCCAAGAAAATATCCCCCACACCATTACACCACAGCCAAAACCGTTGATACAAGGCAGGATGGATCCATGCGTTCATGTTGTTGACACCAAATTCTGACCCTTCCATCCAAATCCTGTAGCAGAAATCGAGACTCATCTGACCAGACAACATTTTTTAAATCTTCTATTGTCCAATTTTGGTGAGCCTGTGCAAATTGTAGCCTCAGTTTCCTGCTCTTAGCTGACAGGAGTGGCACCCGGTGTGGTCTTCTGCTGCTGTAGCGCATCTGCCTCAAGGTGCATTCAGGGATGCTCATCTGACCTCTGGCATCAACAAAGCATTTGCGCCACAGAACTGCCGCTTACTGGATATTTTCTCTTTTTCTAACCATTCCCTATAAACTCTAGAGATGGTTGTACGTGAAAATCCCAATAGATCAGCAGTTTGTGAAATACTCAGACCAACCTGTCTGGCACCAACAACCATGCCACTCTTAAAGTCACTTAAATCACCTTTCTTCCCCATTCTGATGCTCAGTTTGAACTGTAGCAGATTGTCCTCATTACGTCTACATGCCTAAATACATTGAGTTGCTGCCATATGACTGGTTGATTAGAAATTTGCGTTAACAAGCAGTTGGACATTGGATATACAGTTGAAGTCAGAATTATTAGCCCCCCTTTGATTTTTTTTTCATATTTTTCAAATGATGTTTAACAGAGCAAGGAAATTTTCACAGTATGTCTGATAATATTTTTTTCTTCTGGAAAAAGTCTTATTTTGTTTTATTTTGGCTAGAAAAAGCAGTTTTAATAAAAAAAACATTTTAAGGTCAAAATTATTAGACCCTATAGGCTATATTTTTTAGATAGTCTGCAGAACAAGCCATCGTTATACAAAAACTTGCCTAATTACCCTATCCTGCCTAGTTAACCTAATTAACCTAGCTAAGTTTTTAAATGTCACATTAAGCTGTATAGAAGTATCTCGAAAGATATCTAGTCAAATATTATTTACTGTCATCATAGCAAAGATAAAATGAATCAGTTATTAGAAATTAGTTAATAAAACTATTATGTTTAGAAATGTGTTGAAAAAAATCTTCTCTCTGTTAAAAAGAAATACATCTTGTATGCAAATATCTTACATATTGTGCCTTTAATATACTTTCCCACAAGCTGAAACAAACAAAACCATTTTTCTTTTCCATAATGGAGAAGACATCTTCTATGTGGGAAACCCAGGCAACAGGTATTCTGAGTATTTGGAACAGATATTTGCGAATGAGTGAAACAAAGAAGAATGGATGGAGGTATTGTTGGGGGTGGAGAGGGAGGGTCAGGCAAAGCAGACAGTCTGCGTTGGTCATTAGATATGGAGAAAACAGACTGAGGCCTTCAGTGGACAGTCCTCAAAGAGAAAAGTCTGACGATGAGACGAACGCTATGTGCAGAAATCTCCCGATCACTTCCTCGCCCATTACGATGGACAAAAACATGCTCTTATGTTTCACTTCATAACACATCAATCAAATTACATTGATATGCAATGGGTGAGGGGCTGCTGTTAAGCATTGACAGATATTTTGGGATGATCTTTGACAAATTCTTGGGATGATCCTTGTAATAGCCTTTCATGCCAGTTTCAAGATTAAATTAGCATTTTGACAGAGTTTTACTTTATTTTACCCTCTAACTGCCAATTGAGAACATTTAACTTAGAGTTTATTGAAGCTTTAGACACGTTTTTAATACACTTTGGTAAGGAACTGTCTATAAATGTAATTTCTTTAATATTACTCTCTACTTAAACCAGAAGAGCAGTGTTTAAATGTGAAAAAATGACATGGTCACGTATTGTTTGTGGAAGCTGAATTCAGTGTAACAATGTTGAGTCTAGACATGGGTCCGACAAGCCGTCACCAGCTGTAAGTGCTCCTGTATTCGATTTCAGCAAAAAGTATCTTGTTCTTAACTTTTAGCCCAAACCTTTGACCAAAATAACAGCTCTTGTCCAAATGAAAGGACAGTGGAGAATCCATTATTTTATATTGCGCTTTAGAGACCTGTAGCCTCAGGGCCATAAAGCATTTTGCACGACTCGAAAAAAGTAAGGCCTTTTTCTGAGGAGTTATGTATTTCATTGGTGTTATTGTTTTGTTTTTGCACATTTTTATTATGAAATTGGAGCCGCTTTGTCAGTTAATGATTCATACCACAGATGTTTGTGATTGTTCAGTCTTGCTGGCTTTTCATTTCCATATCAATACACTGGTATTGAATTATCTACACATGATCTAAAAAAACACTAAAACCGTGCATACTGTGATAAATTTTTTTTTGAGTTGGCAGAATTTCAGGAGTAACAAGTTGTGAGAAACCTCTTCTGTCTAGCAATCAGGTGGTCAGATCATTTTAAAATACATTTTAAAACACATTTTAAATCAATGGATCTTCAGTTAGTTAGTTGAAGAAACTTTTAGAAACCATCAAATGTTTAGCTATATAGTTCATACCTGATTATATAAATCCATATCCATGTTTTGAAGATTTAGGGCATTTTTTTCCCTTTTTAATGTTCTTTTTATTTTATTTTATTTTTATTTTCCTCATTTTTGGAAAATAGAGACAAATTAAAAAGCAAATAAATTGAGCCAGTGATAATAAGATCCATGTAATCTACTACTAGTTTTTTTTGTGGGTTTTAAATGCAGGCACAATTACTAGTTAGCAGACTTCTGCAAATCCAAAATTGCATTGTTTGATTCATTTAAACACTCTCCTCCCATAAAATTTGTTTTGGAAAAGGAGCTTGAAAAATGCATGTGTTTGGTCAGAGGAGAAATGGTCGTGCCCAACTGAGGCTGGTTTCTCTCAAGGTTTTTTTTCCTTCACTTTTGTCAATTGGTAAAGTTTGTTCCTAGGCCACTGGCTTGGTTTGGATCTTATAGAGCTGCACATGGTTTTGTTCCTCAGTGTTTGGACTTTCAGCAGTGAAAATAAACCACACTGAACTAAACTGAACTTGCGTTCACTGGGCGGACACAGTTTCAACTTACTAGATCTTCTATGTTAAGCTGATTTGACACAATCTACATTGTAAAAGCACTACAGAAATAAACATGAATTGAATTTAATCTGCACAAATAACTGTCAATGCCTTTCCAGCAGGCACGTGCAGAGGTTGGGGCTTTGGGTGCTTGAGCCCCTGCCCTTTTTTCGCCTGGAGAGAAAGTGCCCTTTTTTCCTGGGGATAATTAGTTTTTTAAATACTACTAATAATATAATTAATATATATATTTATATATATATGTTAATGTGTGTTCTATTTAAGGACCGCTTTCCCTGTCAAACAATAAAAAACAAAACTTTAAATCTTAGCTTTAGTCTAGACGTTTCAAGCGAGCCTCGAACCGACGGTTTGAAAAGAATTGCCACATGCGAGGCGAACGCTCTAACGAAGACCCTATTTACGTTGTTTCTCTAGCCTCAAAAGTAAGGTGTCAACAGCGGAGTAACATCTATCAGCGCCTATGCCAACTCCTGCATCCGCATTGCACACGGACTGCATCTAACCCATAGCTTTACAGTCTGACCCATACACACACTGCAGACGGAGTGTGTGTAAAACATATATTACTAGCTGACCTCCGTTACGGCAGCTCGATATGATCGACAGAACCGCCGATGTAAATTCATCCGTCATTCATCTTCATTGTGTGGACTCTCTGAGGCTCAAATTTAACGTCAGCTATTTATCCAAAAGTTCAAAAGCAAATAATTTTGTCTTGCTAACATCCTCCTGATTAACAATCATGTAATAAGTTAGCTAAAGTTTAGCCAGGGAAATACCATAGGCATACAGGCTAATGTGATGGAAAATCGACAGCTGGATAGTGAAAATATTGCCCTCTCGTTTTTGCAGTCACACAGAATATATAAGGTCAATTGAAGCTATAAAACATGTACATATAGACTAGCTATGGAAGTCATTGGTTATCAGTGTGTCCTACATTCTTCAAATATAAAATTCTTCAAATATAAAAAAAATAAAATATTTTATTTTGTTCAACAGAAAAAAAAACTCAAACAAAAATAGATTGAAAAGGGGTAGTTCACCCAAAAATGTACTCACCCTCAAGTGGTTCCAAATCTGTTTCTTTATTTTGTTGAACACTAACAAATAAAAGATTAAAAAAGATATTTTAAAGAAAGCTATAAACTTGAAATCATTGACTTCCAGAGTAGGAAAAACAAATACCATGAAAGTCAATGGTTACAGGTTTCCTGCTTTCTTCAAAATATTACTTTGTGTGTTCAACAGAAGAAAAAAAAAAGTAGGTTTGGAACAAGTAAATAGGTTTGGAACAAGTAAAAGGTGAGTAAATGGTGAAAGAATTTTCAGTTTTAAATTAACTATCCTTTTAATGGTGAGTATATGGTGAATTTAGGGTGAAATCTCCTTAATAATCTCATTATAATATAATTTATTTATTAAAGTACAATTATTTAATAAAAAGTGCTTTTTTTCCATTTGAGCCCCTGCCCCTTAAAAGGTCTCTGCACGCCACTGCTTTCCAGTAGGGGTGTGACAAGATCTCGTTGGAAGAGATCTCGCGAGATTAAATCACGACGAGATTTCTCGTCGAAGTAAAAAGTTGTCTCGTGAGTAGATGTTATCATGATGGAGCGTGAGGGTAAAATTAGAATTGAAGATTGGAAGCAGGATTGAATTTAAACCGCAAATCAAGTGCTTTGCACACACCTGATAAGGCTGACCTCTGTGTTGCACATGCCACTCGGTTGGGCGAGTGGATGTGACGTAACCGCTTTTTTTTCCTCACCGGCCAAAGGGCTGCTGCGTTATTCTGCAACTATAGCCACTGAAATTAACCATGGACATTACCACACGATGGAACATCACTTTAGATGTGCTAAAAGTCGCATTATTGAAGTGCAGTACATATATCTAAACACCAAAATCAAACTATTAGGCTACCATCGTGTAGGACTTTAGCCCAATTTCGGAATAGGACAGTCCACACAGCTGTTTGACACAATATTCTCTGCACCTACACACATCTCTAAGAACACACACACAAACTGAACTGCTGGAGACTCAACACACTCTCCTTCATCATTACCAAACACGTTTATGCTGTACGTGAAAAGCGGACGTTTTCTTTTGCTGTTTCAAGTGACCAAATTCCACACAGGGACTAAAAAAGCTTTTATATGTGTGATGTAGCACAAGTATGTAAGCATGTTCATGAGAGAGAAAGAGAGCGCACCATCCGCCACGTAATACTGTTGCATACATCACATGCAGCAATCACGCCATGGACATTACATCAAAATGCCTACTGGTTTAAAAGGCCTAGATTAAAAGAAAATGGCCAAATGAGAACGTTTTTTGTCATAAACTACAGCAAAACAACTTGTCAAGAAGAAAATAAAAAAAATTAAACCACGCAAACTGAATAAATACAGGAATGGAGAAAAAAAGAGCGCTTTATTATCAGTTGTTAGTCAGCACCCGTTTTTTTTTCTGGTCATTGCGCCTTTTGCCGTGTGCTGTGTGATTGCAGTCGGTAACACTTTATTTTGATGGTCCATTTGAGTATTAGTAGACTGTCTGCTTAATATCTGTTGACACTGACATTTAACTGTCCTTCAACAGACATTTAACTGACTATAAGAAACTTTGCAAATACATGGCAATTTACACTAACCCTAGCCCCAACCCCAACCCTAACCCCAACCCAACAGTCTACTTATAATCTAATGATAATTAGTTGCAATGTAACTTAAATTCAACAAACGGACCGTCAAAACAAAGTGTGACCTTGCAGTCAATCATGTACGAGTCACATTTAAAAGATGATAAATGTAAGCAGGTAATCAAAAAAAATCCGACACTGTCAGAAAATACAAATTGACCATCAAGGTCTGCAATGTAAATACTCTGAAATGCTATAGGAGAAAAACCTGTCAGTAGAGTTTGCTATTTTCTTTTTAAATATTTACAAATATTTTGCAGTGTTTGCATGTTCATTGCATAGAATTCAATTTAAACTAATATAAAACTATTGCATACATAAACTTATGGGAATAATTATGGAAATTGTATACATAAAAATGGAAGTAAATTAATTACAAGTTAATTAAAAAAACATGTAAATTGTTTTGCATTTTGTGATTGTTTTTTTTTAAATAAAAATCTATTTTCCATTCATATATTAGCAAAATATTTGAATTCTAAGATTATTCCATTGATATTCATCATTAAGGATTTTTTTAAAATAGTGTAAAAATCTTGTCTCGTCTCGCTCTCATGAACCCAATCTCGTGTGTCATCTTGTCTCGTGGAGTAGGCGTCTCATCACGCTCCTACTTTCCAGTGTTTGTCTTTAGTAAATTCGTACTGTATTTTTTACATTGCCACACACTTTATCATTATGACCCATGTTCTCCCCTCAGAACAGCAACTTTCATTTACATTTTGGTTAGTCAGCATATTTTTGTATCTGGCCTCCAATCAGAAAAGATCCGTTTCGAAACACTCTTTTTAGGGGGAAAAAACCATCTGCAAGTTCTTTAGTAAAGCGCAGCCTCAAATGCACTCTTATCAGCACATCCGGTAATGATATTAGAGATAAAGCTCTGACCACACAGGAAATGTGCAGTAGAAATCATACATTGAATGCTACAAAGAAGTTAAATAGTAAAAAATGGTATAGGTTATAAATACCAGATAAACACCCAATAAAATGTAATTCAGTATAGCAATAGATTAAAAGATAGATGCCATAGAATATTAACAATCACAATTAGAGCAAGAATAATTTCATGACACAATAAATATTGTATTAAAGTATCACAAAAATGTAAAAAAAATAATAATAATTCTTTGCCGCTATGCTTCAAACCACTAAACTCACGATCATCCAAACATTTAATTTTTGTTAAAATATAATCAAATCTAGTGTGACCACATATTCTTATATATTTTACTTGGTATACATCAGAATGAGTGTGCAGTTTCCTTTTTACACCTCTGCTATGCTGAATATGATTTTACACATCTTTTGGCATTTAAATGTCAAAAAAGTTATTTGAAACATGAAATAACATTTGTCATGTGGGTTGTCATTAACCCAAGCCAGGCTCATTCTAATAACTTACCCCTATATACATTTCTGGAGAGCGCCAAATACATCCCAGGAGGTATATTTTATTGCAGTTTTTGTTTTCTTGAATCCACCAGAGACCGCTGTGTACACTTTTTGAGATCTCAATTTTGTCTTCTGAGTACCATTCAGGCCTGCTCTTTTCACGTAAATCCTCTAGAGGCCACTGTCAACTGATCGATTGATGGACCCATCCTCCTTCCCTAAACCCAACTAATAATGTTTTCAAAATCACTGATTGATCCGCCTAACCACTTTCCTAAACCCAACCGATAGTGTTTTCAAAAGCAATCCAGAAAAAGAAAAGCCCCCTGATTTTTACCAAATTTTCAGATTTTACCACATTCTCACTTATTGTTATTAACTTGATTATTTTATTTTTTGCCTTCTGTTTTTGTCTTACCAGCTTTCTGGAACTATTCTTAGCCGGACTCAAACCCTGTCGTCGTGGTCAACTCCTTTCTGCATCTCAGGTCCGCCAATGTACGCGGCGAGCCACTGGACAAACTGGCAAAAGAGGGAAAAAGTCATAGGGAGGGAAACTAGAAAAGCCATCCACACTGAGGTAAGTGCGAAAACGAACGGCGTCATACCGCCCGGTAGCATTAGTTTTTAAGATGAAATGCAACCATAAATATGTACTGTATATAGTGGTACGTTTTCAGAATGAGCCTATGTTGCAACAACCAGTGTTGGGTCAAATTTGAAGTGTCATTTAAATGTAATTGAAAACATTAACCCAATGTTGGGTTTGTCCATATTTGATCCATTGTTGAGTTACAACAACTATATTAAAATAAACATTTGTAAATATTACTTGATGCAGTCACCAAAACAGGACATCTGTCCCATGTATTGAGATACTTTTCAATAGCCTTGAAGAAAGATGCTTTTTGCAGTCAGATGGCATTTACTGTTTTAACCAGCAGGGGCTAAAACGTCATCCCTTGGGCAAGACAAGTAAGAAAATGGTACCACATTCGAAAATGATGAATTGCATTAAAACATACATATGTTAATGCTATTTGAAAGTTTAACAGGGTGTAACTGTCTGGAAAGCCATTCCAATATTTTTCAAGGCATGTTATAAAAGTGGTCATGGAGGCTTTGCTTTGTACCCCCAACAGGGACAGACTACCATATCTGTCATTTATCCACATCTGAGAGTCGGTCAAGGCATTTGTCATTCCCTTCATCTTGTGCTTGTTTTACAGCTATCCGCTTTTAGACCATGTGAGACCCATAGAGGCAGAGCACATTGTTCTCCGCATGTCTCTAGGGTTTACTCCGATAAACTGTGGTGGCATGCAGGTTTAAAATTATCTGAGGCGGAAAAAAAAACTGCACAAGTCCTGGCTGAATAGTTGCCCGACTTTAGCAGAGAAAAAGACGTGTTTTGACATCTGTCTAAGGGCTGAGAAAAATGAGCTTGGCAAGACTACTGGAATCAAATGAAGAAGTAAAAATAAACTTTTGAGGCTAATGTCCTGTCATTCTCAATTAAGTGCAAAGCTTGTGGTGTCACAGTGGAAGATTATTCTGATTGACACAAGGCTGTTCGTTGGGTTTACTTTGTGCACCGGCCACAATGGAGAGCTACAACACAGGCAGTTTCACTCACTGTTTAAAATAACAAATGGTAAGAAATATACAGTACTTACTATATCCTTGATAGACACTTTATCAGGTACACCTTAATCGAAATGGGATGGATGGTCATTTTCCTTAAATATCCATGGTAGAAATTCAACTCATTCATTATGTGAATCTTCCACTGCACCACAACATAAAGATATTTTGGATTGAGAACTATTGAGTGTGGGGGCCATTTCAGTTTAGTGAACTCATTGTCATTTTCAAACAGTTTGAGATGATTTGAGGTTTGTGACATGGTGTGTTATCCTGCTTTAAATACTATTACCATCAATACATTATAAATAGAGGTGCATATTGTGGTCATAAATGGATGTCGGCAACACTACTCGAGTAAGCTGTGCTACTTAAATAATGATCAGTTGGTACTAAAGAGCCCAGAGTGTAGCACCATTAATGCCAGATGTACTTCAAACTAAAATTAAAACATTTTGAACAAAATCTGGCCAAAATGAAGTTCATTTTGAGTTAGTTTTGCAGTTTGAAACAGCTCACTAAAGCAAACTTTTTTCAGGGAGTTTGTTTAGGCTCCTAAACATCTTAGAGCTTGGTCTTTGATTATTACCAAAGTTCCTTTAAAATAAGTCATTTCACTAGGTGGCCATCTTTGAAATGCCTTTCAGGCATTCTGTCTAAATGGGGAAACATCAATTTCTTCAAAACTGTAAGCCAATGTTACGATTACATTACATATTTTGAACCACCAATAAAATTGCATATTTTCAGGTTGAAAATTGCATATTTTCAATCTAATGTGCATGCGCACTCGAAAGGAATGAGATCACAACACCAACCTCATTTATGGCATACATATGCATATTATCATTCTCTGGATAATGATCATCTGATTGCGCTGCTCTTCTGAAGTAATTCACAACTTTCTCAACTTGGTCTTGAAGGTGAATCTCCAAGTATGACGTATTGTAGTATGACAGTTGTGTCGGTTCACTCCCATTCATGAATTCTTTTACTGGGCATAATGGTATAGCATAGCGTCCATCGGATGCACACTTCAGAATCTCGCCGAAAGTAGTAGCTCATCCGGGTACTTCTCACATGCTGTTTTTCTAATTTTATGTATTCCGACATACTATTCGACTCGCATGCTGTTTTTATTGTACTATATAGTATGGAAGTATGCAATTTCAGACATGTCTTCTGATTTTAAATCACCTTTCTTCCCTATTCTGTTGCTCAATTTGAACTTCACTAGATTATCTTGATTATGTCTATATGCCTAAAGGCATCCAGATGCTGCTATGTAATTGGCTGATTAGATATTTGTGTTGCCGAGCAGTTGAACTGGTGTAGCTAACGAAGCAACTGGTGAGCTGCAGTTGTGATATCAAAACCCCTGAAGACAAACTTTGCAATTAATTAATGATTTATTTTCAGTTTATGAATGAAATAATTTCTGTGTTAAGCATAACTTGATGATACAGGATGGATTACATTTAACAATGCTGAAAATGTAATTTTCTAACATTTAAAGAAGCATCATAAATAGTATTTTCAAACAATGTTTACCACAGTCTTTATATTACTTTATTTTACAGCCCTAGAAACTTAAAAGTCAATTTAAATTCACAAGAAAATCTTAAACCAATGCATCTTCTGGCTTTTGACTGTGTGGCTGCAACACTCTATTACGAAGCAATAGGAAAGAATAGTACTTTAATACCTTATGGAAGATTGAGATTTTACAGCAGAAGACACATATCCCAGAATAGTAAATAACAACAAATACTGTACAGCCTAGTGCTATACAAGAATTCTTAATATAGTGAAGGGGTGAATGGGTACATAGAGACAAGTAATTCTTAAGTTTGAGCTCATTAATAACAAAATGTTACATTTGTTAAAACAATTATCATTTTATTTAGTTACATTTTAATTTTTTTAGTAAAACTTTTTTTATTGTGTAATGTTTTACTTTAATATAACAAAATACACAATTTTATTCCACAATTTTATCATAATACAAAAGGTTTGTAAAAAACTAAACTAAATTAATCATTTAAAAGTTATTTAATTTAGTTACTTTGTTTAAATTTGCTTTATCTAATTTTATTAAAGTGCTGATACAAATACACCCAAAATGTTTTAAATATTGTCACTAAATGGTATGTATAATAAAATAAAATAAAAACACTCTGATATTTGAAAAATCCGTTGGTGAAATACCTAACTTTATTCAAACATTAACATGGGATCATAAAATATTGTAAACGTTTTACAATCCAAAACCCAATAAACCTTAGGTTAAACATGGAACAACGCAGGAGTCTGTGGGGTTTGAGAGTTTACAGATCTCTAGTGGCTAATATACTGTGAAATTTAAAAGAAGGTTGACAGATTGACAGTGCTGTCAAAACTGTCACTCACTATGATTACACATGAATGCCAAAATTGTACTTGAAAATAAAACATTCACATCCTCAAACCTTTCAGAATGGGAATTTGTAAAATTGAAATAGTGTTGGAGCTTTAAAAAGATTATTTGTGTGTCTTGGTGCATTTATGGCAAACAAGCCTAGCCAAACCTTGGACCGCAGTAACTGCTTAACCAAAAGCCTCTCCTCTTCTTGCTAGCTATACATTTTAGTGTTGTGATTCCATTGGCGTAACCTTTTCAAATTATACCACAAATAAAGATGATTGCGCTCGGGCTGATTGCCGAGATTTTGGCGCATAGGCCAGAATAACAATCATGAATCATGAATGTGGAGATGAAAGATTTTGGTCAAAGCGAGACTGGCCACCATTGGGAACGCGTACAAGGCTCGAGAGCCTGTGTGTTTATTCCTCTTTCATCTTATAAACGTGTCCTCTCCTGATAACAGACTCCTCCAGACAAACAAGCAGTGTATCTGGATATAATTATGAGCGAAGACATGATGGGTCAGGGACGCACTGATCATTTCAACAGACGCGGAGGTCAGGAGAGGCCTGAGAATGGATTTCCTCCACACTTGCGTTCGTCATCTCCCCTAAGGACATTCATCAACATCCACGCTTCCTTCTTTCTCCAGGGTTCGCTTGATATATCCTGACTTCAGCCCAGCAGGCACTAGCAGCTGTGCCCCATCATTCATGCTTGATGGGGTACGAAATGTTGGCACCGTTTAACACCCAAAACGTACAAAGGTCTGGTTTCTGTGGAAGCTTGTTTCCGTCATGGGTGATTGCTGCTTTTTTGTCATAGAGTATTGAATCTATTTCTTGCAATTCCATTGCAAGTTTATATTTTAAAATAGTGAGTTAACATCTGGTGTTCGTTCTACATATGTGGATTGCTCAGTTAGCTGGATTTAATAATTGAATGAATTTGTTCTTCAAAATTCATACATGGAGTTGTTGTCATAGCAACAGGTCTGTAAGCTCAAACCTCCTCATGCTTATTTCATATAAACAGGATTAGATTGTGTCATTCAAGCACAGATAATGCTGAAAGTATGTAACAACAATAGTTTTTAGAAAATTGAAAAGTAAAGATTTTATCACTTTATAATGTACTTTTCACTACACAAGGGGCCCTATTTTAAGGCTCTAGGTGCAAAGTCCAAAGCGCACGGCGCAAAAGCATTAAGGGCGTGTCAGAATCCACTTTTGCTATTTTAAGGATTGAAAATTCCACTTTGTGCCGCGGTGCATGGTCTAACAGGGTTGAGCTTATTCTCTTAATGAGTTATAGGTGTGGTTTGAGAATAAACCAATCAGAGTCTCATCTCCCATTCCCTTTAAGAGTCAGTTGCATCGCGCCATAGCGCATTTGCTATTTACATGGCGGACTTTGTAAGTGGAAAAACTGAATGCTTCACTAGCAAGAAAACTGTTAAACAGAGCATCTACTGCGCAAGAATGAGAGAATGAGCCTCCTCATTCTTTACTTTCACCTTTACTCTGGTGGATAAGGAAACATGTTGTATGCACAGACATCCATTAGCCTATACATAATTAATTTTGTTTGTTATGCGCAAAGATTTCAAAACTATTTCTAAATTCAGTTCAAATTTTCAGCAAACGAATAAATGAACAATAATAACAAAGTGTGGTCAAAAAACTAAATTATATCCAAATACACATGCTATGCCCCATATGGTCTAAAAGCTGACAGGCGAGCAAATCTAAGCTTGTTTTTAATAAAACAAATATAAATATGCATATAATAAATAATACTGCTAATAATAATAACATTATACAAAAGCAAACTGTCATGAAAAAGCTCCCCAAGATGAAAAAGGTATGAAAGCAGTAGTTTTTATATTTATGTAGGCTAGAAGGTAATAATTTTTGTAATATTTTAATCCTTTAATTGTTTTTTATTTGTAAAGATATTTGCGTATTGCTCTACATCCTGTGTGTATTAAGCAATGTTTAAGCGAGGCGCACAACTAACGAGCTCTGCGCTGGTCTTTAGACCTGCTCTTAGCTGGTCTATTAAAGTCTATTCTAGTTTCTCAAAATAGCAACGCACCAGCAATGTGCCTCAACACACCTCCTTTTTTAGACCAGAACGCCTATGGGCGCACATAGGAGCGCAAATGCATTTGCTGTTTAAACAGCGTGGTGCAAAACATCAAAAGTACTCTTGCATTGAGCTGAAACTAGCAAGCAACAATTGCGTTGCGCCCTGCACCGGGTGTATGATAGGGCCCAAGATGTTTAGGGAATAAAGACACCAAGTGATGAAGTGTTTCAGGTATAATTTTGTCCCATTCTTCCTGCAAACAAGTCTTAAGGTGAGCAACAGTACGGGCACTTTGTTGTTATATTTTGCACTTCAAAATACGCCACACATTGTCTATTGGAGACAGGTTGGGACTACAGGCAGTCCAGTCAAGTACTTGTATCATTTTCCTCTGCAGCCAGGACTTTGTAATGTGTGCAGAATGTGGTTTTGCATTGTCTCTTCGAAATACGTATGGGCGTATGCAAGTCACATGCATTGCTCAGGTTTGAGTTTTTCTCAGACTTCAGTAGAGTAGAAAAATCTTAAAGGTTCTGTGGGTCTTGTTTATCAAATCTTATTCTTGTTTTGATGTAATGTCTTTAAAACAAGTCAAAATGAGGCTCAGTAGTGTGTGTGGCCTCTACGTGCCTGTATGACCTCCCTACAATGCCTGGGCATGCTCCTGATCAGGTGGCGGAGGGTCTCCTGAGGGATCTCCTCCCACACCTGACTAATCTGCCAACTACTGGACAGTCTGTGGTGCAACATGGCGTTGGTGGATGGAGCAAGACATGATGTCCCAGATGTACTCAATTTGCTTCAGGTCTGACGAATGGGCAGGCCAGTCCATACCATCAATACTTTTGTCTTGCAGGAACTGCTGACACACTCCAGCCACATGAGGTCTAGCATTATCTTGCATTAGGAGGAAACCAGGGCCAACCACACCAGCATATGGTTTCACAAGGGGTCTGAGGATCTCATATCAGTACCTATTGGCAGTCAGGCTCCTCTAGCGAGCCCATGAAGGACTGTGCGGCCCTGCAAACAAATGCCACCCCATACCATTACTGACCCACTGCCAAGCTGGTTATGCTGGGGGATGTTGCAGGCAGCAGAAAGTTCACCATGGCATCATAAGACTGTCACGTGCTCAGTGTTAACCTGCTTTTATCTGTGAAGAGCACAGGGTGTCAGTGGCGAATTTGCCAATCTTGATGTTGTCTGGCAAATGCCAAACCTCCTGCACGGTGTTGGGCTGTTAGCACAACCCCCAGCTGTGAACGTAGGGCCCTAATACCATCCTCATGGAATCTGTTTCTGACCATTTGAGCAGACACATGCACATTTGTGGCCTGCTGGAGGTCATTTTGCAAGGGCTCTGGCAGTGCTCCTCCTGTTCCTCCTTGCACAAATGCGGAGTTTTTTTTTCTCTTCTAGGTTGTTGCCTTCCTACGCCCTCCTCCATGTCTCTTGATGTACTGGCCTGTCTCCTAGTAGTGCCTCCATGCTCTGGACACTACGCTGACAGACGCAGAAAACTTTATTGTCACAGCTTGCACTGATGTGCTATCTATAATGAGCTGCACTACCTGAGCCACTTGTGTGGGTTGTAGACTCTGTCTCATGCTACTACTAGAGTGAAAGCACCACCAGCATTCAAAAGTGACCAAAACATCAGCCAGAAAGCATATAAGAACGGAAAAGTGGTCTATGGTCACCACTTGTAGAACCTCTCCTTTATTGGGGGTGTCTTGCTAATTGCTTATAATTTCCACCAGTTGTCTATTGCATTTGCACAACAGCTTGTGAAACGGATTGTCAATCATTCCTGCTTCCTAAGTGGGCAGTTTGATTTCACAGAAGTGTGATTGACTTTGAGTTACATTGTGTTGTTTAAGTGTTCCCTTTATTTTTTTGAGCAGTGTTTATATATTGCAGTATGGGTTTCAACTTGCAGTAGTCTCAAGATACTTGACCACTTGAACCACAAGAGTTCTCTAAAACAAAGATATAAAGATATATCGGCCTGTGAATCAGACTAGCAAAGCCTCAGAAAAGAACTTTGAATCCAAAACCCCACTTAGCAATAAGGCAATTGAAAGGTGACACTTAAAATTCTTCCATTTCAATTTCTGGACAGCATACACGCATACTAAGGATGAACCCTAATCAGCTGCATGGCTCTCCAATGAATGGCTTTTGTTTCTCACTAAGAAGTAAACCAAGTTCAAAGTTGGGTTGTGTTTCCTGTTGAAATCCCCCTGCATCCCGGTCATGTCTGGATAAGAAAAGTAATGGCAGAGGGGGAGAATAGATATCACTATAAATCTCCAGTGCTGCAAGGATACTGGGGACCTTAACCTTTTTAAATGCTGGACAGGTGTTTTAGGGAATAATTTGAGCAGATTTCAATCAATCTTTCCCGCTGGACTGCCACACTAATTGCAAGTGAGAAATTTTAAAGGGGGGACAACTCATGATGTTGACTGATTTTTGTTGATGTAACAGAAGCTTTCAGCGGGTCTTACATAAATGAAAACCACATTTCTTTGGACATCACGGTGTCTGCATAAAGCTACAGGATTATATGACTCTTGAGGGAATAGATACCCAAAATAAAAATTCTGTCATTCGTTTTGAACCATTTATAATCCATGAGAAATGTATTATTCTTCTGAAAACAATTGAAGACTTTTTTAATCAAATATGAGAGATTTCTATCCTTTTATTGAAAGTCTAAAACTTTAATGTTTCAAAATGTTAAAGATAAAAAAATGTATATGTATGAGGCAGTTTAATACAATTATTCAGCTAAGAAGCAATGTCTTTATAAAATAGAGAGATTTAGTTTAGACTTTTATTTACACATAAACAGTGATTAAGTAAAATGTTTACAACAATTAAATGTGGTCACAGAAATTCATGCCTGCTCACATTTGCTTATTCCGTGGCACATTTTAAAGAATCAATTAACTTTTATTTTACTGGAACCAGTTCCAATAACACCCAGTTGAGTATTTAAATAATTGTGATTATTTTGTGAATATATACAATTAAATTTATATAATTTATTATCAGTAATTCATAACTTTGTCTGTAAAACCTTTAGAGCTTCGGAAGAAAAGACTTTGAATGAAGGAACAGAAATCTCTGATTCTATTAAAAATTCTGCTCTGCAGATAAACAAAAGTCTTATGGTTTTTAAAAAAACAACATATACACTATATAACAGAGTTTTATTTTGGGGTGAATTATTATTTTAAGCTGCCATACAGTCTCAATAGGAATGTTTTTTTCAATAAGGCCATCTTGTCTGCAGCTAGTTACTGATGTCTGTCTAGTTTGTCTGTCTGGCATTTTTGCTTTGCTATATCATTAGCTGCAAACCATCTTCAAAAACTCAGTGCTTATGTGCAAATGCCAGACTTGTGCCTTGGGTTGATGTCAATTTAATGACATCATAATCACAGTTCTCATAACACATCATAATTGTAACAATGCATGCAAGGGTGAACTTTAAAAAAAAAGAGAAAGGGAGAGCTGACATGCTATTTCCAGAGTCAACCATTAAAGAAACTGCATGGGTTATTTGCATTCAATTTAACTGCTGTCTATTTCTCTATCTCTCTATCTCTCTATCTCTCTATCTATCTATCTATCTATCTATCTATCTATCTATCTATCTATATAATATGGAAGTGAAAATAATTTTCTACAGGTTTCAAATTTAAGTGGGGGAAGTATTAATAAACACAGACCTTAGAACATTGACTTTTAAAAACTGAGTGTGGGAAGTATTACAAGTTATGTGCATATTCAGATCCGACCTTTACTAAGGATGATGTCATTTTGAATGGGTTTGAACTTGTTTTTGTTTAAATGGAGGCCAACAGGTTGATGTCTGATGTATTAAGAGTGACAGTAAGCTGTGCTCGGAACACTCGTTTGACAAATGACGTCATATTGCAGTCACATTTTGAGCCTGTGCAAACCTGCATTTTAAGACACAGCTCCCTGTGTAACTAAACATTATATGGGGAATATTTAGCACAACATGCCAAAAAATATTCTCTCACACCGAATTATGGTGATTTGAGTTCGCTTCTTGAAGTGGTGCGGGCAGAGAATGAGTCACAGCGTGAAACTCTACCAAGCATGAAAAACTCGTACTGAGTCTGCTTGCGTGCCAGAAGGCTGGTGCAAGTCTCTTGTCTGGTTTGTTTCAAACATTCAATAATGTCAATGGAAATTCTGGGCAACAAATAAATGTACAAAATGCAATCAGAACAGTCCTCTTTTAAATGCAGTAAACTGCGTAGTTTTGAGCGTTGCAATAGCTTTTGAATAAAATTTGTTGTGGAATATTAATGTTTTTGAAACTCAATTTATTGGTCTATTATACAAAAATGCCTGTATTGATTAGTAAAGGATTTTTACAGTTATTATTTTATGCATAATAATTGGTGACAATATCAAGTTTAAGTCAATTGTAGGCTTGGAGAATTTGCATGTTGAGCTGCATAAACTTGACGTGAGTAAAAAATATTAAAATAAATAAATAACATATATATATATATACACACCAACTACAGTGTGGGTCAAGTGAGCTATAAAATTCTTCATTAGAGGAGAATGAGAATGTAAAATGTTAATGATACATAGACCTTGAGTGTTTGTCTTGGATGTAATTGACCTGAGAGCCTGTTAGACCTCATTTAGTACTCATGCTGTGCTGTGTGATGCTGTCTTAGCATGGTTTCAGAATGGTTATCTCATTTAAATAGGCTTTTTCATTCAAAAGCTCATTATTAAACACTAGTGCAGGAAGTCAGTGTGAGACTAACTTTTTGGACACTGACCTTCCCTTTTTTCCATAACTCGCAACCAGATGTTCAGTCATATTGCATCCAAAAAGCAACTTGCATTAACGTAAATGCAAGCATAATTGCTAGCAATCAGCACATTATCAGCGTTAATAAAAAAGAACAAAGTTGCACTGTGATCTAAAATGATGCATAATGTGGACTGCTAGTCTAGTGCTTGGCTGATGTGCTTATGGAACTAATCTAACTTAATAAGATATGTTGATTATGAATAATACAACATAAAAGAATGGCACATAGTTGACTGAAAATAGCCTAGCTGATTGCATAATACAGAGGTGGATATCACAGAGAAATAGTTTTGTGAAATAGCATGAACATTATGAACCCTCTCCATCTGTTATTGTTCTTTTGTGTTTGTCGTTGTAATCACAGAGAGCTTTAGTCTTTGATTTTGAGTTATGGTTATTGTAATAAACCAGTCAGAGTTTGCTTGTTTTAATTAGCCTACCTTCATAATATTTTGAGTACATCCAGAACTCTGTAAGCACCATGTTTTAATTACGTTTTCATTCAAAATTGTTTAGCTAGAATGTTTTAAATCAAAACTGATTATCAATATTTGAAAAAAAAGTCCACATTATTATATGGCCATTATCACAATCTTGTTAACCAAGTAGAGACACCCTTCGGCGACAAAGTGCAGTACAGCCTCCAGGAAGCGACAACCCTGTGAAATCGTCAGCGACCGTCAGTAAGCAGAAATTGATCGCGTTCAAATAACAAGGAAAACGGCAGGTTAATGACCCGGTTTAACCCACCTCTATGACTGCTCCAGAAGATGAGAGTGTTTCCTGGAGGCTAATAGGCCCCGTGTCGGAGCTGTCCAAGAAACAATGTCGACTGATATATTCATCTGACGGACGCGACGCGGATGTTTGTCTGTTTTATGTCAGCGGTGACTTCTTCGCGATGGACGCTCGATGCGCGCATTCGGGTATGGCAACGAAACCTACCATATTCGCTTATTTAGTTATAAAGCTTTGTTAAAGGGCAAAATGCTACTTTAGCTAGCCAAGCGAGCTAACACAACAACAGAAATGGTAAATATGCTTGTTTGGTATGTTGTGAGATGGTTTATCCAATGTCTACGCGCCCTTTTCATGAAATCTCCATGGTAACCGTAGTTTAAATGTAGTTGTAGTGTTATAATAAGTGTAAAACATGCTTGACATTCTTAAAATAAATTATGTGAGATTTGTAAGCAGTCAGCTTGAATGTTAATGTTAAATAATTTCGTAATGAAGCACAATAATTTGCTTTTCAGGAGGTCCGCTTTGTGATGGAGATATTGAGGAGGCTGATGGAGTTCTTCAGGTTTTCTGTCCCTGGCATGACTATGACTTCAATCTCAAAACAGGGAAATCAAGCACAGGCTTACAGGTGAAACACTTTTGTTTAGCATTTAAAGAAATGTACCATATTCAGACCAACATAAGCACAGCAATAATATAGACCATTTTGAGGGATGTAAACAAAAAGAATGGCCCCAATGTATTTCCTGTTTTACATTTTTAATTTCTAGCTTCCTAGAATCCAAAAAGAGCCACAGATTGATAAATAATGTTATGATAGCTTTTTAACATTAAGTTATGATAAATTGCCTCTTGTTACAGTTATGAAATAGCTTGATAACAAGCGGGAAATATTCATGGGCCAATGACATGACCACATTGAAATGGTCTATTTGATCAATATTGTCAAATAGGCTATAGCAGAATATATTTTAGCGTGTACTTTAGTAAAATTAACTGTTACACTAAACGGCTCACAATTTAAGTAGATCAGGCTTGGTAGTATACATTAAAATTTACACTTTGTGTTTTATCTAAGCTTTAATATGGTTAAACTATTAAATGTGTTAACATATTGTCCATTCTTCATAGTTTCTGTTAACATTGTCCAATCTTTTAACTGTGTTGTCTTAACACCTACCATACAAAAACACTATGAAAGAAAGTGACAACATTCTTGTTCACACATTTGAATGTGTAAATTTTGAGCATAAACTTAATATTTTTATTGACCTATATTTATTTTTAATGACAGAAATATAAAACCTGTGTTTAACACCCACAAACATTTCATCGCTGCTGATTAACTGAAAGCTCATGCCTTCGGATCGATAGTCCCACTGTAAAAAAAAAAAAAAGTTTCCATTTACATATTTTTTATCATATAATGTTCAGAGCATTTTGGCCATTAACTATAAATGCCTTTTTTTTTAATAAAAATGTATTTCTGTGCTAACTAACATTATATAAAAGTGCTACTGAATAGTTAGCACTGAATCCTGAACATTGTTTAATCGTATAAGTTAAATCATATAAGACATCATTAGATCAGCATGTCTAAATATGTGTTATACTTAAAAACTGTTATACTTTCTCTTGAATAAGAGATAGGCACATATGTGCCTCCTAAATGATCATTTTAAAAACCAAATTTCATTACTCAGCACTAAAGCGCCAGTAGTCAGCCAGTAGAAGCAGTTAAGTTAGCCATCGATTCAGCTGATGATTCAGCGTCCCCGAAAAGCACTTGTATTTTCATATTAAAACCACATTTGTTGTGCCATCACTTTAACTCAGTATGGCACCAAACATTATCTCACACGGTAATGGATTGCACATCAACAGAATCGTACAGAAGTAGGCGCTGCCAAACAGACAGACATTTGGAAAGTCTCGTTCCTAAGAATTAAACTGCCCTCATTTCTGCACGTTTCAAATTAGCCAAACATCTGCTTTTTTAATAAACAGATGAAATGTGTTCTCTCATGCTGCGAATATAAATAATTGGCCTGTTGGACGTGACGGCGAACTCGTTCCAATCTATATAAGAAAAAGACGGTAAAACAATCCGTAATTACAACAGTCATCCTGGGGGGCTCAACACCTGTTCAGTAATGTTCAGTAATTAGACACTATTCCCAGCACCGGTTAACATCCACTATGCTCATATATCAAAGTACCTTCCTAGCTGTAGGCTTTTACAGCTGTCCAAGCAGAAATAGAGAGTCGGATACATTGCAGACATACTTAGTTTTATTTCGATATCAAAAAATGTATACTTTGTCCCCTTCTTTTCATTTTAGCAACAAGTTTATGAAGTGAAATTGAACGACGGCAACGTATATGTCAAGCACCAAAGCGAGCTCTCTTTACAACCTTTCAGCCAGGTCAAGGAGACCTGAAGTTCTTGGTTACTGCAATGTTTAGTTCTTTTGAACTAAACCATCTGCTTGGATTGCATTTATGCAGGCTACATTTGAAAATGAAGCAGTATTTTGTTAAATAATTATTCCCCATTGGAGCAGTTGTTAATGTTTGTGAGAATTTGTGTACATATACGCTACAAATTAAAGAATAAATACACTTTAATGTTGTATTACAATTTACACTACAATGAACAGTTTTTGACACGTATTATTTATTTGAATCATGATGGTGTTAGATTGAAGTCAATAGTCATATGCAAGATTTAGTAAACTCAGGGAAGCAAGGTCATATACAGTTCATTTCATCTGTTGTATGTCAGCAGCTTAATTAGTCGATTCATAATCATTAATTCTCCAGGGATGTTGATGTTTTTCTCAAGGGTTGTAATAAATGTTTACAGATAAAAGTTGCTGTAATTATATTCTTCTATATCAAACCTTCTGGAGTATCAGGTAGAAATTACATTTCCTGGAGGGAAAGAATCAAGCGAGTTCTGAGAAAACCATTAATTACTTGGTTGACTGTAAAATCTTACTAGTTTTTGAGGTGTACTTCTCTTAAGAAGAAAAATGTCCCGTGCATACAAATAAACAGCTTTTGTTCTTGTGAGATTGTCCTACCCCTATAAAATGTTTATATATATATA
>CAIGQZ010032594.1:17367953-17380704 GCA_903798205.1 Danio tinwini | reverse complement strand
AGTATAATACAAAAATAGATAGGTATCTGTGGTTAAAGCTATGCAGTCAACGTAGACAACAAAATAAAAACATTTGTTCTAATGGTTGGTTATTGTATCATTGTGTACATCTTTTGTATTGACGTTTTATGGAATAAAAACAATGTCAACAAAACGTGTTTATAAGAGATCTTTATTTACATTCTAAACAAAAAGACAAACATTGTATTCCACAATTTACACATACAACTGGCTTTTGAGGTTGCAAGGCAGGACATTTCATGCACTATAAGTTACAATACGATTTGCATGGATTTGTTTTATGTAAAATGTTTGTAAAGCAAGCATGAAGAGACATTTCCGAGAATGCACAGGCAACTTTTCAACTCTTGCTTTGTAGTGTAGACAACGGTAAAGTTATCAATGCACATTTTGCCAGAGGATATTCCTGGAAAAGTTGTAGTCTCCCTGAGACCAGCCAGACAGTTGAAGCGAGGACAAACACTCTTGTAAAAGCTAACTGGAGGCCAGCTAATTTTTTAGCACCATATTCATTCCAAAATCCACCCCCAGCCTGCCTCTGAAATTAAAATGTACAGTATAGCAATGCTGAAAGATACATTAACAGGTATATATTACAAAATTACAAAAGCTGTTCAAGTTAAAAAGGTATGACTCAACAACACTTAAATGTAAGATTGTCTGGGATGGAAAAATTGTAGGTGTGTACTTTGTGTATGAAAATGGGGTTTACAGCTTAAACAGGAAATTTGGATTTGTGGATTGAAGTTTCTTATTTCCACATAATTCTAGGGACAGTTAACATACTTTTTACATATTGAAATCTTCTCGTAAAAAATCTCATAGCTTGTTTGGAGACTGCGCAGCATTTAGAACAATTCTACCCCAAACTATAGTGTGCATATTTCTTTATTCAATTATTTTTTTAAAGACTCTCTTGGTTTCTTCAGCTCATCTCACTTTAATCCAGATTAACCAATAGTGCTATGTTTTTGAGGTACTGTTAGTTGTTTCTTTAAAGATTGAATTAGATTTTATTACATCTGTACCAGCTTTGGGTACAGAGACTAACTTTTGCGCATTATCTATTAAAACATGCACTGTAATCCCTCAACCCAATTAACATTTTTCTTTGAACCAACACAGAATAGTGAGGAATTTTAAAATGTTAGGGATTAGACAAATCAAAGCAGAATTACCATAATAAAATCCATTGCATTGCAATGTCAGTTGGCTAAATGAGAGGAAACTGCATTGGATTAGCAAACTAAGATTCATTAGAAATAGGTTAAAACAGATTCTAATTTGAAATCCAGATATACAATTACTGAGGGTTTAGCCCAGCATTTTAAACAGACCTATTGGCTCGATTTTAAACAGACCTATTGCCTTGATTGGCTCATAACATAGATTGTTTTTTTGTCAGGACACTCAAGTCATTATTAGAACTCATTATTGCACTTAAGGAGACAAGAAACAGTAAAAAAATAATACAATCAGTTTACCTCTAAGATGTAGACATACACACATACTGCATTAGTTGGATTTTATCAATGAAATCAAAATATCACTTTAAATTAGTCCAGCCATATAGTTAAAAGAATGAATGCATTTTGGAGAAAATTGCTTATGCTGGATTAAATTTATTCTGCAATTAAATTATTCTTTATGTCTCACCACAGGTTTGTTTAGTTTAGCTTGGCGATCCATTGTGCTGTGGGATGTTATTCATGGCTCGGGTCAGTCAGATTTTGATCAGACCAATCATAACTGGACTGGTGATGTGAAAAAGGAGGTGTAACAGAATAAGCATCATTTCATCCTTGGGTCTTGTTCATTCCAGAGAGTTGATAAAAGGATTAGCAGCTGTCACACTCAGCCCCGTACAGACTATTCTTTCCTATTTAGCCTATCATCAATGGATGACACTAATCAATTAGAGAAAATGATTCTAAACATAGGATGCTTGACATAAGCACGTTTTGACATTGGAAATAAATAAATTGCATCATCCAGTATGTTTGAGAGAATTTGGCCAAATTACAAAAACAAAAAGTCTTAAACAATGAAGTCAACTTTGAGGAAGTATTAGAGGACAGTTTTCCATACACAATTAGAATGAATGTGTTAAATGTGTTTGGAAAAATCAGGTACGGATATTGTTCTGTTAGTACAGAGCATCCAGTATCACCCGACTGGCCAAGTTTAGGTTTTCCATTGCAGTTTTTTATTTTTACTCTTGTTTTTTTTTCCTTTTTCCTTTTCCTCTTCTACCCGAAAGACCTACATGAGGAAAGAAAGCATACACTTTATTTTCATAAAAAATCTTGAAGTCGTTTCTTTTCCCTCTTTTCTAAAGTGCACTCAATGAACTCACCTAAAGATCTACTGTCTTGGTTGTGTCCTTGAAGCAGGTCTTCTTCTGTTAGTGTTTGTGGCTCTGCGGTTCTGGCTCCTGCCCTGTTGGCCAAAAGGGTAGGCCACCATTTGGGTTGACCCTCTTCTGACTTGTAATCCCTGGGACTCCCTCATCTCCCGTGCCATCTGTGTTAGTGTTAGGCCTGGATTTGTTTGCAAGCGTTGGAATAAGCTCTCGCGATTCACAGTTCTTTTAGGGCAGCTGAACGTCAGTGCCACTCCAGAATCTGACTTCATCTCCCTGGAAAAACCATCTGAAGTTCCATCAAAGCAGCGGCCAATGGCGATCTCTTTGGCAACGCGTGGGTTCTGGTCTGTAACGGTGTATATTCCATAATTGTGTCCAAGGGGATCAACAGGTGCTAACATATTAAATGCATGTGACTCATTATTCTGAAGAACAGGAGGATGCTTTATCAGATACTCTTGCAGGAGACTGTTAATGCCTATACGACGGCAATTGGCTTGTGGGATCACAGAAATGAGTGACCTGTCTACACTACCTTGATCAAAGAGCATCCCGCTGCACTTAAACTCAAGACAAGCAGCGGAGGTATTGGGATGGTGTAAGTCTCGAGTACTGCGAATGTCTCTAATACCATACAACTGACCTCTTGTTTGAGGATGAGTCCCACCAAGATTTTTTGACCTTACCATAATTTCTGTAGCTCCATGAATCTTAACTTTAATGTAGCAAGCTCTGAACTCTTGTGGATTTGGCCACCAGGAAAGGTAGTCTCCAGTCCAAGATGTAAGGTCACTTTCCTGAAAGGGTACCACATTGTATTCATATTTATCTTTTTCAACACGGAAAAAACGAAAGTGGTTAGCATCAACAGGTGCATTTTCACATCCAATTAAACTCTGGAAAGGATAGATGGGTCCATTTGTTTCATCAAAATTGTTAGAGTTTGGTTTGGCCAGGTTGATTCGGAAGGCTGTTTTTTTAAGTGCTGAATCCTCATGATCTGATCGCTGGTAATCTAACTTCCCTAAATATGGCTGAGACACACCAATAATGTTTGGGTTCATTTTTGGCATTGAGGGAGCTGCTTCTAGTTCCTCTCCTCCCATTATAGCTGTCACATAAGCTGTGTATGCATCAGGCCTCTGAGCATCACAGAAAGCTGGAAGACAAGCACCATTTGGTCCTGTTATTACGCTATCAAAGCGACCCCAGGCTCGCGGATTTGACGAGTAACCAGGTTTAGGTTCCAGGTTTATCAAGTTTATTACAACTCCTTCAAGTTGCTCGTTGGGCAAGAACTTGTCACTCATGTATGCCCTAACCTTGACATAGCAACGGCGATTTTCAGGTACATCAAGATTGAACAACCTACGCTCCCTGATTTCCATATTTCCTATTAAGAAAGTGCGCTCCTCTCGTTTGTTTCTCCCAGTGCCAGCAATGGTACTTTGTGTGGGTTGAAAGTTACTCTCCTCCTCCCAAATACCTGTGTCTGGATTGAGGGACCAGAGTTTCATAGTAGGGATGTGCTCCTGCATTTTGACATGCTCTGTATCAAGGAGAACTTGAACTGCACCAGCTCCTAGAACCTCCTGGTTTTCTCTATCTCGGAAATCTACTGAAAACATTCCATATGTCCTAAGAGGGAGCATGTCTCCTTCATCATCGACAAAGTTAAGATCACCAGGGGCGGCAGCAGCCATTGTAATATTGCGTGGGTCAAGGAATGTCACACTGGCCTTAACAGTCCCTTCATACACTTCCCCTGTGTTTTTATGGAAAGAGTTTGGAGGTATGACCAGTTGACCGATGGGATCCTCATCCTTCATTTCACCTAGATAAATGGTATTGCTTTCTGCAGAATTGATATCAATAGGTTCCTGCTTCCTCATCACTTTGACGTCATGGTAGACTGCACCTCCTCTCTTGTCAAAGATAAAAACTTTGATTGTGTCAATTAACTTCTGAGAAGGGTCCACAAAGTTTACCACAAAACGCTGTGTTTCTGGAGACACCTGGATTGTGAACCCACCCTGATATCCTGTAGTACCTATTCGTTCCTTCCCAATGTAAATGTGTCCAAAGCGCAGAGGTTCATCATTGTCTGTCGCCACCACCCTGCCCCGTACAAGAACTTTAGGCTCTACACAAGTTTGGCAGCCACATTCACTCACAACCTTGATAGGCAGAGTGTAGCGGCCACAGTTGATCTCTTTTGCGTCCATTTGTTTGACCCCACAGCAGAAACCTGTTCCATCCCTGCATCGCATGTCAAAGTCCAGCGCCCCGGGACATTTGTTGTGTAGACATCGACCTGCATTGTAAAATTTGGAGTCTGTTCCAGGCTGTTTGCAGTCTAATGGCAGTTTGATCAGATGAGTTTCAGGTGTTGAATTGCATGCTGGTGTCCCTTTAGCTGTAAAATACAAAATGTATTATCAGTATGAGATCTTATCCCACTAGCTTGTGTTCTTTTTATGCGAAAAACTCCTTAGTTCCCAGGAGTTCCCAGTAAAATTATTTAAAGCCATATATTTTTTTTTTTGGCTGCTAAATGTCATTAGTTGACCTTTATTAGCTCTTTGTTTCAAAATAAAACATTAAAAATCACTATGAACAAATATTAGGTCACTGATCTTGGAAGCCTGACAAAAGTCATGGTTGCTTTCTCAAAAACTATTTTATTGTGTCACCATATAGATGACTGCAGTCATTATTGCCACATTACCACTCAAATCTAAAAGCTGCTCATTTATTCACAAGAGTGCTGTTTTTCTTTCAAATGACAGTTATTCCAGAAAGCAACCATCTAATCTTATTTGGGGTTTATAAAATTTAATTTATGGAAAACTTTTTCTCCTGTAGCTGTTGTTTAAATGTAAGAGTGCATACAAAACACATTAATCATTCCGCATTAAGAACCCTGTTGTGACAGGTGTTAGTGTTTCATTCAGCAAAATACATTATATATGCCAAAATGATTAAAAAGCAGAGAGTTCCCTCAGACAAAGTATAGGGCTGATTGCTTTAGCACACATTCTGCCAGACTATTTCTGACAATCTATATCTTGGATAATAAGCATCATGGGATTTTTTACAATGTGTAGTTATGTCGGCGAATGTGGAAATGCATACTTGTCTGAGGATGAAAAAATAGGATTTATCGACAAGCTTGGATTTCACTTTAATATAAAAAGCAGTTGGGATTTAGGAACTTTAGGCTGCCCACCACAACTTTTTGCCAGTCATTCCTTGTTTAGAAAGTGGTAATTTCTACCAACTTAAACATAATAAAATATTGTTCACCACATGTCACTTGACATTATAGGCTTTAATATTTAATAGAGTACTTTAGGGACATTTTGCAAAAATACTCTAATGGCATATCCCTCTTGACTGTTAAAATGGTTTTGCACTTACTGAAAACAGAGAGGACCGCTGAAGTAGACTTGATGCTGCCTGTCAGACTAGTTGCTTTGCAGTGATATTGCCCAGACTGCACTGGTTTGAGGTCTCGCAATATCAAATCTTCGTTATATTTGAAAATTGTACGATTCAGCAAGGTTCCATTGTGATACCTTTGAAAAAAAAACTAATTATAATTACTAGGACATTACCACCATTTGTCAAAAAACTGTCAAATTCATTGTTTTTACCAGTAATATTTGTCAGGTTTTGGTGATCCTGTTGCTCTACAGCAAAGAGTTGCACGCTGTCCCTCATAACGTACTTTGTCTTCAGGATGCTTCTCAATATATGGCTTTTCTGTTAGACATGAAACAGCACAATCCATCACATGGTAAGATTTGTTCAAATGTACATGAAATGATCCAACTTTTTAAAATTGTCTTTTTTACCTGACGATTGTAAGATAGCTCGTACCCAAAGTTCATCAGTGCTGTTGTTGGACACTGGGAGAGTGACAGGTACAAATTTATCCTTTCTAATGACAACTTGGGTCTGAGGACTGGTGCACAGCCCATCAATTTTGAACTGACCCTTGGCATCAGTGTGGGCACGGATGATCTTGGCTTGGCTGGCCAAAGCCACTGTGGCATTCATCACTGGGACACCCGTAATGCTGAAGACCTCCCCGTGTAGTGCTTGTCCATCACAGATACAGTAGCTGCAGCTCTTATCGGGACGTCCGCCAGGACAGACACGTTTGCATGTTACTGTAAAATAAATTTTGATTTCTATGTAGTCAAGTGAACTATTTTAGATTGACAAAATTTTTGTTTTGTAATAAACCTCACCTGGGCATGGATTTCCACACTTTTGCACCTCTATGGGTCGTCCTGCACACTGAATCTTAGTAGAAGATCTGTGGCATGTCCTACGTCTTGTCCTGCGCCCCTTTCCACAGGTTACTGAGCAAGCACCCCATGAACCCCACTGGCTCCACATGGCTGTTTAGGCAAGAATTCAGTGGTCAATTAATTATTGAAATGTTAGAAAAATGTGCACCTTTTTAAAATATCTGTTGTATGGTGTACAAAAAAATTTTACAAAAAATACTTTTTTTACTTTATTACTTATATACACTTACCAGCCACTTTATTACACCTTTATTAGGAACACAACTGCTCGTTAATGCTAATTTCTAATCAGCCAATCGCATTGCAGCAACTCAATGCATTTAGGCATGTAGACATGGTCAAAATGATCTGCAGTTCAAACTGAGCATCAGAATGGGGAAGAAAGGGGATTTAATGTGACATGGTTGTTGCTGGTGCCAGACGGGCTGGTCTGAGTACTTTATAAACTTCTGATGTACTGGGATTTTCACGCACAACCATCTCTAGAGTTTACAGAGAATGGTCAGAAAAAGAGAAAATATCCAGTGAGCGGCATTTCTGTGGGTGAAAATTAATGGCCAGAGTGGTACATGTTTTTTTGGCACACTTTGGGCCCATTAGTACCAATTGAGCATCGTGTCAATGCCACAGCCTACCTGGGTGTTGTTGCTGACTATGTCCATACCTTTATGACCACAGTGTACCCATATTCTGATGGCTACTTCCAGCAGGTTAACGCACCATATCATAAAGTGTGAATCATCTCAGACTGGTTTCTTGAACATTACAATGAGTTCACTGTAATCAAATGGTCTCCGCAGTCACAAGATCTCAATCCAATGGAGCACCTATAGGATGTTGTGAAACAGGAGATTCACATCATCGACGTGTAGCCAATAAATCTGCAGCAACTGCGTGAAGCTATCATGTCAATATGGACCAACATCTCTGAGGAATATTTCCAGTACCTTGTTGAATCTATGCCATAAAGGATTAAGGCAGTTTTGAAGGCAAAACGGTGTCCAACCCAGTACTAGTAAGGTGTACCCAATAAAGTGGCTGGTGAGTGTACATCTATATATTTGTGTGTACAGAAATGTCAGACTACATTCTGACATCCTTGCCAGTGTGGTTGCATTGATTTTCAGATAAAAGACAACCAAGCTCTATACACACAGAAACATGTTTGGGTTTAGCCAGCTAATTGGGCACCACATGTGTCATGTAAATGTCAGCAGGATTTGATCACACTTGAGGATCCTAAGTGGAAACCAGTGGAGTAAAGAGTCAATACAATTGAAGTGATTCTGAAATGTGACAAAACAAATATTTGGACATATCTGCTGTGAAAAGCATACAGTGTGCTGTCTAACAATCTGGCTTCATCCTGCTGAAAAACATCCTGGTTTTGGGGGTGGGGGTGTACTTGGGACCAAATGATTGGTTAGTTAGACCGTCTTAATTTCAGCCTGGCCAAGTTGGCAAGATTGAACAAACTAAAAAACTAATTCAGTTTATATTCTTTCATTGTTTACCTTGACATGGTGGTGTTGAACATTCTCTCCTTTCAATGTGAGGTCCTACACAGACGGGTGAAAGCAACAATGGAAGAGGTTGCGTGCTCATGCATTTCCTCTGACGGACTTGGATGCCAACATCATTACAGGCAGTGGCACTGCAAGGCGTCCATTGACTCCAGTCAGTCCAGTACGAGTGGACTTTAAAAAAAAACATAGAAGACTTTTGTTAAACTGCATATGACTCCATATGGAATACTATTCTCTACCATGATAGATTGTCTGTTGACTAATTGTACCTGGTGGACACTGGAATCGCACATGGTAGTTGGAGCAGCTGCGGCCAAATGGCTGCTCCTTATTGATGCACCAGAAGCCCTTCTCCAGACTGGAATGGACCACCTCTCCTGTATCTGCAGCTGCAATCCAGTCTGTGGTACGAGCCTCCATCGCTACAGGTCGTGAACAGACTCTTTCTCGATAGTAAAAGCGAATAGCTTCTAACCTCTCATAGTCACCGTTTCCTCCCGGATGATCAATATTGAACCAGGATGTCCACTCTGTCACGCCTGGGTTACGCAAAACAAAGATCAGAGTCTGACATTTTACAAGGACAGTATGCTCTTGCTGTGACCCAAAGAGGCGAAGAACGAGACTTTCCAAATTACGTCAGATTTCTGCTTGGTTTACTCAAAAAAAAAAAAAAATCAATCCAGCTTCTTTGCATTATATGAAAAGAAAACAACCTCGCAAATGTGCATGTTGCGTTATGTTGAGCTTTCCCATGGGAGGTATGAATCGGGTGACGTTATTCAAAGCAATGAGAGCTGTCTGAATTGTCTGAGAGATAACTTGCTCCAATTAAGAACATGTGTAAACTCATTTACACGTCAATGAGTCAATGTCTTATTGTTTCAGCATTGCAGTGGCTATAAGCCTTCATCATTAGGCCTCACATTTAATGAAGACGGATGACTCTAGAAATCATTACATCACTTTTTTTAGCATCACAGAGATCCATAGTGTGGTTTGGACCAACTAGGACACCACAAATTAGTTGATTGCATAAAGAGAGCATGTTAATATATCCATAACTACCTGTGGTCTGTGGTTCCACGAGGGTGTTGTAAGCCAGCTTTCTGTTTCTGTCTGTTTGGTTTAACCTCCGAAGACGTGAGCTGTCCCAGATGGGTCCTGTGGGAATTCAAACGTTATTATAGCGTGCTCAGCAAAGGTGCTACCAAAGGAACATTGGCTGCAACTAAATCTACAAGAAACACTGCCCTCCTTAGGGACTAACTAAATTTGGTCTTAAAAAATCTGGACTCAAATTTTGTTTGATCTATTACAGTGCAATATAATTTGCAATGTAATAGATCAGAAGAACTTATTCCTTGCACGTTTCTTAGGTTGCAGACATGTCTGTGAATGCGATCGGAAAATCCTACTTGGCTTTGCAGTGAATGGAATGTGTGCAAAAGACATTTCATATTTAAACAACTTTTTTGTGCATTGGTGCCACCAGAGTCCAAGTGGCCTACTTTTATCTGCTCAGCATCCTTTGCCCACTAATTTAGACTTTTGAGTTTAGTCTGCTCTCATGATTGGCCTGCGGAGGACATGTTTGATTCATTTCTGCACTGTATGTCTTTCTGCTTTGTCTGCTCATATTAGGAGATGCTATTTACATATGAAAGATAGCTGTATCCCCTACATCCCTTCTCAAATGAATCTGGAGACACTTACTAGCCAGGGCCCCAAAGGAGAAGATAGAGTGAAGGGAACAAACACATGGTTTCTCGTGATTTCTAGATGAGACATTACCATAAGATGCACTCCCACATCTCAGATGGAGGCTGCTTTTTTGCGGAGGGTCCTTCCCTCTAAAGGTAAATCCCTGAACCACTTTTCAGAACTGGTTAATAATGTGTGTGTGATCAGGAAATCATAACCCAAGAGATACTTCCACCAATGCCATTCATATATTTTTTCCCCAAAGGTGACGTGTCTTACATATGTAGCCAAGCCTAACATCCTCTAGTAGAAACAGCACAGTGTCTTGACATTGGATTGTTACTGGCATTACTTGATGCTCACACACTGAAGCGCTTATCTGCGGCAGACATGTCAGTCAGCAGCTCTGCAGGACTTCCTCCAAGTCAAAATTACTGGGATCATATTCCTCTCAAATACTATGCTGATTTACCTTGCAGGTTCACCTGAAAGAGCGCTTGTCATTCCGAAAGTACAGATCACAGAATATGAGAATATCATTATTTCCGTTATGCACTTTACTGAGTGGCCCGCTGAGTTTGAGGTGAGGGGCACTTTTCTAAATACCATATTTATTTTTCTGATTATTATATGTCAGACTTTGCTTCATGCTTCTGAAGGTCCCTTAATTGTGAGGGGTGAAACACAACATTTAGTCTTCTATAAATACCTTAATAAATCCATAATTGAAAACATTGGATGGAGATTTATACATGGAGTCAATGCTTTTTCAAAATTTGTCTGTATCGCAGGTGGCACAGTGGCTCAGTGGTTAGCACAGTCACCTCACAGCAAGAAGGTTGCTGGTTCAAGTCCCGGCTGGGGCATTTCCGTGTGGTTTACGTTTTCCCCGTGTTCACGTGAGTTTCCTCTGGGTGCTCAGGTTTCCACCACAGTCCTAAGACATGCGCTATATGTGAACTGGGTAAACTAAATTAGCCATAGTGTGTGTGTGTGTGTGTGTGAATGTGAGAGCATATGGGTGTTTCCCAGTACTAGGTTGCGGCTGAAAAGGCGTCCACTGCGTAAAACATATGCTGGAGTAGTTGGTGGTTCATTCTGCTGTGGTGACCCCTTATAAATAAGAAACTAAGCCAAAGGAAAATATTTTTATTATATTACCAATTGTATTATTTGTATTAAAACTGTACACTAAAAAACGTTGAGTTATTTATTTAACCCAATGGTTGAGTTAAAATAATTGGTGATTTGTTGGGTTATTTTTAACTTTTATTGGGTTATTTATTTAATAACTCAACCATTGGGTTAAATATTTGGTGCTTTGTTGGGTTATTTTTAGCCATTATTGAGTTATTTATTTAATAAGTTAATTAATTGTTATTTCTTTAAAGTTTAAACTGGAGAGTCAGACAAAAATGATCATTAAAAAGATTATTAAAATTACCTGTTAACTTTTTTTCCTTTTTTTTTTTAGACCTTTATAAGTTTCTTTATTCTGTTCAACACAAAAGAACATATTTTGAAAAACGCTGGATACTGGGACGCATCAATTTTCATAGTAGGAAAGAAAATTACCATTGGTCCCCAGCAACCAGCATTATTTAAAATGTCTTCTTTTGTGTTTAACAGATTTCAAAATTCAAAGAATTCAAATTGTTTATTTTCTTAAAAATTTTTACAGAACCAACAGTTTACACATTTTTACATTCTTTTAACACCCCCTTTTCCCTCCCCTCCGCAACAGCGGCAGTTACAGTAATAAGATGTTGCTATCATAAATCCAATAAATACAGATAAATAATATAAACTCAATAAATGAAACGACACACATAGAAAATAATAATAGTTTAAAAAATACATAAAAAACCAACACAATAATAATAATACATAAATAAATCAAATAAGATAATTACATTTTACCGTACGTCTCAAAATATGCCAAATATTTTCCCCATCTTCTCTGATAATCATTCAATTTATCAAGTAATCTATGTCATTTTTTCATATGCTGCCACCTTCCCTAATTCCTTAACCCATACTTGAAATGATGGTGGACCTGCTGAACGCCATCCCCTCATAATGATTCATCTTCCAATCATAATACTTATTTGAATTCACTCTGACATCTTCACACCAGACCCCAACATGAACGGGTCTCCCAGTGCTTATATTTTAGGACAAAACGAAAAGCAGCATCCAGAAACATCCTGAATGTAATTGTGCACTTTAACCCAGAATTCCTGTATTTTAGAACAGGACCACAGGGCATGCATTAAGTCTCTTTCTCCGCCAGGTCCTTCAGCCCAAGCCTGAAAAGCCTATCTGGAGTCCAATAAAAACTATTTTAAATTTTAAATTGTATTAAGCATACTCCAAAATTTCTTGACATTGCTTTACAATTTTGGCAAATTTTCTTCCAATGTTCATCAATGTAAGTGTACAATTTAGATCTTTACTCCAAACAGTTTTAAGCGCAGAATGGAAACTACAGCCTATCTTTTCCATAAACCATTTATGAGAGAATTTTTTAAGAAAGGTGTGTAGAACTGCATCTGTAAACTCATGACTAACAAACCCTCGTATCCATGGCTGTAAGATTCACCTGATTTGTCTGTGCTAAATTATATTATTCAAAAGGTATTTACTATTCACACCAAAGTACACCAAAGATGATATCTAAAGAATCAATGGGCATGTGCATTTAGCCTCTGCTTACAAAGATGATGGCTTAAACTAGGTTCTTGAATGGTTGGAAAACCAGGGACAGTGTGCATATGGCCCAAAGGCTTGAAAGGGCTCATAGAGCTTGTTCATAT
>CAIGQZ010032594.1:17349822-17367553 GCA_903798205.1 Danio tinwini | reverse complement strand
TTTTTTTTTTTGTTTTTTTTTACTTCAGCAATAAACATTTATAACACATACAAGGCCACTAATACATAATAAGCAATAACTTAGTTGATTTATTACAAGACAGAAGGACTGCATGGCCGTGACCTCACTGGAACCTTATAATATCCACACCTAGTAACAGGGCATTATTAGGATCAGGTGTGTACTTTGAAGTGGAAACTATAAGTTACCAACATCTAAAAATATACCCTAACTACGCATCAGTGTCTTCCTAACATAGACTGACACCCTGCCCTCCCATAACAAAGCACTCGTGCCAATTTTATTTTGGGAGATGGCTCACACAAGAGTGTAATTTAAACTTGGTTCAGCAATTCAGTGATTATTTCGTACCTATCTTACTGCCAGGGGTTTTACCCCACAATTTAAAGTGTAATATCATTACTCTTTTTAGGACTACTCGAGTCACCTCATAAAGTCTGCACAGTGTCCAACAGGCATACACAGACAATTAATCTATTCATCTAAATAACAGTCTGTGGCCTTTTAATAAGACATTCCCCTTTTTAATGTGTGTTTGGTGTATTCCTACCCAAGCCAAAAGCTAATCAAAATACATGCGAGTTTTGGGCTTTAATAAAAGAGCTACGTCAAAGCTGCGGCAGAGTGGTTAGCGCACATGCTCTCTTGACATGCTACTTATATGAGAATCATCAAAAAAAAAAAGGCTTCCAAAAAGTTTAGACACAAAAACATGCCAAAATTTAGCTGACATTAGCATCATACTTTCTGAAAGTTCTTCCCAGGTTCTCCCAAAAGGGGAGGTAAATCATTTCGGCATGTTATGTAATCCCTTTGACAAAGCGCTACAGTGCTAGCCCACATTCTCATACACATTAGGGTGGGTGCAAAAACACTGTGATGTCTTTAATGTAGTATACGAGGTTGGTAACAAGTAGGGATTTGTTTGAAATCAGAGACATTTCATTTAAGAAGGCTGTGTGCCCAGGCAGTGGTCGCAAAATTGCATTCCACATCCCATCGTGTTTTAATGAATGCAAATGAGCGCTCCAAAGTGGTTTTGTCTGTGTGTTTATCCTGCGTCGGCAAACATGTGGAAGTAGTTTCGTGCTTCTGGCACTTGTCCTGGCTGAGGTGTGCTCGAATAGAAGATGATGGTGAGCTCTGTCTGATTGGGTTGAGAAGAAGATTAGGAGACACCGACCGTTCCATAGACTCTGATGTGGGGATGCATCTGTGCTCCATTATTCTAAACTGAACTACTCTATTGTCACAGAATAAAAATGAAACCCAAGCTAGATTGGTGGGTGTGCGTTTGAAATGATCTGGATTCGTTCCCTCGTCTTTGAACTGTTGCACCCAGATATCTGAGCTGAAGTGCCGGCTTGAACATAGAACACACTGGAGTGTTTGTTAGATTGGAGAACTTTCAGTGGACTTGTTTTTCAATAATAAATGTAAAACTTTCCAACACAATATAAAACTAGAGCATAATTTTCAATAATAGGATTGTTTTAAACTGTATATTGATTCAGTTTAAAATGCATTATTGTTGCTATATGTCTTAATTTTACTTCACAAAAATTGCATAAAAGGTAGTTAAATCACTGTAACACACATTGATTGTTTTATAAATTTGTGAGACTACATTACCATAAAAAAGTATAAATAGCCTATATTTTTAACTGGACAAACAGACAATAATACACATTTTTCATATAGGTCTAGCTAGTTTTTTTAATTTATTTGACCTGTTGTAAGTGTTGTAAAGGAAAACTAAATAACTTTAATTACACTAAATCACAAAAAATGAAGCTGACAGTATTTGGTCAATTCTTATATCATTATTATTGCTAATAATAGGCCTAATAAAATGTTTAAATAATAATTTTGCAAAATCTGATCAAAAACAGATTGTTTCATGAGAAATTTATAGTAGGCTATGCATACATTAGCTAATTAGTTTACATACAGTACATGATCTAATTGGCGGTTAGGTGCCGGTGGCCGCTTCATGGAAAAAAAAGCAGAATTGAGACGTGTAACCTCTCGCAACGTTACCTTTGATCCCTCTTTCCACCCTATTTTTCACTTCAAAGCAGCAGAGATCGATGTACCGGGCAGCTGAACTTCAGAGCAGAGTGAAACATCTGGAGAATAAATCGTTTGAATGGAGCAGATTAGAGAGTGGCAATATTTACTTTGGACTGTTCAAAATGGCTTCGCCGTGTCCTGGATGAAACTGGCACGAGCGTGCGGGCTTGCAGCTCATTACCGGATGACTGAGCGACATCTGGATATTTAAATCCTGAATTTTAGTCCTAAAGGTTTTTAAAAGCCTTGACTTAGACCTCAGCAACGCCAAGCTCTATTTTCCGTTACCGGTGGCTGTCTACCCGTGTTGGGAAACAGGTAATAAATTCCGCAGAGAGTTTGAGGTGGACTCGAGACGAGATGATGGAGTGTCAGTGAAGGTAATGGATGCAGATAAAATGGTGCCATCCAAATGTCAGTAGAATTCGTTGGGCAGTTTTGCAGTATTTCACAACGAGAGTATAAGTCAGTCATTCAAATAATACTTGACTTTGCTATATAAATGACAATGTGATAAGGTAGCCTAAAACTTCTGCTCTGTTCTTATGTCAGACTATTTAAATGGATAATTCAGCCAAAAATGAAAATTCACTCACTGTTTTCTCACCTTCAAGTTGTTCCAAACCTTTATGAATTTCTTTCTTCTGTTGAGCACAAAAGAAGATATTTCGAAGAATTATTGACTTTCATTGTAGTAAAAACAAATAGCATGGAAGTCAGTGGTTACAGGTTTCCAGCTTTCTTTGAAATATCTTTTGTGATGAACAAAATAAGGAAGTAAAAGGCAAAAGGTGAGTAAATAATGACAGAATTTTTTTTGGGGGTGAACTATCCCTTTAAATATATAATTGCAGTTTTATAAATAAACAGATGGGACAGATGGTATTTGCCTATATTGAAATCACCTTCATCTTATTTAAAATCACATAATAAGCCAAAATCCTTTCAAAGTGTCAACTAATATGCAGCAACACAAAACAGAAGCAGATTTGTAGGAAAACAGTTTGATTTACCAAAGATAATTCCAGCCCTGCAAGTTGATACAACCATCACAAACAAACAAACAAACAAACTCTGCTGTTTCTTAGGTCTTAAATGCTGACAGCTGTATCCAAACTGTTACGTAATTAAATAACAATTAAGATAGTTATTTAAATCAGATTACCTTGTGCCAGAGACACAACAAAGACAGTAGACAGCACCAACGTCACCACTGTGAAGTCCCACATAGTGCCACTGTCACTGATGGGCAGCTGCTGGTAGCAAAACCAAATGTAGAAACAGATATGGCTTTGTCAAGTTTTTGAGTAACTCGACCAATGAATTTGTTTCTCCCTTCCTTCAAAATCAAGTCTGATAAGTTTCGTGAAGTTCCCAGAGTTTTAAAAGACAGGGATGGAGTGGAAAGTGGTCCAGACCAGCCCACTCCTGCTCGCCATTGGCCAGTGCACTAACATCTGTGTCCTTATATCATTCCAGCAGACAAAAAGAACAGACAGATGTAGGAGAAAGGTGACTATTGCATCAGAAAAATGTTATGTTTGTGGTTTTAATTAAGATATGCTGCATTACCACAAATCAATAAAGCACTTTGTGTGTTTTATGATGTGCTAGACTTGGAATGTTAGACCATTTTCATCACAAATGAAGATGTTAATGTGATGACAACAGATTATTATTATTTTTTTTCCTTCCAAAATCTGTTTATTTCACAATAGATTTTTCATATTCTTCTAGCATGCACCTTTTAGCATTTCAGGAATGTTCTTTCAACATTGAGTGACTGGACAGACAGTAAAATGACTGTAACCTGAAGCACCTGTTGTGTACAAAGGCAGTTATAAACATCCAAATACTTCAGTCACGGACACTGATGGCAATAATTATTTCACATTGTTTGAAGGTGTGTAATTCTTTTTCTGTAATGTGGAATAAACTACAAAAAAAGCTAATAATATTATATGTTGCCAACTTGGAAAGAAATTATTAGCCAACAAATGTAAGTTGTTCTTTTATTTTTCCAATTTTGCTGTAAAATCACAGAATTTACACACTTTGTCCTTAAATTAAATGTAATGATCATCCAAAATGAGTCCAAATGGCACACAGTCATCTTCCCTCCAACACAATCTCAGAATTCTTACTTTTTGATTATATTGCTAATTCGTATGAATTTGTACGAACTTATTTGTCCAATTTAGTACACTGTAAAAAAAAAATATATATATATTTTTTTTACATTTTTTTAAATTTGGGTGCCAGAAAAAAAACTTACCAGACATTTCTGTAATTTAATGTCCTCTATTTTATAGTAAAATGCTGTAACTTAACGTCCGTTATTTTATAGTACATTTCTGTAATTTAACTTTCGTTATTTTATAGTACATTTCTGTAATTTAATGTCCGTTATTTTATAGTACATTTCAGTAATTTAATGTCCGATATTTTATAGTACATTTCTGTAATTTAATGTCCGTTATTTTATAGTACATTTCTGTAATTTAACGTTCATTATTTAATGGTAAATTTCTGTAATTTAAAGGCTGTTATTTCATAATACATTTCTGTAATTTAACGTTCATTATTCAATGGTAAATTTCTGTAATTTAAAGGCCGTTATTTTATAGTACATTTCTGTAATGTAACGTCCGTTATTTTATGATTAATCTCTAATTTTAAGGCCATTATTTTATAGTAAATTTTCGTAATTTAACGGACGTTATTTTATAGTAAATTTCTGTTTTCTACATTTTTTAAACCGTAAAATAACAGATTTTTTTTTACAGTGTACGATTTGCTTATGCCCCCAATGACGGTTTGATTTCAGGGTGAGTTTGCGTGCCACGCCTCCTTTTTAAAATTGTACCTTTTCATTTGACTGAACTCAAATTTGTATGAATATAATAATTAATATAATATTAATATTTTTTTCCCCATTTTTCAAGTGCCTTGGACTTTGGACTTACTTTAGCTGTTTATTCTGATGAATCCTTTACTCAATAGCACCGACACATTAATTAAGCTACCCCTGAGCACTTTTTGTTTGATTTTGGATCGTAAAATAGTTACATTTCCTTGTGAGATCAGGCTGCTTCCATCATACAGCACTGCATTTATAATTGTTACAATGAGCACTTATTATGATCGACTAACGGTTTCAGCCAAAAAAAAAGGAAACATTTTATAGGTTTTGCCTTTTCGTTTACACTACAAAATCATTTTTCTGGGACTAAAAATGCATAAAGTTTTTGAAAATGCAATCATTAGCTACGTTTCCATTAACCTTTTTTATGCGCATTTTAGATATACAGATAAAAAAAAATTGGTTGATGGAAATGCCAAGATGCGCATCAATTTTGAAAATGTGCATAAAAATGTCTGCGCATAACTAAGTAGGATAAACATTTATTTGATAAGAAAAGATGTACATGAACTACGATGGAAACACTTTTACCGAACAAATTCCAGTATGTGCATTAAAAAAAGTTATGTGATGATAAAAATGTGTGTGAATGAACAAACCAGCAGGCTAAGCACATTGTAAAGCATCTGAAATGTTGTTTTGGTCATTCTAAAACGCCTTAATCGTTTCAGTATTAGTTATTATATTATTAATTACCTCCAGAACTGTCAAGAGAGTCTGTGTTTCACGTCTCACGCCTTCAAACGCCCCCACGCAATCATTGCTTGTCGGCATCGTCTTCTGAGGCACAAGTCATTTTTTATTTAAGGAACAGATTCACGCAGCTTCTACCACATCAAATTCCATTTTTACTGTTGATATTTGGTGCCAGTTAATCAAGAAGTGACGATTTTGTTTTCTTTGACTCATTGGATGGAAACGCTTTTTATTCGCACATCTTTTACGCAATATTCCTGTTTTGCGCAAAGTCAATTCACATTTTTGGATGAAAACATAGCTAATCATTGTTCTGTCCATGTAAACACACGAAAACGTAAGTAATTGAAAACAACATTGTCATGTGTGTGCATAGTACATATTTAGGGGAGTGTAGATTAAAGGCAAGCGCAAAACAAACATACAACAATGGTGGAGTATGTGATAGCACTGACTAAGTTTACATGTACATTAGTAATCTAATTATTTACCTTTATCTGAATAAGACAATAATATGATAAAGGTGTTTACATGAGTTACGTTTTGAATGTTCCTTTCATGGTCCTGTTTTACATGTTATAGCACATAATTCAATTAACGTCATTGTGTTACAATTCAACACTATTTTTTCTAGCGTTTCACGCAACAACATGTTGTTCTCGTTATAGCACCATATGTGATTTTGGGTGTTTTGTTTTTGATTTTGATATACTGTAGGTAAGCAAGTCCAAAATCCAGAGATCCATGTTTTACGTTGATTGTCACAAATTTGCATACAGCCGCTAATATTTTTGCCATGCATCTTTAGGTAATTTTAACAAAACCATGACAATATTGATAAAACAACCATTTTGGTCACTAATCTTGATATGAAAATTCCATACGATTACATTACAACAGTATACCTTTAAGAGCATGCTAGATGACACGAAACATGATTTAAATGTAGAAATAGAGAGATACTAGCATGAAATCCTTTTCATTTCTATTTATTTGAATTTTATAATTCAGCCAGAGCTCCAGACTAAAAGTCCAAAACTTTAAAGTCTAACCCTTGGTTCATGAGTTATGGCAATTGGGTTTAAACCATTTGTACTGTAAATATATTTCATGCATGCTACATATACAGCGCTGTTCCACTGTCTAGGATCATGCATTAGCAACAACCATGATGGGGAGATGCGTTCACTTGCCAATCAAACATTTATGGTCATTTTGAAAGCATCAACGAACACAGAGAATTTTGGGGGGGAAGAAAGATCGTAGATTACAGTGAAATTGTTTATCAAAACAGAATAAACAGCCAGATTTGCAAAGAAAAGCACAGACCAAAATATTTACCCCAACTCCTAGGCAGTCTAAACAGATTTTCATATTTTCCTTTGTCACCATATTGAGTGCATATGGCATTTGCCTGCTACCTTTGTGAAGCTTCCTGTGTGTGTTTAAAGACAATAAACCTACTTTTTGGCCTTCGATGGAGTGGACAGAAATGTAAAATGTTTATTGGCAGACCAAGAAATATGATCTCCGGATGATTTCGTGTCCACCTTTTGATGACTATATCCGAGTTTACACAATGTCCCGAAGCAGCCTATAATGCATTAGTGATGAATCATTACGATATTCCTGTCCACATACTGTTGCTTTAGACAGAAACATTCCTTTAAATCACCCACGCCTTTTCCTGACTTTTGAATAAATCTCTGGGAAGAAATAATATACTTTATGGTCTAAGGAATATCGTAACAACCTCTTGTTCCCAAATACTGGCTAATAGAGCACATTTTCCGAGGTTTGGCTAAATAATAACATCCGCAGGTTCCTTTAAACACCCGAATTTGAGGTCGAAATGATTAAACACACTTTTTTTACATAGATAATTTATTCATTCAACCTATAAGAACTAAGAAAACACAAGTACATTGAGCATGTATAATAAAAACAAAACGATGTACACAATTTTGGATGCTATACAACTTTTCCCAAAAAAAGTACAGGTGAATAAACTCGCATTGGAGTAAAATTCCAGCAGAAATGCATTGGATTTGGAGGATTTGTGCACATTAAACTGGAGGCACTATTAGGATAATGCACTTTGAAAATATCCAACATTAAGAAGACTTGTGTGCTGAACAAAATTGTATTTTGGCGATTTAGAGAAGTCAACAAATGTTGAAAGTTTGCAAAATTCAATAAATAGTTCTAACTCCACCTCTGAAACTCGCCAAAATGTCTAGTCATATTTGTCAGTTACTGAATGCCACAGAACCATCTAGAAAATACAAAAGGGGAAAAACCATCTTGTTAATCAAAATACAGGCTTGTAGAAACGGCTACAGTTCTATAATACATTCTGTGCCGGGAAATTCTGGCAGATTGAGTTCATATTTTTTCTGAATGTCATAGGGCAGGAATCGCCCCGCCAGAAAGTGCTTTCCCGAGAAGCCCATTGCACACTTTTTGGGAGCTGTCAGAGAAATGAGAACTTCTGGATTTATCCCATCTTTGGCGGGTTCATCGACATCCCAACCTTCAGGAGAGAGAGAGATAGAAAAAGTGAATCTTTTCTCACCATCGCTGGTCATTACTTTCTCCTAGATAAGAGGTGGAAAACTGGCTTGTCCAGATCATACATCACACTATATTGTCATGTGGAAACCAAAAATGCAATGTGTCAGCCATCAGCTGCAATTTTCAAATAAGGTCTCCCGATGACATAATGGCTGTGAGGTTCCTTCAGTTTGATTATTTGTCTGTTTTGTGAACACTTTGGGTCCAGTGCAACACATTTGCGCACAAAGGTCTCTGGTCAGCTCATTTATCAAAAATTGTGAAAAAACTCAGTTTTCATCACTCAGTTCTCCTTAGAGGTGTTAGTGACTCATTTCTCAGACTTTCGCATTTTACAAAATGCGTCAACAATTTAAGTTTTTTTATTATTTTGTTTGACTTCTGCAGTCTTCAAAATTTAAATGTCTAGTAGCTTTTATAAAAAGTAGCTGGTAGTCATTAACCTGAGAGGTTAATAATTATTTTTCCCCTTAATAACAAGGACTATTTTGCATACTTATATATACTATTTTATACACATATATAAACACTTACACTTAGTGTTTGTATTTTTTTTAAGAGGTGCGCATCAGCGTTGGTGACAGCCACAGCGAGGGCTACCACACGAAGGCTACGCCGAAGCATACATGTGCACTTGATGCAGAAGTATAAATCAGCCTTGAGTCCTAAAGCCCCAGTACAGTGAAGGGGACACTATACTGTAAGTGGGCGCCATCTTTCGGATGAGACGTTGAACCAAGGTCCTGATTCTCTGTGGTCATTAAAAATCCCATGGCACTTCTTGTAAAGACTCCGGTGTCCTGTTTGACTTGTATAGCAATACATAGTAGTGGCTACCAGCAAGTTAGCTAATAACAATTAGGATCAGATGTTAATTATTAATTCTTAGTATTGTAATGACTATTGAAATGTTTAGTGTTTGACTTTTACAGCAATTCATAGCTAGTGGCTATTAGCAAGGTTTGCTAATAGCTATTAGCCATCAGACTTTAATAATCCATTTTCTAATAGAGTGACTATTTGTATTCATTCAAAAATTCACACATTTAACATTTATTAAGTCTTTAGTTTGACTTTTACAGCAGTTCATAGCTGGTAGCTAGTAGCTTAACAAACAAATTAACAAATCGTCATCTTGGAATTATAAAGGTTCTATCTGCCTTCTGAATGATTTTGAGATATTGAGCGTCAAATTTTTTATGTTCCATAGCAAACAGTATGTGTGTAACACATCTTAAAATGTAAACAACTGAAAAAAACATCCAATAATGTAAATAAGTTGTCATTTAATAAGAATATGTCAATAACTCAGTTTTGACAAAAATGTCAGATAGAACCTTATAATTCTAAGGTAATGAAATAACTATTAGCATCAGATGTTAATAATCCATTTCCTTGAATTAGAAAAACTATTTTACATGGATACAAATGGGCACACATTTATTATCTAGCTATTAGCTAGCAATTCATGGTAAGCTAGTAACCTTAGCCTTAGACATTATCGAATCGTTAATATTCATAGAATCTTGTAGTGATAATGGCATCTATAGCTAACATTAGACATGTTAGTAATCATCCTATTTCGGTTTATTCAGTATTAAGTTAAACTTTTAAGATTTTATCTTGATGCTTTTAGCAAGAGTAGCCAATAGCTATTACTTATGGGTGTTAATAATGTAATGGGTGTTAATAATTATAGATAGATAGATAGATAGATAGATAGATAGATAGATAGATAGATAGATAGATAGATAGATAGATAGATAGATAGATAGATAGATAGATAGATAGACTATTTTGCATATATTTTAGGCCTAATTCTCAACTTCTAGTATCTATTAACGAGTGGCTAATTAGCCCTGAAAGTGTTGGCAATCCATTTTCTACAATATTATGATTGTTTTGAATACTAACATTTATATGCCAGCTGGTGTTGTTACAACATTACTGAGCTCAAACTAAGTGGTGAAATAGTTAAGTAATTGTGTAAATAAATACTGCAGTACGCTAACATTTCTAGCGCACATTATTTAGCTATTCCGTAAGCAGTTTAGTATATGCCTGTCTAGAAGTCTGATAAACTAAAAAGAGACTATCTCTGTAAAACTTTATTTCTTCTTCCTCTGCAAGTGACTGCTCTATTTACAGAATATAGCATTACATTTTCACTGCTGCACCACACACTAAAGATGCCGTGGGCAGAAATTCTCTGAAACGTCAGGATGTGTCTTTAATGAGCAGTTACCAGAGGGCACGTCCACACTAACGATGGGTATTTTGACCTGCTTGAGAGTCACCAGCATCCCAGCATAAGGCTCCTTCACGTCCTTGTGGTCAGTTTCGGGTCCCAGGATGGCGTCGATCACCAGATTGTAGGCATCATTTAACAGCTGGACCTGGATGTCAGGGTCAGACGAGACTCAATGAGGATTGACACGTGTCCAGAAGAGTGAACATCACATTGACATCTTTCTGCCAGTGGGCTAAGCTTCATTATTCTAGACTGACACTTACCTCTGTGGGAAGATAGGATAGGAAAGGGATGTCCATTTTCTCGCATTGAACAGTGAAGTCCTGGTGCAAACCCAGAGTAGAACGTTTGGGATAGAAAATTGTGGGCTCGTATTCCTAAATGAGGAAGAAAAGGGTTTCTGTTAGGAACAAACACAGCATTTTTTTTTTTGACCATGTCTCAACTTTTCTTTCAGATTCAATATATTTTCATAAATTTTTTCTTCAGCTTAGTCTCTATTTCAGAGGCTTCCACAGCGGAATGAACCACCAACTATTCCGGCATATGTTTTACGCAGCGATGCCCTTCCAGCCGCAACCCAGTACTGGGAAACACCTATACACACTACGGACTAATAGGTTTATTCAATTTACCTACAGCATATGTCTTTGGACTGTGGGGGTAACCAAAGCCCCCAGAAGAAACCCACACAAACACAGGGAGAACATACAAACTTCACACAGAAATGCCAACTGACCCAGCCAGGACTCGAACCAGCACCATACATGAACCAGACAGTCCATGCTTAGTCTCTATGAAATATTTAGGCCCCCGGTGGATATGTAGGGACATTTTTGAGTTCATAAATCCTTTAACATAATTGAATTTCAGAAGACCATTAGTAGTGATTAATGTGGACTAAAAATGTATGGTTTTCCAGCACCTCATCTGGTCTGGGTGCAAGCTATAGTCTCGATGAGTTCCCGGGTAAGTTCATTACAAACCTGCAGTTAAACTTAATGTTTTTGTTACATAACGTTGGTACCGACACAAGAATCCATGGCAGATGTACGTGGGGAATGTATAAAACAGCTGCCATCGTGTGATGACCCTCTATTGTTCGTTTTTTTTTTTTTTTTCTCTCAAGACTTTTTTTTTTATTATTATTCGTTCCAAGAATCTCATCATGTAAACTGGCCAAATCCTGACTGGCCAAATCCTACGTAACTTCACTCCATCAGAACAAAAAGAAGAAGAACTTTAACAGAGTGTATGTTTATTAGATGGATACTGATGCTCCATAAATCCAGCATCGCAGAGTAGTTAAATTGAGACATATGGTTTTATCCATGGGACTTTGGATTTTGAAAAGTACTTCCTCTTTGACAGGCTTGGGGAGGGGCTGAAATCTAAGAGGGATTGATTTCATGAAAAAGAAAATTTGTTTTAGAAGAACAACAGATAAAGTAAAAGTGGAGCTGTGGCGAAACATTGTTCGAAAATATTGATTTTTAAAATGCATCATTTTTCTCTCTTAGATCAATTCTGAGCTTAGTTTTTAACAGCAGATGGCACTCTAGGCTAGTTTTTAACCATACACTCTAATGCTGACAAGGAACAGTACTAGTGCGACTTATGTAATAATGTAATGTAATGTAATGTGTCTATTTATGTAGCACATTTATCGTGTACGGCCATACACCCAAAGCGCTTCACAATCATGAGGGGGGTCTCTCCACACCACCACCAGTGTGCAGCATCCACTTAGATGATGCGACAGCAGCCACAGGATAATGACGCCAGTGAACTCACCACATACCAGCTATAGGGGGAGTGGAAAGACAGTGATAGAGCCAATTCAGTGGATGGGGAAGATTGGGAGGCCATGATGGGTAAGGGCTAATAGAGGGAATTGGGCCAGGACACTGGGGTTTCTCCCCTAGTCTTGTCAGCCCTAGTCGAGTCAGTGCCATGGGATTTTTAATGACCACAGAGAATCAGGACCTCAGTTCAAGGTCTCATCCGAAAGATAGTGCCCACTGACAGTATAGTGTCCCCTTTACTATACTGGGGCTTTAGGACTCAAGGCTGATTTATACTTCTGCGTCAAGCGCATGCGTATGCGTATGCTTCAATGTAGCCTTCGTGTGGTCACGTAGCCCTCGCTGTGGCTGTCACCGACGCTGATGCGCACCTCTCAAAAAATATAACTACATGTCGCAACAACGTGTAGCGCAAGCTCTGTGATTGGTCAGTTTGGTAGCGCTGACGAATGTAGGCGGGACCGAGAGCCACACGAACCCGTTGGAGCGAGTGTTTACAAGTGTTGAGTCTTGTGAAGGAGCTCAGATGAAGAGAGGTTGAGCACCCCCAGCTGGTCTTTCTAACACTGCTTCCAACAACAACCTAGTTTTCCCATGTGGTTTCTCATCCAGGTACTGACTAGGCTCACCCCTGCTCAACTTTAATGCGTAACCACTCTTGGTCTGCAGGGTGATATGGCTGTGGCACATTATATGCAATCTGGCTTTTATGTCATGAGATTAATGTAAACACAACCGACTATGAACACACTTGTAATTCGCTTAAAACGATTATTTTAGGTTAAAGTGGTAAGAAATTTGATGCAAGCAGAGTAAATCATACAGCGCCAACTGCTGTTAAAAACGAATTAAATTCCAGTTTATTGGAATTCAGTTGATTGGTATTTATATTTCATATCTGTTTAGAATAATTGCAATCGCCACTTGCTTGCATGGTTCAGGATCTGTAGAGCTGCGCATCGATGGAATTGCTCTTCAGTGTTTGGACTCTCAGTAGTGATTATTAACCCACACTGACCTGAGCTAAACTGAACTGAACTTAAAACACTGAAAACTGAACCGACACTGTTTCAATTCACTATAAACTTCCATGTGAAGCTGCTTTGACACAATCTACATTGTATAAGCGCTATACAAATAAAGATTAATTGAATTTAATTGAATAATTATAGTTCCAAAGCGGCTTTACAAAAGATGCACATTATTACTACATTACAGTCAAAATTTTAAAAATGAAAGGAGTTGTGTAATGACCTTATTCTGCTGTTTATTCTGTTTTCTGATTGTTTTGGAACTTCCGATTCAGTTGTCAATAGGAGAAATGGCTATGAATAATAAACGGTAGAAAACGGTCAAACTGCGTGCTTTACAAACTAGTGTGTTCATGACTATACATACAGTAAAAAGTAGACATATGTAATAATAAAATATCAGTTTGCAACATCAAGCATCAAAAAGTGTTTTTTAATGTCTGAAACTCAATGAAAGTGAATGACACTGGGAGTCTTGAGCCACAAAGATTCCAATGACTGCGCCCGCTCGAATATAAAGAATAAGGTCAATAGGGTGGACAATTTGAAGATGTCATCCAAAGAAAAATTCATTTCAGAGGAAGAACAATTTTTGTTTTTTAAATCAAAACTACACAATCAGCCAATTAAACTGAATTAAGAAAGCATACAGTCGATTACGATTTCATGTTGACTTTTAACCCCTTCTTTATCTATTCTGTCTCTGTGTTCTTTGGTGTAACGCTCTATACTTACAAACATGCGCAGATGGCGCGCACACACCAAACCGATGGAGCCGTTCTGCTCAGGACCACAAACAACCAGCAGGGTGGGCTGCTTTTTACTGAGAGAGCTTAAAGGGAAAGCCTGGAGAGAGACAGCAACAGTTATACACAGACTCATCCCGACATCTGCATAGGGAGAGTTAATGTTCATTACAATAACCCAGCAACAGTTGCAACAATAGTAAATACCCATGGAACCATTGTCACAGGATGCACCCTTAAAATAACACACTTTCTGACAGGTTTATAAACTGGACCATCACTACTCAGATTTTCCGACACATGTCTACACACTTATCAAACTATGTCTATAAAGGTGAAGAGTCTAATTAATTCATTGCCAAGCAGAACTGACAAAATATTAACAGTTTGCAATTAGGATTTCGTCGGTTATTGGTTGACCAAACAGCTTCAAATGCATGCCATTGGTTGAACTGTTGCTTTGCGTGACTGGTCAGAACACTTCAAGTCAGAATGAAATCAAAATGTACTCTTCTTATTTTTATATGTACACTACCTGACAAATGTTTTGTCGTCAATCTCAATTGTAAAAGCAACAAATAATAACTTGACTTCTGGTTGACCATTTGAAAAAGCGTCAGAAAGTAGATTTTTCCACTGAATCATCTGCTGAACTGCACCCCAATCATCACAAATACTGCAGAAGACCTATTGGAACCCGCATGGACCCAAGATCCTCAGAGAAAGCTGTCAAGTTTGGTGAAGAAAAAAAAATCATGGTTTGGGGTTAAATTCAGTATGGTGGCGTGCGAGTGATCTGCAGAGTGGATGGCAACATCAACAGCTTGAGTTATCAAGACAATTGTGCTGTCCATTACATTACAAACCACAGGAGAGGGCAAATTCTTTAGCGGGATAGCGCTCCTTCCCATACTTCAGTCTCCACATCAAAGTTCCTGAAAGCAAAGTAGGTCAAGGTGCTCCAGCATTGGCCAGCCCAGTCACCAGACATGAACATAATTGAGCTTGCCTGATCATATTTTATTTTGGTAAAGTAAGTGTAATCTAGGGGTCTTTGCCTTTCATATTTGCCACTTCTTATACTAAGTGAAGTTTATTTATAAACTAATTTCGAGAGGATCACGTGATTATGATTAAACACGGCTGGTCATGCATTAACCATGGATGACCAACCAATCAGACGATTTCTAACCCACTATAAAGAGCCAGAGTTTCTTACTACAGTCATCTTCGTTTGAAGAATCCCCCCTTCCACCCCTACTCCTCCTCTTTTCCTTTTATAGGGCGGCACGATGGCCCAGTGACTAGCACTGCGGCCTCACAGCAAGAACGTCACCGGTTCAAGTCCTTTAACAGACTGGCTGTCGTTTCTGTGTGAAGTTAGCATGTTCTTCCCGTGCTTGCGTGGGTTTCCCCCGGGTTCTCCGGTTTCCTCCCACGTTCCAAAAACATGCACTACAAGTTAATTGAACAATCTAAATTTAGCACTTGTCAAACTTTTATCCATCAGCATATCTCTCCGTAGCAACTATTTTCTGTCATCAACTCTTACAAAAGGGGGGAGTTCTCGAGATCTACCTTAGCTCAAAGCTCCCCTCTCGCCCCGCAAACGGGAGGGAGCCCAGGGTTCAAGGACCTTTTGAGCTCAGGGCTCTCTCCTGGGACAGCATGCTAAACTTGCTTATAATCAATCATCAGCTAAGTGTGAACTCTTGAAATGATCAACTAGAAGTTAAGTTATTATTTGTTGTTCCTAAAACAGTATATGGTAATGCTTAAAATTGTATTATATTTTATTATAAATTATATTATTATAAAAATTATGTATATTATATAAATATAATTCTAAATTATATTTATTTATTCTAAATTATATTTGTACACTTCATTATTTGGTAAAGTTTCATTTGCCCTTGAATAAAAACCTTCTCTCCTCTATCGAAACGACTTCACTTCTAGTCACATTGAATGCCTTAAGGGAGGGGCCTGGAAAGTAATCTTCCAGTGATTCCATTGGTTCCCAAAAACAAAATTATGCATCTCTCTAAAAAATGTAATTCATTTAAGGACTGTTTCAAGTGGATGTGTCACGATAGAGGGAAAAAAGGACAATTTTAACTTCTGTTTCATGACGACTTTAAACAAACATAAGTGTTTTCATAAGTATTCACAAAGAAACCAAAGACTGAAATATTTTAACATTTGGAATTATATTCATTACTAATGCGCCTGATGCATATCAACCATGAACATGATGTTATGAAGAGACTAATGAAGTAAAAACAACAGTTAAGGTAATGCACACTGAATTCATCTCCAATTAACCAGCGCTGTAATATGGTCCACGGCACAGCAGTGGGCGTAATTGCACACTTCCGAGAAAGAGAGGAAGCCAGAAGCTAATGAAGCTAATGGCACTTTGGAGAGAAATTATCAGCTGACATGGATGTTCCATTAGCAAACTGATGAAGTTTAGATTACATTATCATCGCTTGGCGTCTTAGTCAAAGCACAGGGTGAACAAGAGTTGAACAAGCGTTTTGAGTGTGGAAAATCAACATCTGTCTCCATCTGTTGTCATGTTCAGGCGGAATCTGAGTAGGACCTTTTCTCCATAGAGAGCTCGTCAATGAAGTCGATTGTAATGGGAAATGTTTGGAAGTAACTAAATGTTACAAAGCCATTGACTGGTTTAAGTCATGTGACACAAGCACAAAGCACAATTTCACAGGTAAAAAGAACAAAGCTTCAGGTAGCATATTTCAATAACTAAAAAGAAGTCTTAGCATTTAGCACTCTAGCATGAAAGAATGCAAACCTTTTTTATGTGTTATAACTCATAATGAGAGATTTTGCACAGACTGACCCCCGTAGGCCAGGAGAGGTATTGAACATTGCCGCAAAATGCATTCACTGGATGTCTGCGTCTGTATATGAATCAAATTAAGTCAGGGGTGCCCAATCTCAGTCCTGGAGGGCCGATGTCCTGCAAAGTTTAGTTCCAAACTCAATTAGACACACCTGGGTTAGCTAATCAAGCTCTTAATAGATTTTCTAGAAACATCCATGCAGGTGTGTTGAGGGAATTCGGAGCTAAAATCTGCAGAACACCGGCCCTCCAGAAACCAGTTTGCATACCCCTGAAGTAAATGCATTAGTGATTGAACCAATTACTTTGCAAAATGATTCGAAGCCTCCACTCTTTTAGAGAAGAGAATGCCTTTTATTGTCACTGTACAAGTATACAATGCACATTACATACATATGCGATGAGATTAAGGGCATCTCACTACTCGTGCAATCATGTAAATATATCCTTTCAATACAATCACACTAAATAAGCTACAGTAGAAATAAACAGTAGCGCAAAAATAGGGGATGAAAGGGGGCTGAATGAGAGATATATACAATATGTATATAATTAGATGTGTTTTGCATAAATTCCAGTCCATGTGTGTGCATGTATGGGTCATAAATCTGGTGTGACATTCTAAGTCGATCTCTCTCATTTGTGTGTTTTGTAAGTGCTGTATTTATACGATAGTAATTGTAGTGTATTGAGTGTGAGATGGGACTCACATATCAGGAATGTGTGTGTTTTGTGTTGGCCA
>CAIGQZ010032594.1:17324897-17339008 GCA_903798205.1 Danio tinwini | reverse complement strand
GATAGATAGATAGATAGATAGATAGATAGATAGATAGATAGATAGATTTAATCACTGGTGTGATGCCAATTATTTTAAAAGAAGTGAAAAAATATATATCAATAGATTACTGTACATAATATTAGATATCCAGGCATTCTGTAAACTCCATTTTTCATCAGAATTGTCAGCTGTGTTACTGTCACTAGTGTAACTGTGTTTTCCCCCGTCACAATAATAATATAATAAAAAAACGTGTTGATTTATGTAATAATTTAAAAGACAGTAATTTGGCATCCACTGCATTCTATTACATTAATTCGTTTTCCTTTGGCTTAGTCCCTTATTTATCAGGGCTCAGCACAGCAGAATGAACTGCCAACTATTTCAGCATATGTTTTACGCAGCTGATGCCCTTCCAGCCGCAACTGAGTACTTGGAAACACTTATACACACTCATTCACACACATACACTAAGGACAATTTTGTTTACCTAATTCACCTGTACTGCATGTCTTTGGACTGTGGGGGAAACCTGAGCACTCGGAGGAAACCCATGCCAATACGAGGAGAACATGCAAACTCCACACAGAAATGCCAACTAGGCCACTGAGTCACTATGCCGCCTAATTCTGCTATATTCTAGATCAGAGATGCCCAAAGTTGGCCCATTGTAACCTTTGATTTAGCCCACCATCCCAACTTAGAGGATAGTGAGGATGATGGGGAGGGTTGGGGTGAATGCCTTTAACACAGAGATCGTCATTTCTAATTAGATGTATTTTTTGTTAGTACAAGGTCCCTTTCATTGCTGCTTGCAGCTTTAATTTGTTAGTTTTATTGCTGTGCTACAAAAAAAGCAAACTGAAATTAAATGTTTTAATTAAATATTCTGAATGAATCAGATTTTTTAAAATATAAATACTGGCATGCAACAGATAGAGGACTATGCAGAAGTCAAGGCAAAAACTAATGTAATTGTGTTATGAATGAAATTGTTTTGTTTTTACTGTATTAAGTTCATTATAAAATGTAAAAAAAAATACTGTAATAGTTACAGTTTTTCTCAGTCGCATTGGTGCATTTATTCACAGCAATGTGCAAAAATAAATACACACTTATTTACAACAAACATAAACTTCCTTCGGGTAGAGCTGTGCACCCAATTTAGGAATTTACCCAAGGCAGCTATATTTACCTTCGACCCACTAGTCTCAATCAAGTTTGGTTTTTGACCCTTCATAAGTAAAAGTTTGGGCACCCCTGTAGATTAAAGATTTAAGGGATTGCATCATTACTTGTATATAGAGTTTTTTTATATATATTTTTTCATTGTTATAGCAAATGTATGGCTGCGGAAGAACACTTTTAACAAACCTGATTAAAACAAATAACACACAATCTCCTTATTAGTTACGTTATTATTATTTTTTTGAAACTGACTACATGTGCTGAAAAAAATCAAGAATATAATTTAATTTTGCCGCAAAAGTTGGTAACACCAGTGGAAAAAAGACATATGTGATATTTACTGTAAATATAAATAAATATATTTTAAGCTGTCATTTTTGTTTTTATAAATCAAAAAGGTAGGCCTAATTGATTGATGTGACGTTGGAAAAATAAATAAATTTTTAGACATTTTGCCATAAAATATGTTTTGTAGAATGACATACTGGATGGATGGATGGATGGATGGATGTGTCATTGGTCAGTGAATATAGATCAAGACTGGGGTCGGCGTGTGCTCTGATCATTGGTGTGAGTCTCTGTGTGGGCTTTTTCAGCGTTCTGGCATTTACCGTCTCCATTAGAGCTGCACAGCCGTCAAGCCGAGTTTGCAGGGGGAGATTTCCTGGCGTACTGTGACACAGTGATATTTGTAAAGTTCAACCGAGTCTAGTGCTTTTGATATTTCCGTTCCCACCGATCGACCTATTCAAGGAAATCCTGACGGCTACGTATTTCCCAATTTCTCCGAAAAGTTCCCGGCATGAGATAAAACAGTGAAACGATGTTTCCAGTATCCAGCAAAGATTTCTTCATTTAACATCTCTCAATTTTAAGAGTTTAAATGAGTCCTCAGCCTTTTTTCATTTGTGGTGGGGGCGACTGCAGTGAGGGAATCTCACCACCAGGGGACAGTGTAACTCAAACTGCTCTCCCAGCATCCATATCACCCATCAGGGCAAATTACGACTTACATACTAACATATCAGCATATCTACACTGAGAAATAAAGCTTCCAAATGGGAGTTTTTTCACAGCAATGCCATACATATAGAGGTTTTGCTTGAGAATAGTTCTTAAAAGAACACCCTTAATTATAATGACTCTTTAGGAATCAATGGTTCCATGAAGAACCTTTATCATCTGGAATCTTCTCATCTTCCAAAGGATTAATTTTAGATTTTTACACTAAGACAAAAATTGTTCCAAAATGGTTTTAATAATAATTTTAATAATCTAAATAACACTCTTCCATTATAAATGTGATTGAAATTTTTTTTTGGGTGAACTTAAAATGTTTTTCTGTAAACATTTTTCTGTCAACAATTTTTTATGTTGAGTAAATAACATGACATCTACAGCACTTCTATAATGCCTCCACATGCTTTTGCTTTGATGCCACAGAAATAATTTGTGGTTCCCCAAAGTAAGCAAATTTAAGCAAATATGTCAGATTTGTCGCATTATCAAAATGTTCTTCTGCTGTAAAAAACTTTTTGTAACAGTTTACACTTAAAAAATAAGGGTGCGTGTCCACCGAAAGGCTGAAGACACCCGTGCTCTTATAAAAAGTCATTATCAGCTGTGAGTGCTTATTTTTTTCAGAGATTAGAAAACAACAAGCGCTTCGTGCCTCACTACACTGCTGATGTTTAAAGGGGCATGAAACACCAAAATGCATTTTTTTAGATGTTGACAGTCATATGTGTCCCACATTGCTAAAAACACTATTAGGACACATACATTTAGCTAAAAAGTGAAAATTGGTTGCTTTTGTGATATTTAGAGTACATTTGTTCTTCCGGTTTGAAAAGAAATTTTAAAGCTATGTCACAGCGATAAAATCATTGTGTAAATTCCAGCGTAGAGATTGGCTGTTTGTGCCGGCCGGTATAAAGTGACGACATTGTAGATTACAGTGGTCTGCTAAGGCGCGACAAAAATATGTTTGTAAGGAACATTTTTAACATGAGAGCTTTTCGAAAAATCCGGACTTCATAATATTGTAGTGATATTACTGTAAACTTAGTAACTAAATAATTTTGACTAAGGTATGTCTTTAAAAAACTGAAAGAGTACTGCTGACGATACTAACTAACTTTGCCATCTGAATAAAAAAAACAAAAGAACACTGATCACACACTTACCAAATCTGAAGAAACAGGACAATCAACACGAACTGGAACCGCGTCTGTTTTTAAAAGGAGACGAGTGGCAAATCCGGATTTCATCATTTCCAGATTTGAAAAGCTCTTGGGTAAAAAATGTTTCTCACAATCATATTTTTGTTGCATGTTAGCAGATCACTGTAATCCACACATGTGGGTTCACACGCAAGCTGTGCTCTCATCATGGGAAAATGGAAACAAATCCTTTGTTGCGGCACATTTATAAACACAACACTGACTACATTTACATGGACATCAGTAATCAAATTATTTGCCTTAATCTAATTAAGACAATAATATGATTAAGGCGTACACATGAGTTGCTTTTTGAATGTTCCTTTCATGATTCCGTTTTACATGTTGTAGCACATAATTCGATTAATGTCATTGTCACCGCGCTATCCACATTTCCTGCAGAGTTTCATGTAATTTCGGGTGTTTCATTTTTTATTTGTAGACTTTAACTGCAGTTTGGCACTTTCACTTTCATTCGAGAACATTTCATACATGCCCCCTGTGACAAACGAGATATTGGATGCAAGTATGAACTGCTGGAAGAGTCCTGTTTTAATGGAAGCTCATGCTGAATGGAAGAAAAAAAAAACTCTGCATTTCACGATGCAGGTGTCTATGGTCTTCACTGACTCGATAGGTGCAAAAAAACAGGTGTCAAACAGCTGTGTGTGTGTGTGTGTCTGTGTGTGCGTGTGTGACTATCCTGTCACAAAACGCGGCAAAAAGTCCTACAAGACGGTAATAGTTTAATTAAGGTGTTTACATGTCTGTACTGCACTTTAATAATGCGACTAAAATCGGCATACTCCACATGCCTTAATTCAATTTCTCTTTAGTTTGATTATGACCTTAATCTGATTAAATTAATCAAAAATTGCTGTTTACATGGTCAACTCTTAATCAGAGTATTGTCTTAGTTGCATTAAAATCTGATTATTGGTGTCCATGTACACATACTCAGTGGACGACCCATATCTCTGAACAATTCCACTACTACTTGTTTTAATTACAGTTGGCAACACAACATGGCATCTCTCTGCCATCTGAACACTGTAACAGGTAAAAACAGTTTTCAAAGCTACTGTATCATGCATATTAATGAAGTTGCACCTCATTCACAATAGAGCTCACTGATTGGTTTGAACCAAGTCTTTCTCATGAATTAATGATGAAAACTAAATTACATCAATTTGTACTGGCCGGTACATCCCATCTCCACACTGGAATTTAAACAATGAATGCATGGCCGTGACGTAGCTTCAATTTTTTTTTTAACCAGAAGAACGAATTTGCTTAAAATAATGCAAAAACAACAAATTTTCACTTTTTAGTGAAATATATGTGTCCTAATAGTGTTTTTAGCAACTTGGGACATATATGTGACTGGCAACATCTCAAAAAATGTGTTTTGATGTTTCATGATCCTTTGAAATACGGTTCTTCCATTAAAAATGCTCAGCTCTTTAAAAAAAAATGCTGTGCTGGACGTCCTTTTAAAGTAGATTTTTGCAGTGGTTTCATAAAAACCTTTCAGCAAACCATTCTTACAACTTCATATCCTCTAATGTGAATAAAACCTTAAATTAATATAAAGAAGCCTTTTGCATTATAAATATGGCATAGAAGAGTTTCATGTTCGAGGCTCTTCATGGCACCGCTGATGCCAGTAAACAACCTTTCTTGAGATTCTCGAGACTGCAAAGCCCACCAGGTTTGCATTAGCATCATCTCTGGCATTGCTGTTCCATCGGCCTCGACCTAATTGTTGTTGATCACCCTTACAGCAGATCCACACATGACTGCACAGCCAAAAGAACAACAGTATCAGGCCAGGCATTCACCATGAGAGTCTCCCTAATTTCCCCACGAGGAGCAGCTTTATCTGAGAGCTGTGAATTGTGCTGTTCAGCTGTAATAACAACTCAGCTAATGAGCTTGTTTACCTCCAGCCTGCTAGTTTGCTTAACACACAAGAGTGTTGGAAGAGTTTCGCCTGTTTGCGAGGCCATTTGTTGATTTCCATAGCACAAAATGGGGGATACGACTCAAAATCCCAGTTTTTCCTTCGTTTTCAAATACTATAATTACCTCAACACACCAAGAGACAGCCAAATAACCACCTTTCTGGTTTAAATCAGCAGGCTTGTTTTGCAGGACCAGCCGATTCTGACAAGCATCCGGTTCAAAACTCGATGTTCTCAGTGAGGACTGATTTAACAAAGGAAATGAGTGGGTGAAAACGATATAAAAGAAACTAATGGCTATGGGGAACAGACTGCTATTTGCATAGTTGCCAAACTTACCCAATATCTCGTTTGGGGCGTTGGATCGCCCCATTTGACATCTTTGAAGTCTAAATTGTTAAATAGTGCTGCGCAAACTATTTAATGGCAGATGATTGATTTGCATCCCTGGGGTGAATGATTTTATGAGCATTTGCTTGCAATTTAATGTAGCATTTGAAAAAAAAAATCATATAAGGGTCAATTTGCAATTGCTGTGACATTTCCATCTGCATTTGTAATTCTAAAACTCATAAATCACACATTACATCCATCATGTTACATGAAGTATTGTAGAAAATTAATTACTATAAAAATGTTTGCAGTATTATGCCCTGTACACACAAACACATAAGGCTCTATTTTAACAATCTAGGTGCAAAGTCTAAAGCCATAGCATTAAGGGCATGTCCAAATCCACTTTTGCTATTTTTTAGGATGGAAAAATATGGTGTGCACTGCGGCATATGGTCTAACAGGGTTGTGCGTATTCTCTTAATGAGTTATGGGTGTGTTTTGAGTATAATGTGCATTATACCAATCAGAGTCTCATCTCCCATTCCCTTTAAGAGTCTGTTGTGTCGCACCATGGTGCATTTGCTATTTACATGGCGGACATTGTAAGTGGAAAAACTGAACGATTCACTAGTGAGAAAAACAGTTAAACAGACCATCTGCAGTGAGGATAAAGAATGAGCCTCCTCCATTCCGCCTCTTTCTCTTTACTTTACTTTTACTCTTTACTTTCATGGAGTAAGGAAACGGTGTGGTACGCACTCCACTGAAGACATCTATTAGCCAGCCTACATATTCAATTTTATTTGTTAAACCTTTTATTAAAGGCATGGAGGTAGTGTTTGTTATATTTATGTGCAAATTTTTTTGTAACATTTTAATCCTTTATTTATTTATTTTCAAATGTTAAGATATTTGTGTATTGTTTTAAATCCTATGTGTATAAAGCAATGTGTAAGCCTTTGGACCTGCATAGGCACTTAACTAATGCACTCTGCGCTGGACTTTAGACCAGCTTTCAATTGGTCAATAGCGGTCTATTTCAGTTTCTCAAAATAGCACCACACCACGCCTTAACACACCTCCTTTTTAGACCAGCACATGCATGAGTCCACAAAGTAGTGAAAATGGATTTGCTATTTAAACAACATGGTGCAAAATGTGAAAATTACTGTTGTGCTGGTCTGAAAAAAGCAATAAATCACGCCAAACACGTCTTGCGCCTTATTGCGCCAAGTGTATGATAGGACCAACGGATTTCAAAAATAGCAGCTTTTTTATGTGGTATGGCTGTTCGTATTGCTTTACTGAAACCAAAAACTTTTTGAAAACTCCTTCCAAGGAGAAGATTTTTGAAAATGCTGAGGGGGTTGTCTGTGCTGTTATTTCCTTTGTGTGACTACAGTTTGTGTACCAAGACGTGCAATGGCCAAGGTAACCAAATGCCAATGCAGCTCATAACATGTATATTGTTATAGATAATTATTCTACCTAATTTTGTATGAATGCAGAATGCATTATAATGCAGCCTACTGGAACCAATAATAAGATTTATTGAGGGTTCTGATTGGCCAACATGACATTACAGTTAGGATTATATCACCACCTATTGCTTTGTTAACTAAAATACCCGTGTACATGTGGACATAGCTTTACATTAGAAAGGTTTTGGGATACCTCTTGAAAGCAGGGTTTCCAATCACTTCCATGGTCATAAGTATATAATATCAATGAATTCACTCATGATACAGTGATAAGTTGCCAACTATGCATTAAGTCCATTCATGAAACTTCCTTTCTACGAAATATTCCACAGTCAATTGCTAGTGGTTATTTTTTAAAGAAATTTGATGAAATTGGGAACAACAGCAACTCAGCTATGAAGTTGTAGGCCATGTAAAAATCCCAAAGTGGGGTCAGCTGAGGTGCACAGAAGTCACAACTTTCTGCAGTCAATAGTGGCCTACAAATTAGCTCCGGAACAGTGTGTAGAGAGCTTCATGGAATGGGTTTCCATGGTTTCCAAGCCTGACATCATTAAGTGCAATGCAAGGCGCCGGATGCTATGGTGTAAAGCAGGCCGCCACTGGACTCTAGAGCAGTCGAGGTGTGTTCTCTAGAGTGACAAATCACACTTCTCTCTCTGGCAATCTGATAGATGAGTTTGGGTTTGGCAGTTGCCAAAAGAACAATATATTCCTGACTGCATTGTGACAAATGTAAAATTTGATGAAGGGGGATTTTGGTGATCCCCTAAGGGACAATAGTTGGCCCCTTAGTTGCAATGAAAGAACATTTTGGAGAGTTTCCTTTTGGGGATGACCCCTTCCACAAGTGCACAAAGCAAGATCAATAAAGATATGAATGAGCGAGTGTGGAGGAACTTGACTGACCTGCACACAGTCCTGATCTCAACCTGATTGAACACCTTTGAAATTAATTATAACAGAGACTGAATTAGAGCACGTCTACAAGAATGGTAAAAAAAATCCTATAAACACACTCGTAATCCTTGTGGAAAGCCTTCCATGGAGAGTTGAAGCAGTTATAGGGTGGGCAGAAGCCTGCAATTTTGGCAATACAGTTTACATAAAGTGAAATTGCATTATGGAGCTGTAGATTTTTATTAAAAAGTTATTCATTCATTCATTTTCTTTTCAGCTTAGTTGCTTTATTAATCTGGGGTTGCCACAGTGGAATGAACCACCAACTTATCCAGCATATGTTTTATGCAGCAGATGCCCTTCCAGCTGCAACCCATAACTGAGAAATATCCATACACATTTATTCACATACCTACACTACAGACAATTTAGCCTACCCAATTCACCTATACCACATATCTTTGGACTGTGGTAGAAACCGGAGCACCCAGAGGAAACCCACGTGAACACAGGGAGAACATGCAAACTCCACACAGAAATGCAGACTGACCCAGCTGGGGCTCGAACCAGCAACCTTCTTGATGTGGGGTGATTGTGCTTCCCACTGTGCCACCGTGCTGCCCTTAAAAAATTATAATCACAAAAACTACACAGATACACACACATTACATGAGTGTGTGTTAGCTATATAAAACAGCTATATAAAAACAGAACATTTCACATAAACCATGTAATAGAGAAATAAATATTGTACAAATGTTGCCTTGGATACAAACTGATAAAACATACGTATAAACACTGATTTGTTGCCATCTTAAAGTGACTAACAGTATCTGCCTTCACAATTATAGACAGAGTCTTGTCTACATCTAAAGATTGTAATCCAGACAGTAAGACTGAAATAAGACTGAAGTTTTAAATCCCTGGAATGAGTCATGGAAGTGGAAGCGAAAAACAACATCTAATGATGCTGAAGATCCAGGAGCCGAACTCTCATGTTACTCTTAAAGCAATTAAAAACTTCTAAAAGGGGGTGACGCTCTGGCCCTCGCTGATTCTTTCCTAATGAGTGTCTTGACTTCCTGCTCACTAATGACATAAAAGTCAGTCTGATCAGTAGAGTGGAGGAATAAAGATATAATTATATGAAGTTATAATAATAATTAAACATTTAAAAAAATTGTCCCTGTCTAAAAGGGATTCATTTAATTATTCTCAATAACAATGTGTTTAAAACAGCTGATTCATTTGGAAGCAAAGCAATACACAGTCTTTATGAATGGATCATTGAATCAATGACTCTGATGATTTGTTCGATGTTCGTTCATCCAAGAACGAAACAGCTCAGTGTTACAATAAAATGCATAAATGTTCTGCTTCATCTGTTTCTATTTTAGAACTATTCAGTCTTTATACTTCAAAATGTTATGTGTAATGACCTTATATATATGACATTTATACTATTTTGCTCAATTTAACAATTATTATTTGTACTGGTTTTTCTACCAAGGACATCATTCACTGCCGATTTCCAACATTCTTTAAAATACCTTCTTTTGTGTTCAGCAGAAGAAGAAAAACAAAGATTTCAACCCGCTTGAGGGTCAGTAAATGTTTTTTTGTGTAATTTTGAGTGAAATATCCCTTTAATTTACAGCAAACAAACAAACTGAGACCTCCAAAAATATGAGACTCAGTCCACTCTGTTGTGTTTTGACTGAAATATGAATGCAACACAGACCAAAGACATATAAACAGCACAAAAACAAGACAAAATGTCTGAAAATGCAACCCTAAAAAGAGCTGAATGCTCAAACATACTAGTTTTTTCCCTCATCACAGTCGCAATTTTGCTTATTACAGTTCATCAGAAATGTAGCCCTACACTGAATTTGAGACTTTTGCCATTGGAGGTTAAACTACTTTAACATACTTTTCTGATCAAACAGTAGCACAGAAGTGACTAAAACGGTCGTGAGGGTGATGAAAAAGAGAAATGTGAGCTTAAAAAGAGCACAGTCTGATGACACCTAATGTAATTGTGTCTGAGTCAGTGGACACTTCGCTTTCCAAAGGTAATTTCAGAGCCAAAGAACAGTGGGACGGAGCTGAGACTCGTGGTCTGGAACAACTTCACAGATCTTGGCAGTGAAGATCCTGCCTTCGTGACATATGTTTTGAGAGAAGATAAAATATGCATCAAATGTGACACTCTTATGCTAAGATTAGCCTGCGCTTGACATTAATCGTGTGCAGAAGTGATATTTTATGATGACAGAGAACAGGGTCTTACATTAACATCTGAAGAAGTCTTTTCTGAGCTTATCCAGGGTCGATGAATTGCGTATTAAAGTGATAAACAAATGCCGGAACATGCCGTCTGCTCTTCACATTTTTTCCATGTTGCTTAAATACACCATATTTCAGACTCACTTCCTCTGTTTTGCTCAGTTTTCACAAGCGTCCAGACCTTTTCTAACACATTTCCAGTGCAGTGTACAAATAGTACACAGCCAAAAACAACAGACTATGTGCAACAGAGAATATAAACCACCAGTCTTCCAACATTGATTAATTTTCCTTCAGCTCAGTTCCTTTATTTATCAAGGGTCGCCACAGCAGAATAAACCGCCAAATTATCCAGCATATGTTTTACACAGCGAATGCCCTTCCAGCTGCAACCCAGCACTGGGAAACACCCATACACTCTCATATTAACACATACACTACGTCCAACTAAGTTATTCAATTCACCTATAGCACATGTCTTTGGACTGTGAGGAAAACCGGAGCACCCGGAGGAAACCCATGGGGGGGTGGGGGGTGAATGCAAACTCCACACAGAAATGCAGACTTATAATGCAGACTGTTATAGATGCTGAGTATATAAAGTGTTAAAAGCTTTGGTCTAAAGGTGTAAAATTATACATTTTGTTGATTCCACGATGAAAAACATGGAATCATAAGTGCATTTTTGCCAAAAGACAACTATAACTACAAATAAATAAATAAATAAAAAATTGGTACTGCTCTTGATATAATTGTATGCATATTCCTATTGTTTGGCAAATGGATATGGTAGATCTAGGATTGAGTCAACAGTGTTTTCAGAGATAAAGAGACGCAATGCAGGATTTATGGAAGCAGTGCTTCGACTGGTGACAGAAAGACCAAATTTAACTGGAATTACATATTAATCCAAGAGATTTATGATGTTGCCAATAATGTAGGTAAAGTAATCATCAAACCTGCTTCTGAATTAAATGCTTACCAACCTTTAAAAACATCTAAACCACATCCAAACACAGATATCTTGACTAAAACATGACCATATTTGTCAGTAAAAATCTTATAGATGTCTATCTATAGTCAGAAAATAGGCTGTCATCATCAATTAGACAGGAATGAATGACTGCATGTCTATTTGATGACAAATCGCCTTGTTTTGTCTTTGTTTGGACATCTATTAGATGTCTTTTTAATGCAAAATTGTTTAGTGGACTTCCTCATTACACATTTGAACTGTCTGCTGGAGTCTAAGTGTTTCAGAAGAACAGACATACAGACCTTAAATTGGTATTAGGCTTCGGTTCAGCTGGTCATCTCACCACGCAATAACTTTCATCTTGGCAGATGAACCGGTAAATAACAGTGGAGCTTAAATCGCCTTTCCTGAAAGCAAGGAGCTACTCTAATGCCTTTGAAGGGATCACATTTCGTCCATTTCTCTGGAAGTAATCGATAAACGGGTCACGGGCATCATCTCAAGTCCTACCGCTGACCCATAAACACTTTGGATGGGCTTGTTAACTCGATTTTAAAACCCATAGCGGAGACAGCTCAGCTTTCTCGTCGAAATGACAATAATACATCAACCGCTCCATTTTTTTGAGAGCGTGCAGTGCATGGACCTCTTTAGGAACAGGCCTGTTCTGTGGCCAGTGAGATCCGGGATGGGTGCCCGTCACCATGGCAGCATTTTCAGTGACACGGAGGCTTGATTTTGATGAACTGGCACCAGGGAGCCTCTTCAGGAGGACTTCATTTGGAGTCTTGACTCAAACACCCAGCGGTTCACCTGCCATAAATTATAATCTCGCAGGATACTGAAAGTTCTCTTAAGGGGTGTTGCACTTTATGGCGAAACACTGCAAGCAACAACCGAGTTTTTTCATGCACCTGTCAATTTCGATATGCACTATCAATTTGGCTTTTCAAATGTTTTTCAGTCTGATGTAAAGCAGGGTGAGCAGATGTCCCTGTTTTCCAGAGACAGTGCCAACTTTTGTTGGAGCTGTTTTAGTAAGCAAAAAAAAGTATTGTCCCTGTTTTATAACTCATAAGTGAGATTCCAATACTATTTTGACCAATGAACTACAGTTTTTCTACAGTTTTCATCTTAGAAATCTGGTCAAAATAATGCAAATATACTTTTAAACAAGTTTTCTCAAAGTGAGTTTTTTTTTCTCCTCTGCGGAGTCATAAAGCTCTACCTCAGCAGCCCTTATTTACACCAGTTTTATTCATAATTGTATTTGGAAGTTGCTATTTCCTGAATTGAGTGATAAAAAAGAGATACACCAAAATCACTTCTGCAATGAATACATCTTGATTTAATACCTCCAGAAAAAAAAGAAACAAGAAACTTTCTCTAACTTTAATATGTTGTGTTATAAATCTGTGCAAATTAGCACATATTTAATTAGACAATTCGATACGTGCTTATTTATAAACAAAAGTGTAACTTTAGTTTGAGAAGTGGGGAAAATGTACACAAGTGCACACAATGCACACAAAATACATATAATTAGGGTTGTTCCAAAACAAGCTGATTGAACAAACCTTAATTTCACTAATTTAAATAACCTAAAAAAAGGTAAACAAAAAAAAAACTTTATGAACTGTGAGCTGAATCACTATTTTATAATATCTATTGCAAATAGCAACTGATATGTAGAGTTAAGTGTAGGCTAATATATGAACTTTCATTCATTCATTCATTCTCCAGTACTGGGAAATACTCATTCACACACACATGCACACTACAACCAATTTAGTTAATCCAGTTCACCTATACTGCATGTCATTGGACTGTGGGGCCAACCGGAGCACCCGGGTGAAACCTACGTGAACACGGGGAGAACATGCAAACTCCACACTGAAATGCCAACTCGAACCAGCAACCTTCTTGCTGTGATGCAACGGTGCTAACCACTTAGCCACCGTGCCACCCTCTAATATATGAACATGTTGAACATTACTTTAATAACTGTCTTTCATGCATATGCAATGCCCTTTAGTTAATTAAATATTCAAATACTGTACTTACATTCCTGGTGTTCATTTATCTGTGCAAATCTCCTCATTTCATTGATGTTAAGTAACAGTTTGACGTTTAATTGAATGTTTTAACCGTGTATCTGCTCATTTAATGTTAATCAAACTGAAGAGAGATTTATTCTATGCTCTCCACTAAATAACTGCAGTAACTTCAAAAGGAATCGTTGTTTCTTTTGATTATACAGAGAAGAAAAGAGAGATTTGGTAACTTGACTCAATTTATGTCTATTAGGCTATTATATCAAAGTCAAAGTCAGCTTTATTGTCAATTCAACCACATGTACAGGACATACAGAGAATTGAAATTCCATTACTCTCAGACCCTAGGTGCCTAACATATAATATTAATACAAAATACAAAAAATAGAGTTGTAAAAAGAATATACAATAAATACAATTATAGAATGTAGTCTAAAAATATACGCATAAAAAAAAATTCTATATATATATATATATATACATAAGATGTACTATGGTCTATATTTTGATAGACCAAACTGTTTTTTTTTCTTATGTATGCCATTAATTCTGTCCTTTGCAATTTCATATCTATTTATTTTTTACCGTTATAGGCTACTGACTTTATGGGCTTGACATTCCAATGTTGACAGGTATGCAGGATGAACGTGAAGTTTCTGGACACTGACGGATGTAATGACACACACACACACACACACACACACACACACACACACACA
>CAIGQZ010032594.1:17302220-17324797 GCA_903798205.1 Danio tinwini | reverse complement strand
CACACACACACACACACACACACACTCTCTCTCTCTCTCTCTCTCTCTCTTAGTCACGATTCTCAGTGGCGATGACAGCGCGAGGTTCAAAATAATAATAGAAAGTTGAGGGACACAAACAGGATTCTGAAAATGGGGGCACATGTGGAAGTGATACCGTTGTTTATACAGTTGAAGTCAGAATTATTAGCCATCCTCAATAATTAGCCCCCTGTATACTCTTTTTCCCCCCAGTTTCTGTTTAAAAAGAACTTTTTTTAACACATTCATTCATTTTCGGCTTAATCCCTTTATTAATCTGGGGTTCCCACATCGGAATGAACCGCAAACTTATCCAGCATATGTTTTACACAGCAGATGCCCTTCCAGCTGCAACCCATCACTGGGAAACACACTCATACACTCTCATTTACACACACTATGGACAATTTAGCCTACCCAATTCACCTGTACCGCATGTCTTTGGACTGTGGGGGAAACCGGAGCACCTGGAGAAAGTTCATTATACTGACAAATTTGTCCATCATTCGATCATGTGCAATCTCTTCTATAGTGGGGTACACACCCCACAACAGAACCGGCCATGTTTTATAAGCTTATTTAACTTATTGTTTTCCTTCTCCAACAGTAAACAGCCCCCCAGTTTTAATTTATCAATAAACATGCACCTCGTTCTCTTGATGTCCACGGCTGTGGTTTGCTGATCAAATGAAAACAAAAGAGGGGGAGGAGCCAAATTTTGCCGTTGTTTTCTTATCAAATTTAAAGGGGACTGAGGTGATAATTTAGTGTACAGTTTATGAGTGAATAGCAAACGTTTTAGGGGGGCTGAGTAGAAATATAGGGGGGCTAGAGCCCCCTAAAATAGGCCTAGCAACGCCCATGATGTCTGCTTAAATCAACAATAATTTCTTTGGTCTTATTTGTATTTAATTTAAGACAATTTGTTTCACACCAGCCAGCAAAACTTTTTAAAAGCAACCTGTACTCACTCTCATCCTGATCAGTCATCAGAAAACTTTTGATGACAATTTTTGGAACTGTTTAGAAAATCAAAAGTGTAAAGTGTAAGTAAATATGGAGCTAAAACTGTTCCTTGAGGAACACCCTCTTTGCCATGATGACAGTACATAATATTTTACTAGATATTTTTCAAGATACTAGTATCCAACTTAAAGTAACATTTAAAGGCATAACTGGTTAATTAGGCAAATCATGGTATAATGATGGTTTGTTTTGTAGGCAAATCGAAAAAATATATATAGCTTAAGGGGGCTAATACTATTGACCTTAAAATGTTTTAAAAAAAAATTAAAACAGCTTTTATTCTAGCCAAAATAAAACAAATAACACTTTCTCCAGAAGAAAAAATACTGTGAAGAATTCCTCACTCTGTTAAACATCATTTGGGAAATATTGTAATACAAAAACCTGTAATACAAAAAAGTTGCAATTCTTATTGTAAACAATTAGCTCTAAAAGTATAGTGATAACTCTATTTACATGTTCTCCCTGTTTGTTGCGGTGTTCTTCAGTTCTTCGACAAATGCCATTTAGCTCAAACAGACCAGATACAGCAGCAGCAGCACTTCGCCTCGCCAAATACACAGCAACCGCAAAATGTGATTAGCAACCACAATTCATGGCTCAAATCCATTAGTTCTCTTCAAAGTGGAACTTTTTTCGCCGGTCATGTGCTTATGTAATTATGGCCTTTGCCAGTTGGCAGTTTCTCAAGTAACTGTGCCCAGCTCAATATAGCCAAAAGGACCACAGGAGACTGTGCAAGCGGAGGAAACCATGGCAACGGAGCGAGTCGGGTCGCAGTGCCGACGGTGCCCGCAGACAGGTTGAAGGATGCGGAGAAGAGAAAGAGAGGCTGAAAATAGGACTGCAGGTACAGTCCTTCAGGCCCAATTAAAACCAGTTTCATGGCAAACCGAGCAAATGAAGAAAGTGAATATTCAGCGTTAGCAGCAGCTGCGCGTTTGGCCACGGATACGGTGGAACAAAATGCCCCGTGATTATTTTTGATGAGCATTGAAGTGTAATTTAACTGGCTAATTTAAGATAATAAAACAACTGCGACTGCCATCTGGAAGAACGCAGGACGTCTGAAGTGTGAAAACACTGAATCGTATTATGTGAATTAATTGTGGAAGCAGTACAGGCTAAGGTTAATGTGTTGTCTTTTGGCATTTTTAAGTGTAATCTAATGATGAATATGCTTGGAATATTAATTGTCTTTCTTGCTTCGCTGATTTTCAGGGATTGTGGTATTTCAAACAGAGCACATGGAGTGTGATTACGAGAGGTGTGCGTTTATTGTAAATGAAAAAAAGAAAGGTTTGATGACAAATGTTTTTTAAATTTCTAGGGGTGGTCCAGAGTGTATTTTTTAGGGCTTGGTTGTGTTTATGGCGTGCAAGGCACTCTGTAGGCTCATGCTTCATTTGTGAAAAATCATGTTATTTTTTTTATATTTCTTACGTTGATTATATACTGCTACTTAGCTAACATGAATATGACTGTCATATTTCCAATTTCCTCTGAAAGGTTCGCCCTCTAGAGGCTCTGATTGGTCAGCTAACATAATGTGCTGTGATTCATGGATCGGCTCCATGTCCCCAGGAAGTGGCATGCCTACTAGCACTCTACTAATGGCTTTTGCTGTTGTGTAAATACACTGTCAGTCAGTGTAACTGTTAGCCGTATTAGTTTCAGCCTGAATCAGACAAAAAATGAAGGACACCTGATCTCTAAATTAAAATCTGACACTTTCACATATATTTGGATGTTTAAGAAATATGAAACATTCTCATATCTTTTGCAAGTTTGTTATTTGAGATGTATAATGCAGGAAAAGTGGCTGCATGGAGAGACAGTAGAGCTGGTGAAGATTGTGGGTGTTTACAGTGGTTTGACTAATAAATATAAACTTGTAGCTAAAATTGTTAGAGGTGCCAAAGAGCATTTCCTGTTGTTTACATCTTTGTTACATCCTTGCTACACCATACCATTATTGCTAGAAACTATACATGTAATAGATCACTTTTAACAAATAAAAATACTTACAGGTTGTGGCTCACAATCCACAGCTTCTGCTATTATGGTTGGATCTGCTTCTTCTTTGAGGAGTTTTAAGCTGAATCCAGCACTAAACTGGGAGAGATTCTGGAAACTGTCCTTTGTCAAATGCTAGCTATATATTTTTTTTATAATTCTCTGGAACATAATTTAAATGAAACTGTAAGCACTTCTCTCTTTGTGTCATGTCCTATGAAAGTCCAAATACAGAAACAGAACAAGCTCCGTGAAAATAGCAGCGTTTGGACGGCATTTTAGCTTTCTTTCTCTACAGCGTCTCTACCGATGGCCATTTGCTGCGCAGGGTGTATGTGCATGGTGAATGCACATAACCTGAAGGGTTTATGACTTCATTAACCTGGATGTATTTTTTTGTAGTCACCAAACTTTGTTCGCTTCAGGCTTTGCTAAGCTAACTCTGTAAAAGTAAATTTTTTACATCTCTTTGCATTGAACTTTGAGCCTATTACATTCAGAGATGTTGTTTATGTTCACACAGCTACAATACACATCAACTAAAGTTTAAAATATAATATCGTAGTGGACCACCCCTTTTTTTGTCCGATGGGCGTCAAAGACTCAAACAAGACGAGGTTTGCACAAAACAGTCTCATATAATATGATGTTTGCAATGTCTTACAAAGAAAAATTGTGTGAGATGTTAAAAACTAAAGAAATTAAAATCTTTGGCCATTATAACTTAAACATAAACTAATTTTTCTTTTATACAAGGTCAGTTTTACAAAATGTCATGTTGCCAGTTTCGCAAATCGGTTTGTAATAGTTGGTTTGTAAGGAGAAACAAAAATCAATCATAAAAAATAAACTTAAACCTATAACAGGACATGTTATTATATTTTCGCTGTAACTTACTGGCAGCACTGTTGCCAGCAATTTACAGCAACTGCCCCTTTACAGTAACTTACCTGTAAATGTGTTTTACAGTGGCAGGGCCCTCCTGCAATTTCCTTTTACAGTAAAATAGCCTTACCACAACTTCTTTTTATAGTAAATTGCCCTTTATCAAATTGTAATTTTTCGGTATGACAATTTTTTGAGTTTTCACTGGCAGTACAAAACCTTTATTTTTAGTGTTTACTACTGAATTGAATAAATTCCAAACAAGTGACGAGTTCTTCAAGTGATGGCTTCTGCTGTTCTGACGTCAGCTGCAGATGTGAATGAATGGCGGAAGAACGTAGTTCTTCTTACAAAAGAGTTTTTTGACTCGCACATCGTACTGCTACTCCTGTGATACTGCATTTATACAACATCTTACTATATTTATACAACTATCTTACCACCCTAACTTAAACTAAATAATGTAAATTTTTAATACAAAGCCAGTTGCACGATATATTTAAATTTTTCATACAAATATGTTTTTGAAATATGCATAACTCAACATTTTCTTAGGTCAGTTGCATGATATAATGCAAATTTCTCATACAAATATATGTTTTTAAACTCCTACGAAATACAAACAAAAAAAACAACAAAACCTAAATAAAAAAATGTTGCCCAAAAAGGCCGGCTATGCAATACAATAAAAATGTGGCCCTCTTGTACGTATTAAATTTTCATGTGAACGCATTAAGAATAGATACAAAATACCAAATTTAAATGAGGTCAACTTTACGAGTAAAACTGCCAGTTGCACAACATGATGCAATTATCCTCAATCTCATGCAAATGGTTACATTCAGATGAATGTTGTACTGCATTGGTTCATTTGTTTCCAGGTCGAGAAGCAGCAGAAATTGAGCCTATAGCATTATGCAATACATCTTCATTTACATGCTTCCTTTCATATTCTCAGGGGATGTTTATTATTTCACCATGTTTTATTTGACGAAATATTAAACTGGAACATGGCGGACTGAATGGAGTGCAGACATAAACAGGACAGCAGGAGCAGCTTCTGCGTTTTCACACAGACCTCAAGTGTTTCCTCAAGGAAATCTCAGATTCGTGACAAGGCAATGTATAATAACTGACCTCAATCTGCCATGGCTGTTTATGCAGTGATAGTAAAATGCCCTCTCTTCAGGCCTGCTCAAACAACAAATGTGTCATCGGGATGCAAAAGATCTCAAGTGGCTGCATAATATGATAGGAGTGTCATTAAAAACACACACACTACACTATTCACATTTCACACAAACAACCAAAGAAAAGAGTTGAGAAATTACATTTCGGATATGAAAATCGACCCTTATTTTGTCATAAGAAGATTATTTTCATGATGAATAAAACATTTTTCTACCTGAATATTTTATTTTGATAATTACTTTGGTGATTGTGATTGCAATAGGGTATTGACTCCAAAAAAGATTGCTGAAACATTACATTAAATCTTTAAATTTGCATAAGTCAAGAAACAAAAATAGGCATGCCATAAAAAGTCTTATTTAAAATGTATATATTTTTCTTTAAGAGGATCGGGTAAACAATTCTATAAGATATGGCAGCTTTTTATTGATTATGTTGACCATATTAAATACTGCCCTACAAATATATGTGTATATACAGTTGAAGTCAGAATTATTAGCCCCCCTTTGATTTTTTTTCTTTTTTAAATATTTCCCAAAGGATGTTTAACAGAGCAAGGAAATTTTCACAGTATGTCTGATAATATTTTTTTCTTCTGGAGAAAGTCTTATTTGTTTTACTTTTGCTAAAAATTAAAGCAGCTTTTAATATATATATATAAAAAAAAACATTTTAAAGTCAAAATTATTAGCCCCTTTAAGCTATATATTGTTCCGATAGTCTACAGAACAAACCATCGTTATACAATAACTTGCCTAATTAGCCTAACCTGCATAGTAATCCTAATGAACCTAGTTAAGCCTTTAAATGTCACTTTAAGCTGTATAGAAGTGTCTTGAAAAATATGTAGTAAAATATTATTTACTGTCATCATGGCAAAGATAAAATAAATAGGTTGTTAGAAATAAGTTATTAAAACTATTATGGGCTAATAGTTCAGGGGGGCTAAATAAATAAATAATTCTGACTATAAATTGCCCTACACTTCTTTTTTTATTTTTTGGTTTCTATTATTATCATTATTAACATTGCTATGTTTCTCCAAATACTTGTAATGTTAGACTGCAATCAATTGACAGCTATGTTTTGTTCTATTCTTGGTAAGGGTTATAGGGTTTGTGAATGGGTATATTTAAAAATTTATTTAAAACATGTTCAAACAAAATCTTTTTTTTTTCAGATTTTAGTGTTTTTATTAGATTTTCTTTATTATTATTATATTACAATTTTTGCAGTAATATTTTTTTTCTATTTATTTGAATTGCATTAACAAAATTGACATGATATGACAAATAGAAAATATTACCATAATATGTAAATATAAATATATTTGATTCACTTTTTTGCATTAAATACTTTAAAGGCAATACAATAAACAGTTTATTTTTATTTTATTACTTCTTTATGTTTGCATTATGACGAATGAAATGCTAAAATGGCAGGATGGTAATTTCAAAATGAAAAAAAACAGCATATACATTTTTGTTTACTATAATTAGAATAAGAATGCTGTAAACAGCATTATAGTAACAAAACACTATGCTGAGATGACAATTAAGAAAATACAGTGAATAATTATACAATTTATAAAAATAATACAAGTCAATTATTTTACCTATTCATGTTTTTTAACTGACACACCGCAAAAATTGTTTTCTAACTTTTGTATTGTTTTTGTTTTGTCTTTGTGTTTTTTGTCTGGTTTCTAGTCCAAATGTCAAAACATTCTTACATTAAGAAACATTTTATTGACAAGTAAAAAATGTATTCATATTTTCAAAAGTAATATTATTATATAATAAAAATAAGCAAAAGAAATGCAATTTAATATTGTACATAGAGCTTATATGGCCCCAAATAAATACAGTAAAATAAATAACACTGTTTCACCTCAATGTTCAAAATGCAATAATAGTATCAGCCCATTCTTTCATTGTCCTTGGGAATGTCCTTTGATTGCTGATTTTTGGAATGGTGTTTGTGGCAAACTGTCTATAATACATAAACATAAAGTTACAGCCTCTATTAATGTCCTTACTAGGTGTTTTTGTCAACAGGGTATATACAAGAATCAATGAATAAAGTTCACTTCAAATAAACTTTTAAGTCCTTTTTAAGAGTCTTTCCACATTTTAAGACCTCATCACTGACGTTTTAACTTACAGTATATTTACTAAATACTAATTGTAAGAAACTAATCCTAAACTAAAACATTATTCATATACTGAATAAAAATGCTAATCCAGCAGGTACACTCTCAGAAATAAAGCTACAGGAGCTGTCACTGGGGCAGTACCTTTTCAAGAGATACATATTTGTACCCAAAGAGTCCACAGTGGTACCTTAAAGGTGCATTTTAGTGAGGTACTATTATGGACCCTTCAGGTACAAATACGTATCTTTTGAAAAGGTACTGCCCCAGTGACAGCTCCTGTACCTTTATTTCTGAGAGTGTAGGGTTAGGGAATCTAGCAGGATTTTATCAATTTCCGAAAAACTACACAACATCCCAATATTAAAAGATTAAATTTAGGCAAACTTTAGCATACTGATACAAAATGTAACACCTTGTAAAACAGCATTTAAGACTTTTTAATACTTTTTAAGGGCCTTAAAAGGATCTACATTGATTTTTCAACTTTAAATACTTTTTAAGACCCCACGGACACCCTGTGTCAAGCTGGATATTCCTGATTAAAGAAACCATAATTATGGAAAAGATTGGACATATATTAAAAGGAAAATCTAAGTTATTTTAAAAGCTGTGGGAAATTCCTTTGACCTGTTTGGCATTAATTATAAGTCTACTATTTGTCCTGAACTAATGCAATATTGTAATACTGTTTTGAATTAGACCACACTGCTGTTTTTTTGGGGGGGTTTTTTTGGTAATTTTTTCTTTTTTTCCATTTTCCCTTAAAAATACTGTATACTCTTCATGCTTTACACATTGCTGTATATACAACTCAATTTCAATTAAAAAATATTTAAAAAAACAAGCAGAATAATCTGCCAATGGAATAAAGAAAATAACGTTGTTTTTGCATTGAAATAATTTATTTAATACAATTAATAAATGACTATTTTAAAGAACAACTCGCTTAATTTTAACATATTACTGAAAATAAGACATTATTTTTACTTGTCAAGAAAATGCTTCTTTATTTAAGATTTTTTAGATATTTGTACTTGAAATGAGATAAAAATTCTAAGTAAGAAATGCATTTTACAGGAAAATTAAATGTAATGAGTTTTATTTTGCTGAAAAACATTACTTCATTGTGTTTTTAAGTACTTATTTCAAGCTTACATAAGACAGCCGTGTAAATAAACTGCATGTGTGTGTGTTTTACTCACCAACAAAGTGTCTCTTAACTTGTGAAAATGTCTCTCTTGGGCTGTGACTCGCTAGAACAAGAATCAATCATCCTGACCAATCGCGTTGCTCCTCTGCTGACCAGCCCTGTCAACACGAGCCAATGAAAACTGGTCCTTTGAGATTCTCTCTCAAGTGGCCTTTCCTTATTCTCTCCTCTTACTTCTCATCCAGTTTATCTCTCTTTCACCCCGAATGCTCATAAACTACAGCGAGACTCTGCCAGAGCTTATGTCCTCATCTGGCTGATCCGAGGACACAATTCATCCTGAAAATAAGTCACGCTGACAACTGTCAACATCATATTCCAGCTTGATTATGTCCATATGACCATATGGCACACGGAGAACGCGAGCCAATTTCTCAGTGAAAATGCAAGAAATAAGGGCACTATGAATTACTGGGAAAATTATATCTCAATACTATTCATTCATTTAAATTTCTTCAGCTTAATCCCTTATTTTTCAGTGGTCGCCACAGCGGAGTGAACCATCAACTATTCCAGTATATGTTTTATGCAACAGATGCCTTTCCACCCACAACCCTGTACTAGGAAACACTCTCACATTCAAACTCAAACACTCATACACTCCGGCCAATTTTTGTTTATCCAATTCACCTATAGCGCATGTCTTTGGACTGTGGGGGAAATCGGAGCACCTGGAGGAAACCCGTGCGGACACAGGGAGAATGCAAACTCCACAGAGAAATGCCATCTGGCCCAGCCGGGACTCGAACCAGCAACCTTCTTGCTGTAAGGCGACAGTGCTAACCACTGAGCCACTGTGCCGCCTCTCAGTATACTATTTTTGTGTTGGTTTGTCTCTGTCTTTAAGAGTCACTAAGTCTAAATGAGTGATGCATTAAACTATGCATTGAAATGATTTGTTCAAGATGGTGGATTCATTCAGAAATTAAAGGGATGGTGGCACTGTTTGGACTTAACCCTACAAATGTTTTGCTGTCATCTTTGCAGTCAAATATATTAGCCTTTTGCTTAATAATTGCTAAAAGAATAATAAAACTGAACTGGAACAACTCTTTCATTAGATGTATGATCTGTTGCAGTTTATTCAAATAAAGAAAATTAGATATACAATTAATGGCAAAACAGTTTGGCTATTATGGTTTTTCTGTCCCTCATTTGTAGTAACTCTGATTTAAAAAATTGGCATTAAAAAGAGTTCAACTAGAAATTAAAGGGCTGGTTTACTGTAAAAGTGAAAAATTCTCTACAATTTACTCACCCTCAAGTGCTTGTAAGAGTTTGTAAATTCTTTTCTTTCTGCTAAACACAAGAGATAATGTTCTAAAAAATGTTTTTGGAACTGGTAGCCATTGATATCCTTGGTAAAAAAAATACTATGGAAGTCAATAACAACATTCTTTAAAATATCTTCTTTTCTTTAGAAGAAAGAAACTCAAACGGGTTTGAGTGAAAAAAGTGACGGCCAAGGAAATGACCGAATTGTCATCTTTAGGTGAACTGTTTCTTTAAGCAAATGACTCTCTTTATGAATGAATCACTGAGTCATAGACTCAAATGATTTGTTCAAAAGCAGATTCATTCAGAAATGCAATAATGCAGTTTTGATTTGATTTGAAAAAAAAAACATCAGCCAACTATGCTTGCAAGTCCCAAAATCTTAGCTCAGTTTGATTGGTTAACCAGAAACTTTTCTTTTAAAAATCAGAACGTTTTTCTAGGTACCTGGGACATTTTAGGGTGCTTTCACATCTGTGGTTCAGTTCATGTGGTCCAGACCAAGGGCAACAAATGATACATTGTAGCATTTTTCCACAGTTTTTTTGGGTCCTTTACACACCACACTGATTGCTTTGGTCTGAACCAGTTGAAAAGAACCAAAATGCAGTCATGTGACAAAATCCACAAAACTCATTGGCCAGATATTATTGAACGTATTTTCTAAACTGCTTTTCGATTGGTCAGAATAAACGAGCAGGAAAATGTCAATGGAACTCCCGCAAGTAAAAAAACCTGCAAACCCAAAATGTCTCTTTCTACTATGTAGAGACGACTGCGCTGGCTGATTGTATCCCTGGTCATAGTATATTATATAGCTTGTATACATCACTTCAGACAAACTATAATGCATTGCAAACGGCGAAGGTGCATCGCAAGTCACTTCAGGAGGAGACGTGAATTCATTTAGCTAAACTTCGACATGGTCATCCTCAAATATTACCAACGATCCATCAGGTAATGTTTCTCTCTCTCTCTCTGTTTAAACTTGTTGTTAAAGCGCGGTCAACAAATATTTTTCCTCCACATCCTATAATAAACAATGCATCAGACTACAGCAGCTGGATTAGTCCAAAAAGGTGCAGTACTTTTTGCAGTTGGATCTGTTTTAGTTCAGATCATGTTCTCACCACAAACGAACCGTTACAGGGTTAGTTTGAAAGCGCACTCTTCAAGGAGGTCTAGGTACGCTTTTTTGGTCCGCTTTAAATGAGTGTGATTGCTACATGTACACCTGCCCAAACAAACCTCACCAAGAGGGAAAACAAACTTCAGTGTGATTCAACCAAACTAAATAAAGCAGGTGTGAAAACACCCTTATTTAGGTCGTTCTCAAAAATCCTGCAACAAATCTAGGGTTGCGCAAAAATAACCAAGTGGGAAACAAACAGGAACCATATGGGTATGATAGTGGAATGTTTAGTTTGCTGGAATAGTTTTAGTTTTTTTCCCCCAAAATCATTGTTCAAATGACAAACACTGTCAAAGAGCATCACAATTAAGCATCACAAAAAAATCCAGCGTTTGACCTGTAGATAGATAATGTAGTTATAATAATCATAACCAAGCTTTCAAGCGCTACAGTCTACATCTTTCATTTTAGCTAAATGGCGATTAATAGCACTAAAAGAAGTTCTTTGGCTCATAATCATAGGGGAACCACTTTAAGCGCTACACAGCATCTTTAAAGATATTATTAACAGTGCATCTTACAGTATGCTGCATTCCAGACAACTCCAAACTGTGATTTCATATGTTTTACACAGTGGATGCCCTTCCAGCTGCAACCCAGCACTGGGAAACATTCATACACACTCATACACTACGACCAATTTTGTTTATTCTATTCACCTATGCCTTTGGACTGTGGGGGAAACCGAAGCACCCGGAGGAAACCCACACGAACATGGAGAAAACATGCAAACTCCACACAGAAATGCCAATTGAATCAGTGACCTTCTTGCTGTGAGGTGACTGTTCTACCCACTGAGCCACTGTGACACCCCCTGTATCATCATGTGTAAATAAAAAAATAAAAAAAAGTAATTATTCTGCATGTTTCCAATTCTAGTCATATTCTAAGTGCTTTTGGATTCTCATGACACCTTTTTTAGTCTCAATGACATCTTAGCTCGCACACTGCAAAAAATGTACAATATTAAATATGATAAACATTGCACATCCCTCTACTTTAGACTGTTTCGTAGAATATTTACCTCTTCTGAAGCCTTTCACTAAAGTATGCAGGCCGAGATGAATAAACGCTTTGTTCCTCCTGTCTGAATCTCCAAGGAAAACAAGCAGGCATTCATATTTTCATCATCTGATTGCATCGTGGGCCCAGAGTACAATTCATAACTTTTATAGACAGCTCTAATGGAGATTAAACTAGCACATGCCATCCCGGGGAGGCATTCAACAGCTTGAGTCAATATGAGATAAAATAAATTATGCCAATATAATACATAAATATATAACTGTAGGCTGCAAAGCACCACCACCAGACTGAAAAATGCATTACTTGCATACAACACTAAGCTAAACAATTTTGGCTAATCACGAGGGTGTTTATTAACTAAAACAAAAATTTGATTTAAGTACAGATTATGCTAAATTAAATATCAATATTAGATTAAATAAAAGAAAAGGGAATAAAATAAGTTGAATAATTAAAACAAAAGGCACAATGAAAGGAATAAGCATGAAGCTAAAATTAAAACTTACATAATAATTTTTAAATATATAAACACAAGCACATGAGAAAAAAAAACATTCTTACAGCATGTAGAGATTAATCCCTAACATCTTTATCAAAAAGAATGTTTCATTAAACCTATTGACAGATGAATACTTTACACAGTCATTTTTTTAACCATTTACAAACATGTTCATCACTGAAAACATTATAAATATTACAATTTGAATTTTTTTTTATAAGTTTTTAATTATAAATAATGTCGATCTAAGACGAGGGAGATGCATGATTGTACAGACATTCAGTCCCATGAACAGATAAAAAAAGACAGAATAGAGCGGATATGACAAAAAGAGAACTGATGATATCAATAGGAGACTGATAAGAAATGAATAAAAGAAAGAACGTCCTTATTCATAACATTATCACAGAGAAGGAACATTTAATTTGTGCTTTCCTGTCAAAGAGAACTCAAAAAAGCAGAGCTAATAGTATGAGGTATGAGCCAAAAAGCAAGTACATTTCATGAATACAGATATTAGAAAGTTTAGTTTATATTGACGTATGATTAAAATAGTTTCATAAACTAATAAAATCACAATCTTATAACCAAAATACTAAGCCTCATGTTGAAACGATCATTTAATAATGGATTAATCTGTTTTTGAATTAATTATGAGTGATTTACCAATCCATTCATAAATGCAGTCACTGCTTGATTTCCAAATGAATCAGCCATTTTGAATGAATCGCTTGAATTAATGATTCTGTCAGTCACTCATGAAATCAAGAACTTGTGGCCACCTACTGATTGTTTTACTGGCATATTTGTTTATCCAGAACAGTTCAAACCAGCACAAAACTTTTAGTTTAATGTCAATTAGCGATTAATTGCATACAAAATAAAAGATTGCATTTACACAATAAATATACACAGTATGCACATACAATTTGTAAAAATAAATGTGCACACATACATGTACATACAGTTGAAGTCAGAATTATTAAACACCCTGAATTATTAGCCCTCGTTTAGTTTTTTCCACAATTTCTGTTTAACAGAGAGATTTTATCAACACATTTCTAAACATAATAGTTTTAATAACTCATTTCTAATCATTGATTTATTTTATCTTTGCCATGATGACAGTAAATAATATTGTACTAGATATTTTTCAAGACACTTCTATACAGCGTAAAGTGACATTTAAAGACTTAACTATGTTAATTAGGTTAACTAGGCAGGTTAGGGTAATTAGGCAAGTTATTGTATAAGGATGGTTTGTTCTGTAGACTACCGAAAAAATGTTGAGTTTAAAGGGGCTAATAATTTTGATTTAAAATGTTTTTTTTAACTAAATAAAACAAATAAATGAAATAAAACAAATTTTCTCCAGAAGAAAAAATATTATCAGACAAACTGTGAACATTTCCTTGCTCTGTTAAACATCATTTGGGAAATATAAAAAATTCAAAGGGGGTTACTCTTTAGTAATTCTGATTTCAACTGGACTTAAATTTTTTTACACATATATTAATATGGGGTATGAATAATTTCTTATTTGACTGTGTATCTTTTTTGTATAAAAATTTTTTATACATAAATAAACATTTTCTATACATATTGTCTATACATATACATTTTCTACACATGTATACATATGTACATGAATATGTGTATTTTTACATAATATTAGTAAATATCCTCCACACTCATTTTATTCTGTATACAATTTGTTGCTATCAACTGTTTAACAGCATTTTTAAAATATTTTCAAAAATTTTTTGTCCCATTAAACGGTGCCAATCAATAAAAAAAGGCATCACAATGTGCTTGATTCTACCACAACTAAAAAACTAATTCCCAAAGGTCACAGACCAAGGCATTTTGTCAATTTTATGCGATATTTACGAGATCCTGCCAGCCTTGTTTATTGCTGTTTTCCCCCCAGGGTTCTAATAAAGAGAAAACAGTATTGTAGCTGCTGGCTCACACCAGAACAATGAGTCTGCTTTGCCTATAACTGAGATTTTTACACACAGGGATGAGTTTAAAATGGCAAATCCCTGCTATGATCTAGTGTTGGTATTTTTTTCTTCATTGCTGGAACATGAGGAGACTCATTATGAAAAATGTGTGTTGTGTGGGAGAGCATAAGCAAGCCAAGTTTTCACTGTAATTAAGGCAAACAGTAATGGATATTACTACTATTTAAACACCTCTTCCAATACTGGTTTAGCTTTTTGCTGACAGCATGCGAGGCTGAAGCTGTTTGGTTTTTTAGGTTGTGAAAAGGTTGTCATCATGCTATATGAAATTAACACATTTTCACAATGCTGTAAACCAGAATAAAAACATTACCATGTTCCTATGCAACTGTTTATGGACCGCTTTCTAATTGTAGTTTGTGTAGTGTTTTATTTAGGTTTAATATCAAAGCCAGTGCAGTTTTGAAATGTTATGGACTCAAAATTGGCATTGCCCTGTAAATCAACAACTAAAAATGCCAACGCTATCTCACGACAATTCATAACTTTTTGATTTAGTGGCTAATTTATATGAATTTGTACAATCTCAGTCATACAATTTTGACATGATTTGCTCATCCACCAAAGATGGTTAGGTTTAGGGGCGGTGTTGGGTGCCATGCCTACTTTTTAAAATCGTACATTTTTGTACGACTGTACAAATTAGCCATTAAGTAAAGTTTATTTATAAACTAATTTCGAGAGGATCACGTGCTTATGATTGCTTGCAGCCAGCCCCGCATTATTCAATTTATGATTCACCAATCAGACCATTCCTAAACCACTATAAATATCCTAGGTTCCATATCACAGCCATCTACGTTTTGAAGAATCCTCCCTGCCACCCCTACTCCTCCTCCTTTCCTAGATGGGTGGTACGGTGGCTCAGTAGTTAGCACTGTTGCCTCACAGCAAGAACGTTACTGGTTCTAGTCCTTATCAAGCCAGCCAACGTTTCTGTGTGGAGTTTACACGTTCTTCCGTGCTTCCCCCGGGTTCCCCGGTGTCCTCCCACCTTTCAAAAACATGCAACTTAAGTTAATTGACTAATCTAAATTGGTAGCATAGACATGCTCCTAGTAAGAAGTTATATCTTATAAGCAGTCACTATCTGTTCATTAGCTACTGCAGCAGGGGAGTTCTCGAGATCTACCTGAGCTTAAACTCCCTCTCGCCATGCAAACGGGAGGGAGAACCGGGCTCGAGGATCTTATGAGCTCAGGGCTCTCTCCCAGGACAGCATGCCAAACAAGCTTTATAATCAATCATCAGCTAAGTGTGAACTCTTGAAACTGACAAAACTGGAGAGATCAGGCTGAAAATGCATAAAAAGTTTTTTGTTATATTACTATTAGCTCTGTTTGTTACTGAAGAGTTGAGAAAAAATAAACCAAAAATAAAGATCTCAGCGACGCAGTGGCGCAGTGGGTAGCACTCTCACCTCACAGCAAGAAGGTCGCTGATTCGAGCCTTGGCTGGGTCATATGCTTATAAAACATAAATGCTGGAGCCCAGATTAATAAAGGGAGTAAGCCAAAAAGAAAATGAATGAATGAATAAAGATATCTCAGTAAATAGCAGCATTTCCACAACATAGGCTCACTCTGGCTTGCATGGTTCGGGACTTGTGGAGCTGCGCATTGGTTGATTGGCTTTTCAATGTTTGGACTTTCAGCAGTGAAAATTAAGCCACACTGAACTGAACTATCTGAACTTCAACTCTGAACACTGTTTCAATTTACTTTAATCTTCTAAGTGACGCTGCTTTGACACAATCTACATTGTAAAAGCACTATAGAAATAAAGATGAATTTAATTTTCTAACATTTCTTCTCTAAAACAAACACTATGGGGCGGTATGATGCCGTTCCTTTTCTCGCTTACAAGCTGACCGATTTCCTCCATATGGACGGCTTTCCTGTTTTTTTGTTTGTTTGTTTGTTTGTTTTTTTGGACCAGTTTGTTCAGGTAGCTCACCATGTATATTGGTGAACTTAAACGCAGAGAGGAGTTGACCACGACGACAGGGTTTGAGTCTGGGGAAGAATGGTTCCAAAAACCGGTAAGACAAAAACAGAAACCAAAAAATTAAATATACAAGTAAATAACAGGGTGAGAATGTGGTAAACCCTGAAAATGTGGTAAAAATCAGGTGAGGCCTGTTCTTTTTCTGGATTGCTTTTGAAAACACTCATGATTGGGTTTAAAGAAATCGGTGGGCAGGTCAGTCGGTGGTTTTGAAAACACTATTGGTTTAGTTTAGTTTAGTTTAGGGAAGAACGAGAGTGGGCCAGTCGATCGGTCAGTCAGTTAGTCAGTCAACAGTGGCCTCTGGTAGATTTACATGAGAACAGTAGGCACGAAAGGCACTCGCGAGAGAAATTTGATGTCTGAATTAACGTACACAGCGGCCTCTGGTAGATTTGTGAAAACAAAAACTGCAGAAAAAAGTTCCTACTGGGATGTATTTGGCTCAAACCAGAAATGTATATAGAAGTATGTTTTCAGAATGAGCCTGGGTTGCATTTCCATTTAGTTTTTACATAAAACTTGTAAACTTGTTTGTTTTACTTATGAGGATTGAACCAAACCACAGTGTTACATGCTTCTGTGTGAAGCGCAATGCAGAAAAAAAGGCATGACAAAAATATTTTTGTTTTAGTAAAGCAAGCAAGTTTTCATTATTTTTAAGTAAACAAAATATAACACACACAAACATTGTGTATTTCTCAAAATGTACTATTATCCATTAACATTTTAAGGTCACAAATTTGACCTATATGTGCTTGTTTTAAGTGTAGCTTATTACAGCTACAAAAAAACAAAAACAAAAAAAACAACAACATTAAATGCAATACAAAGGCAGTATGCAAAAATGTATAATGCAATGTTAGTTTGTTTTTAATGTTTCGCAGATGCAAATTATCTAAAATAAATATATCTTTAATATGTAGTTAACAATTATTTTTACTTTTATGTTTGACTATAACTTAACACACCTCATTTTTAGACCAGCACGCCCATGAGTCCACAAAGTGGCAGATTTGCTATTTAACCAACGTGGCGCAAAATGAGAAAATGACAGTTGCGCTGGTCTGAAAACCACAGCAAATCACGCCTAAAGCAAAAAACGCTAATTCTGGTGCATTTGCAGCAATGCAAATTAATGTACACTGTCCCTGCCAAATAAACAAATAAAATAAACAAACATTTCTGAAACACTCTCGTTGGATTCCTTTTAAAATGCGATTGACTGCAGCCAGAATGCAACATTAAATGCCTCAGTGTGATGGCGCAGCGGTCAGTGGTGATGAATAGATCAGTGACATCTGCTTCTAGACCTCCAGCAGGGTCAAATAAATATATTCCTCCCCGCGCCAGAGCTGCCGAAGGCCGCCACATGTTGATTGTTGACTGTGATTAGCTGGAGCGCTAATCAGCAGATCGCTAGCGGCTTGGAGAGCAGGTCTCCTTTCACCCTCAGTCACGCTCATTCAGATCACAAGATATCAAGCTGCTTTGAGCCCATCCACATCAAAAAATGCAGATGATGAGCTTTAAATGCCTGATAAAGGTCAGTGATTTCTACTCTAAGAGGCTTTTTGTTCTCTTTTAGCAAAAAAAAAATAAAACTTTACAAGACAACAAAGACATGTGTTAACCCAACAGCGTCTTACTCTTTTTACCGATTAATTGGTTTGAATGGGAAATTCAGCATTAATTTGTCTGTGTATAAAGAGTCATGATGGGAATTGTCTTATCCGAGAAACAGACGGAAGGGATTATTCAAGATACTAAAAGAAATGGCAACATGTACTTTGATTTCCCTGAAGTGACAGCAATGATTACGTGTTGGCAAAAAGTATAATTGATTGTACAAATAGCTCCTCCAGCAGACTCATGTCATTGGCTGAGCCACTGTTACTATGCTAAACTTGTCCGGATGCCTAAATGAACAGTGTTCTATCTAATCTACTTTCTGTTAATGTTACAATTTAAAATATAAGTTTTTAACAGGGCGGGAAAAATTGACAAATTATTATCAGCTCTCTGCAACTCTCACATGGTCGCCCACTAAAGCTAAGCAGGGCTGCACCCGGTCAGTACCTGGATGGGCGACCACATGGAAAAGCTAGGTTGCTGCCGGAAATGGTGTTAGTGAGGGCAGCAGGGGGAACTCAACTTGCAGTCTGCGTGTGTCCTAACACCCCAGTATAGTGAAGGGGACTCTATACTGCTCAGTGAGTGCAGTCTTTCGGATGAGACTCTTCGGTCCTGACTCTTTGTGGTCATTAAAAATCTCAGGATGTCCTTCACAAAGAGTAGGGATTTAACCCTGGCATCCTGGCCAAAATTTGCCCACTGGGCTCTGTCCATCATGGCCTTCTAACCATCCCTATATCTCCTCTCCACCAATCAGCTGGTGTATGGTGTGCGGTCTGGCTGTCATTGCGTCATCCAGGTGGATGCTGCAAACTGGTGGTGGATGAGAAGATTCCCCCCCCCCCCCCCAATGTGTAAAGGGTCCAGCAAAGGAGTATATAAATTTAATGACTTATTGTTATTATCAACGCATTAATTACTTACTCACTAAGGGTGCTTTCACATCTGTAGTTCGCTTTATTTGGTCCGGACCAAGGGCAATAAATGATACATTGTAGCATTTTCTGCTGCCTTTAGGCTGCTTTCACACCACACTGATTGCTTTGGACGAACCAGTTGAAAAGAACCAAAATGCATTCATATGACAAAATCCGCATCACTCATTGGCCATATGTTGTTGAACATATTTCCTAAACTGCTTTTCGATTGGTCAGAATTCACATGCGGGAACTCCCGCAAATAAACAAACCAGCAGACACAAAATGAGTCGCTTTTCACTATGGAGGGACGACTGTATCCCTGCTCATAGTATACTATATAGTTTGTATACATCATTTAGGCAAACTATACATTTCGAGAATGAAGCGCGACTGTGGTTGGAAAACAATGTTAAGGCATTGCAAAGGCGATGATGCATCGTACGTCACTTTAGGAGGAGACGTGAATTAATTTAGCTAAACTGCAACATGGTCATCTCCCGGAAATATTACCAACGATCCATCAGGTAATGTTTTCCCCCTCTCTCTCCCTCTTTTGGTGAAGCGCTTTCAACAAATACTTTTCCTCCACATTCCATAATGCACAGCGCATCGGCCTACGGCAGCCGGATTAGTACAAAAAGGCGCAGTACTTTTTGCGGTTGGGTCTGTTTTAGTTCGGACCATGTTCTCACCACAAACGATCAGCTCCAGGGTTTGTTTGAAAGTGTACCGAGACCACCTCTTCAAGGAGGTCTCGGTATGATTTTTTGGTCCGCTTTTGGTGCGCACTCGAGTACGATTGCTACATTCACACCTGCCCAAACGAACCGTACCAAAAGGGAAAACGAACTCTAGTGCGATTCAACCGAACTAAATAAGGCAGGTGTGAAATCACCCTAACTCTCCTTCGGTTTAGTCCCTGATTTATCATGGATCAAAACAACCACCAATTACTCTGGCATATGTTTTATGCGGTGGCAGATGCCCTTCCAGCAGCACATTAAATAATTATTGACCATTATTTTGTATGTTAATGACATTTTTATTATTATTTTTATATTCCATTGCTTACTGGTTCTGAATACGCACACAGACAAACAATGGTTCACAGGGGGGGTGAAATGTTGAACACTGGCTTGAGATGGACAGCATCACGCGAGAATATTGGGTATGGGCCTACTACTGGGTTCACACTAAGCATGGAGAGGAGAACTACATCACTCACTCTAACTTACTCACAGGATGTTTTTCACTTCAAGCTAATTTTCCTCTTTCCTCTGGAGATTTATAACTTAGACTTGCACGAAAAATGCGATTGAGGGGATTTCTGCCTGTTCGCAGTGAACATCATGGATTCTGCATCATTTACACTGTACAGTGGAAATTAATCTATTTTTGCAGAAATATCATGTGATTAATCATGATTAAAATTTAAATCGTTGCCCAGCACTAGTTTTTATTTTAGTTACACTGCACAAAATGCTGGGTCCCACACAATTCATTCATGTTGTCCCAACAAAATTAAATTAAAATTAATTGTTTTTACAAATTTAAGTGGATTGAACATAAAGCATACAAGTTGTGCCAAAAAACCTTAAGAGATGTGTTGGTTCAACTCATATTAAAGTATTTAAACAAGCATCAAAAGTACATTTTTGAGAGTACAAGGTCACATGATAATGTATTAAACATTGATTAGAGGTGAGAATCACCAGAGTTCCCACTGATCGATTATACTTGTGTCGTGATATAATATAATTGTGATTTGAACTATATTGCAATTGTCTATGATATCTTACAATTATCATAGAATATCATTATATTTACTACTTTTTCCAAGATCTAAATGATCTCCCCAAAGGAAATCTTTGACAATATTGGTTTTAACTAAACTGAAACTTTTCTCAGTTTGTTTCTCACATAAATTTTATTGTGAAAGTGCAAATCGATATTGTCAAGCACACAAACTGAACAATGTTTTAATGAAAACTGGTCATAAACATTGTGCAATTTTCTGTGATGACACCATCTTTATTCCAAAAAATTACAGCATGCTGGAAGCAAACTCGCTAACAAGAACTGTCTACTTTCATATTTTGATATATTTAATATATGGTAACACTTTATTTTGATGGTCCATTTGAGTATTAGTAGACTGTCAGCTTAATATCTGTTGATACTGCTCCTTCAACAGACATGTAACTGACTATAAGAAACTCTGCAAGTACATGTCAACTTGCACTAACCCTAACCCCAACCTAACATAAGTTTACTTATAATCTAATGAGAATTAGTTGGCATGTAGATGCAATGTAACTTAAATTCAACAAACACATTATCAAAATAAAGTGTGTCCTAATATTTTGATTTAATATTCAGTACAATAATAATAAAAACATTTGCAATATAACCTTATGGCCATCCGTGTATCAATATAATATTGCAGCAGAAAATATTGAGATACTAAGGTGTATCGATATTTTCGCCCACTCCTCAATCAATTCAATCAATCAATCAATCATCAATTCAAATCTACACATCTAAAAATCAAGAAGGTACGTTTTCATTGGGAAGGTAAAAGAGCCCGAAATGACATTTGAGGGCTATAAACCAAGAATGTTCATGAAACAGAGGGAAACATGGGGCCAAATTGTAACTTTGGGTTTCCAGACTGTCAGCTTTGCCGGAGAATAATGGCTTTGTAATAAGGCCAACCGAGCGAGACAGTGAACCCAATTACGCTGTCTCTGGCGAAACAAAAAGGGACAATTTAAGACAGGCACAGTGACAGAAAACAGCTAAAATGTTGCCCATCCACATCCGTCAAAATTCACAAATGAACTTGAGCTGAAGCAGAACACTCCGGATATTTAATCTGGACAAGACTTCAAATATAATTAATACAATTCAAGTGAATCTTCAGGTTTGCTTCAGTTCGTGATTGGTCAACTGCTCCAGTTTTGCTCCTCATTCTCCCAGAAACTGCCATGTTGTCAAATATGTATGTGGACATCATAGGAATATGTTGCAGTCCCACAGTTTCTATGGAGACTTGGCCATATATCAGCCTCTGACTCGCAGCTGTTCTCTGCTAATGGAAATCGTACCATGTGCTCATAAAACAACGCTCCTATCGATTCCTATAACAGTTGATGGTTTTTCAAGCTGTAATCCAAGAGTCTCGCTTCATTGATTATACATCACATACCTGATCTGTTTCCTGCACGATTACCTCTTGAGTGCTGAAATTACCCACAAACCCCCTTTTAACACTCATAGACTTCCATGATGGAATGTTGAAGTTTTAGGAAAAATGCAATGAACTTGTGATTAAACCGCTTTCTAGAAAACATTTCACGCATAAATAAATGTCAGTTGAAAATTAACATACACTTTAATTCTTACATTGGCACAAAAAGGGAAGGACGAAGGAAGGGACAATAGTATGGAGACACCAGCACTGTAAAAAGTGATTTAATTAATTTTTTATAT